>CM076579.1:1468385537-1468880032 GCA_034641835.2 Pinus albicaulis | reverse complement strand
CTTTCACTATGTTAATTAGGAAACCCCAAAAGGAATAATTAATTAAACCATAATTTAATTATTATTCCCAGTCATGTTTAACCCAAAAACAAAGAAATTAATGAGATAAACCCATAGTTATCTTATTGTTTTCTAGGAATAATTATTTAAATAATATTCCTTGTTAAATATGACCAAATCAACCACCATTAATCAAATAAATCATTATTTATTTGATTATATCCCAACCACTTCCTTAAAAAGATAAATAAATCGTTTATTTATTTATTTTTCACTAATCAAGGGATTTGACCCAAGTCAAACACCCTTTCCCTCCAACAAATAATAATAAAATATTCCATAGAGGTGAATCTAGATGTGATTAACATTATTTTAATCATGCACCAAGATCTAGAAGGACCCAATATTTTGTTATAAATAGGAGGGTTTTCCCCATCATTCTTCACCTTTTGTTGCATACTAGATCGCTCTGGATCTATACACTCGGTCTCATTTTCTGCCATTGTTGCTCCCATTGAGCTCTACCTTCTACATTGGGTTTTCTACATCTACAAGAGAGAGAAAGCTTAGATCTGAAGTGCTGAGGACTACAAAGAATCCATCCCATTGAGGAGATCTGGATACACCTTCTTGTTTCCTCCCAGGTGCCCTGTAATATAAAAATTCATTCAAAAAATCGTGTTCTTGTCTTGTCTGCTGGATGCATGGAGCAAACTCTTTACTTTACTGCTTAATGTCTTTCCATTTATAGATCTGTTTGTTGCAGCATTTTAACTACTAATCGCAGATCTGAAGATGTTTGGCAGCCTCTATTGTTGTTAGGGCTATTAGTTATGCGTAGCTAAAGTGGTTCTTTTTCGTACACTTCGACGAAGAATTCATACTAACAACTAGAAACATCTTATTAAATCATTATTAAAAGACAAATTTCTCAGTAAGTAGTTACTCAAAAATCAAAAGTCAACCCATATGAGAAAATATAAATAATAACATATACTTGAAGCAAATTACTCATACTAACAATAATGCACAAATATGAATAAAATGACACATTCCTGCCATTATAAAATGAAACGAATATTAAAAAAAACAGAATTATAAATATCAATTTATTGAATATGTTTCTTTGGCTCTGGCCTCCAACAATGTTTTACAATGCTTTGAACTTTTGTTTTTAAAACAAGAGCGGTAATAGTACAAGCTCTGCTCTTCATACATAATTCAAAATGCAAAAGAAAAATCTTCAATAATCCCCGAGATCTGATATTTTCTCTCCTCTCACCTACAGCTCTAAATCCTTATTACAATAGTGCTTTCAGTAATTCTATAATTACAAAGAAGAGAAGTCCTTATTACATTCTACAATCTGTTATTTGTAATATTTACAAAAATAATTCTCAATAAGAAAGTTTGTTAAAGAATAAATCTGCTCCATAAATTTTCATTGGGTCAAAATCTCATTTTTCTCTTGCTAGAGAATTTTCATTGATTGAGATTTTCTCTTCTCATCTCCTCAAATATTTTCTTGCAAAAAATAAATCAAAGATAAATTAAAATGAAAAAATAAAATCCAAATACCAAATCTGAGATTAAAGCATATCTAATCATATTTAATTAAATAAATAATATAAAAAGAAATAGGAGTTTCCTATTGATTCCTGTGATAATTTAATTGGTCAGGGAGATCATGGATGAATGGATCTGCTCTCAAAAGAAGTTGCGGGCAAATGAGAATGCAGAAAATAAAACTCAGAAGAAATGATTTTATTTTAAAAATTCAAAGCTTGATATTCTGATGAATTTTAGATCCACTAAATGATGAGATATGGTTTTTCAACCACCTAATAAATGTTCTCTACAATTTTATCTATCTAATGAGCGATCCTAAGCCTCATTTGGCCAAGTAAAACTCAATTTATGAGCCTCCAAAGTTTGAGAGTCAAAACTGCGAAAATTCTAGAAATTCCATTGCCTCAGCTAAAAATGTATTTTTAAATTAAATTATAATGCTAAATTCAATTACAATTATTTATTAATTAATAATAATTAAATTATAATTATATTCTTAATCTTAATTAATTATAAAATTACTTATAAATAGAAATTAATTCATATAAAATATGATTTAAACAATTAATTAAAATATTATTATTTCTTATTAATATTATAATTTAAGCTATATTAAAATTATAATAAAATATTATTATTGTATTCTTAATATAATACAAATAATATTTTAATACCATGTCATTCCACCTTAATACAAACTACGTAAGATGGAGAGTTTAAATGGACGAGAGTGAGTATTAATAGGGGGATACAAAGAGAGAAGTCAGTGGAGGGAGGATGATGTGAGGGTGAGTGAGGTGGAGGGATAAGTGTGATGTGAAGGGTGAGTGAGGTGGGTGTGACATGAGCTGGGGATGGAGTGGGAGTTATGAAATTTTATATTAAAACTAAAAATCCTCATTGCATAAAACCAAAATGGTTCATCTTAAAATTCTAAGGGAGGTGTTTAATATTTTTTCGATATATGATATGTGATATCGTAAAATTGTATCGAATTTTATATTCCGGATTTTTTAAATCAGGTATTTTTTGGTATTTTGAAAGGGAGGATTTGATGAGAAGTGGAGCCACGTGGGATTAACAATTTTACAAATTGAATTACGATTACTTTGCAATTTTGAGATTTCAAGTTTGGAAATTTATTTTAAAATAATAAATTGGAGTAAATTACTGAGATTCTGAAACGCATTTTTCACCTATCGTAAAATTTAGTTGGGTCATTTTCTAGGACCATTAACAAAAAATGAAAAAAATAGTAAATAAAAACTAAGAGTTTATATTTACAATGGATAATTATTTTAATTGAAAAAAATAAAATATTATACACTATACATTTTATTTTAACCTTGGTGATAAAAATGATCAAACTTCAAAGGAGTACCATTTACCAATTGGTTGACCAAATAAGGCGAAACAAGTATCGATAGAAATCTTGTTAAAAATTGAATTCAATGAAATGATCAAAATGGAAAACCAATGAAAATGAAAAAATAGAAAAATTGCAGGACAATTAACTTAATGAAAATCATAAAATGTGTTTAGCCAAAAATTAATAAACAGGGTCCCCATTATTTGAAGTAACTGATTCAAAAAATGGGAGGGGGGTGTGGGGAGGGTTGGGTTTTCCCTACAACAATGGTGATACACGAGAGAAGAACTAGCTATATTTGATTGAAGATAATGAGCTGTAATTTATATAAAGGTTAAAAATAATGGAGTTCATGAAACCGTCTAGCAATAAAAAATTTCCATAGGTCCCACATAAATAGATTAAGAAATATGAGTTTCTAAAGATAAGCACTTAAAATAGACTGGAGTAGAAGTGATGAATCCAAATTTGGGAAAAAATTGTTTTAAAAATTCCTCATATGAAAAATAAACGAAGGTAGACATAGGAGTTTTTGATAAAGCATATATCCATTTTATGATTGGTCTCTCACATCACTTCATTGCCAGCAAGCCTGAACAATACCCTAGTGAAGTTTTCTTTTATGCCATACAATACTATTTGTGCTAATAGTGAGCACCCATAGCCCCGACAGGTTCACTTTTATTTCCCATGCTTCCTCTTTTAATCGCCCTTTTGATAAGCGCATTTGAAAGCTTTTAGTTTATGATGTATTTGATTGCAAAAGGTGGGATAGTAATATAGATCTATGTTTAATGAAAATAATACTTTCATAATGTTGACTCCAAATTCTTTCACTGCAAATATCCATCAAAGGCTTTTATGTGGAAGGGTGGGAGGACTTCATTGTGTTAAACTCATATCAGTTCTTTCCTTGAAAAAGTAAACTCAATCTCTTAGAAAGGATGTGTGTTCCTCCATGAAAAATATTTAAAGTAAGATGGTTTTATGGTTCCATAAAGATAGCTTTTAATGATAAATGAAATTCACTCAAATAGATAGAGTAAAAGATTTCCCATGTATGTCAACCATTGTTGAATGAGAAAAGTCATTTCTCATCAATCATGGCAGAGCCACAAAAATCAAATCAAAAGCAAAAGGAAAAGGAAAATAATTACGAAAAGAAATCAGCAAATAAAAATAAAATAAAAAAACAAAAGGTGAAAGAAAAATCCAAATTTAAAAGATGAACCCCAACAAGACTACATATACAAATGTCTCAACAAAAGAGATAAAAGTAAATAAGCATATGCACGTTCATTCCTGTGTTACGATTAGAAATTTGTATCTTGTAGAGTTAAAAGAAATGGGGCTCTTGAAATGTAGAGGGTGAATAGCAGTGATGATAGATAATATGCTAAATGAGAAGTCTCTATCTGCTGCAAACTTTCTTGTTTCGAAGCAAAACTCTGCAAAACGCTTCTTAACTGTTTTCTAATAAAATTAATGCTTAAAGAAATAGACTAGAGGTCCAAAAACTCCTTAGTTTAGCTAATTCAATGAGGATCATTACTGCTTCTCTTTAATAATCTCAAAACAAACTGAACAAAAGATAATGAACATCAAAACTGATCTCGTAGAGGTGCAAAAGGTTCATGAAGACCTATAAAAACATAGTTCGAGATCAACAAAAACTAAAATATAACTGAAATCAAAAGTGAAATAATGAAAATAAATGAAGAGAGCACATGAAACTTACCATTGGAGAATTGCATTTAATCTTAACTGAGCGAGATGATTTTATCCAATACAAGTTAACTTCTTCCTTTAATTAGAATTGGAAACATGAAGAATTTTAATTGATTGAAATCTTATTGGCCCAAAATAATTATTTATTGAATCTAAACTAAAGCAAGTAATAAACTAGAATAAAAAAATGTTTCATGTTTAAGGAATCTAAAATAAATAGAATCCATCAGAATGAGGATGAAGATATGCTTCTTTATAAATTGCAGCAATAAATGTTTTCTTTGCTTCTTCCATTCTGAATTTATATCAGCCCCAAAATATTGAAGATGATTTAAAATACCAAATAATGTAGAAATTATGTATATGAAGAGGACTTGAATATTTATATGATAAATATGGAGCGAAATTCAGAATAAAATAGAACTAAAATATCAATTAACCAATGGTCCGTTACCTTTACCTATTCTAAATTATTAATTAGTGAAGCAGATTGTCAACAAGAGTAAAATAAGTCCATGTGCATACATCATGAAGATTGTATATCCCTTTAGTCAGAAATTCATCTCTATGAATAAATACTTGGATTTGGAAAAATTATGATTGAAACACATCAAATTTTCGAGCCACCATGATAACATGAAAGCAACATATATATATATATAATCAAATGAGACTTTATGTATACATAGTAAAATATCAAAATGTAATGATCAGAGGCTAGCGAAGATTATTAACCCGATATTCTAAAGTTCTAAGTTTCAGAGAGAATCAAAGCAAAAGGTAAGATCTCAAGTTTTCCAAAACTCTAAGTGGAAAAAACTTTGATAAATAAAAAACTTTCTCTATAATGTTTCCAATGACATTTGTTTTCAGAAGTTTAATGGAATTTTAGATTCGATACAAGAAGTCTCGGTATTTTGAATATTAAGGGTAGCAAGATCTTGGAACAAAATCTTTTGTACTTTTACAAACAAAACTTATGATATTGATCATGCGTGATAAGAAATTATTTATAATAGTATAATGTAGAAACATTTATTTCTAAAATACCAATCATTCTCATATCATAGGTAAAAATTTCGTAAGATTCTATAAAATAGTTGCAATGACTTACATTCCAATAAAGAGATAATTTGAAGTTTTGTAAAATGATTGCAAGAGAATTTACATTTACCTGTAATTTGTTTCGAGGAGAGGAATTCGAGATTTAATAAATATGAGAGTAAATCAAGTGTCAAATATCTCAAAAAACTTTTCTGAAGCCAAAATCAATTTTACAAAAATCTGAGACCACAAAATTCCAATGAAGATAGTAAAATAGGGGTCATTTCCTTTGCTAAATGTGATGGACAAGATAGTGGAAATAAAATGAAATGTGAAGCTTAGAGAATTAAATCTTAGAATTCCTTTTAAAAGCTTCCGATATAATACAAATCTAAGAGTCTCATAAGAGAACAACTTTGAAAATTTGAGGAAAATATTGAAAAATAAAAAGCAGAGGATCAGGATTCCAAAATTCATCAATTAGACGCTCTGACTCCCTTTGGAAGAAATGAACATAACTAAAGGGAAAACAATTTGGAAAGTGTGATGAAATGGTTCAATTCTTCTTGGAAAATTGTAAGATTTGGAACATGCATAGATAAAATCACGGATAAGGTCATTCACTGCAAGCATTTTTATGTGAAATTTCCTTGGTTTGTAGCAATTTAGAGCAATAACAAGAATAAGAATTTCATTCTAGCCATACCAATGAGAGCAGAATATGAAAATGTGCATTCACATGGTATTTTGTATAGGTCAGCACCTCACCTAATATTTCACATCGCAAGTTTCTTTGTCATGCATAACTTAAAAGTTGTAACTTCTATTTTTGCCGATATGCTATCAAGTTTTCTATAATAGTTAAAAGGAAATGGGAGAGAGGCATATATTGGAGTTTATCACATCGGAGGATCTTAATGCATGGCATCATTTAAGTTTTGTGATGCAATATAATTATTGTGATAACAAAAATGTGATATGAACATATGCGATGGGAAATTATAATGGAGCAATTTCAATATCGGAGAATAGTTATATCAGGAGAATGGAAACACTGATATTAATATTGTGGTAACAGGAATGTGGTAGATGACATGGTTCAATGGTGGGACTGGTTTTGGACTTTATAAGAGATTGGTTGTTATAGGTCAATTTGAGCACCATTCCCAATGGCCTGGTTAACTGGGCATCATCTCCAGGACCGATGATCAAGGGTCTATCATTCCTTATCATCTCAGTTGCTATATGCCCTAAGACAGGAAACAACATGAATCAAACAAGACTTTCATCAAGAAAGCATTTTTCATGGTTTGAAGCTTATTATTAAACATATGAGAGCTCACCAACGCAGGCTCTAAGGGGCCTAAGTGCGTTGCATATGCAGGTAGCCCCATTCAAGGTTGCTACGCAGAGCACTTCCCGACATTCAAAGGTGCGTTGGTCACATTGGGAGCGAAATTATCATTGTTCTGGAATCTCCACTTGACCAGTGCCTTCTAGAAGAGTTCACATGTGTCAAGCTTCAGATCCAAGTGTCCATTTGACATCTACATGACTGGAAACATGTCTTGCCTATTTTTGGAATGCAATTTATTGCAACACAACCTACAATTCATCTATAAATTGAACACAGATCTAAGTGTTTGAGGAGGAAGAATTTGAGTAGAGAAATGCTAGAGAATTTTCAACAGAGAGTTTGATTTATGGAGCTGCTGCTAGAGAGATTTATGTTGTGATGAGACTTGGGAACTCTGCTGGAAGGTCACTTCAAATCAATCATTAGGTTGTAACTTCTCCTTCTATCATCAAAAACAACATGAATCAAACAAGACTTTCATCAAGCAAGGATTTCCATGGTTTGAAGCTTATTATTTAACATGTGAGAGCTCACCAACGCATTTCATATGCAGGTAGCCCCATTCAAGGCTACTCTGCAAAGAGCTTCCTGACATTCAAAGGTGCGTTGGTCACATTGGGAGCGAAATTCTCATTGTTCCGGAATCTCCATTTGGCCAATGTCTTCTAGAAGGGTTCACATGTGTCAAGCTTCATATCTAAGTGTACATTTGACATATACATGAATGGAAACATGTCTTGCCTATTTTTGGAATGCAATTTATTGTAAAATAACCTACAGTTCATTTATAAATTGAACACAGATCTAAGTGTTTGAGGAGGAAGAATTTGATTAGAGAAATGCCGGAGAATTTTCAATAGAGAGTTTGATTTGTTGAGCTGCTGCTAGAGAGATTTATGTTGTGATGAGACTTGGGAACTCTGTTGGAAGGTCACTACAAATCAATCACTAGGTTGTAACCTCTCCTTCTATCATCAATAAAGAGTACATCTTGTTTTTCCCTACATGCATCTATGTTTACTTTGATTTTCCATATTGTAAGATCTTGGTTGATTAATGTAGTTTATGCTTAACTAATTTAGCTAACTAGCTTGAATATATATCTATATTATTGCATCTTCTACTGTTTCAGTGTTCTTTCTTGCAGGAAGCATTCAACCAACAAAACCGCTTGAATTTGAAGCTGTAGCAGAAGTGACAGAAAGGAGCCATTTGGAAGCAACTGAAACAAGTAAGCATCCAATCCTCTCTGTGTATCTGTTCTGAGTTAGGAGAAACGGTAGTATAGTCTTTCACCTTTTTTTCTAGGCTAACACCTGCCTAGGGAAGCGTAATTTATCCGTAGATTAAAATTCTGGCCCAACAAACTGGTGACTCCACTGGGGAGAAATTCTCTTGTTTCTAGGTGTTTTAGTCTCTGATTTTCTTTCCAAATCCACCCAGTAGCTATTTCACATAAAGATTATACTTTTTCAGAGCTTAATTTGCAAAGTTAGTGAGCCAAACATTAGCTTTTTCTTTGTTTACTGCACCCAACGCACCATTAGTCAGGGCATAATGCTTTGCAGAGCACTGTCTCCCTTCCAAGCCTGCGTTGCAGAGCACTATCTCCCCTTGGAGACTGCGTTGGCTCCTGAAAGGGACCAAATCCCCTTGAATCTGACTTTGTACTTTGCTTCAGTTTTGTTTGCTGTTGTGTTCTGAAAAGTTTGATGCTCAATTGACCAGTAACTCTATATACTTCTTCTCCTTTGACTAAAAATTTGTTCAATGTTGTTTTAAAAAGTTTTTTATTATCATTTACAAGTTGATTTCAAAGCTCTTTTTATGGTCGCATTAAGAATCGTTTGCTTTTGAAATAGGAAATTGTCGTAAAATATTCATTTCCTTGATAGGAGAAATTGTTGTTGAAATCCTTGTTTTTCCTTCAAAAGATAAATTGTTGTTTGTATTCTTCATTTCTCGAAAGTAAAAAACATTTCGATTATTGATCTAGTGCACCTATTTTCTTTTTTGTATTCATAACATTAAGGAAAATGAAAAGAAAAACTTGCATTTGCATGTAGGATTGTGTGTTTTTTTCAAAAGGAACATTAAGAAATATACATTTAGTTTGTGATTCATTGATTTTGTTTTGTTCATTGATTTTTTTTCTCACAAATTATTTGCTCTCTTTCCAAAAAACTAGCGTTCTCTTACCTTAGTAGCTAGGTTCTTCATTGAAAAAGCTGAAAGTGAATTTTTTTTATCATTATTAGTTTCATTTTAGGAATTTTATATACATCATTGTGATGAACTTGAAAGGAAAATTGTTAAGCAACATCAACATAAAATAAATCTCAATTTACTTAACAATGCATTGGAACATTAACAATAACATTTAGAAGGTCTAGGCTAGAGACGTGTTACGGCGTCGTAAAACATAGCAGTTATCGTTAACTTGTCTACGATACATTCCGAGTGTGATACCTCACTCAACGTACGTAAGTATATCGTAGCTTTTCCATGTACTCTCGGGTATATCGGGTGGTGTTACAGTACGATAAGTATAAAGGGGTGCTCTCACTGTGAAGTTTCACATCAGAAAACACTAATACAGATTTGGTCCCCCACGTACCTTTGGGTATATTTGGGAGGAAATATTTTAGGTGCTATCCATCCATAGTGAACCCAGTCGGCCACCCTAAAATTTTGATACATCAAACACAAATTCAAGGAGATTACCTGCCCGTACTTCTTGGTTCGCCAGGAGGTATTTTGCAGTTCACAATTTCTTGTAAACCCTTTTGCCTAGCATTACCCTCTTTTTGTTTATTTGTTTTTGGATAAAATAAACCATTAATCGTGGAAGAACACAATCCTACCCCCCGTCGTTCACGTAGATTAGCTTTGAAACCACCTTTACCACTAGAAGTTATTTATGGTAGGAAAAGGCGATCACGATCTGCCGAATCAAGTAAAATTCGTACCTCTGGTGAAACATTATCATTTAAACCAAAGCTAGCTAAAATTGTTTCCACACATCTTGGTTCGTCTACTGTTGTCGAAATGGAGTCTTCACAGCTACCCATGGTCACGATCCATTCAATCGTTGAGACCATACCTCCTGGGCCCAAAGTTGTTCAATCACAAATTAATCCAGATCCTGTCTCTTCTTTGCTAGAAAATATGAATCCTGAACAGCCGAAAGTTGTTCCTACTTTGGTCACTCCACAAATATCTGTAGCCACTAAAAATCCTATATCACACAGTCAACCGTTTGAAATATATTTTGGGCCTAACGGTGAAGTTCTTCCTCCTAGTTTAATCGTGATTGAATAAATCCCATAACCTGATACACCTTTAAGTCAAACCCACTTTGGGGGAGACCTTTACCTGTACCAGTCTTTTCCTCAATCGTTTCCATCTTCTTTTGTTGATTCCATTTCCATTCAATCTCCCGTTGATTTCAGAGAGTATACATTTGGTCATACAACCATGCCTGAACCAACATCTTTGGTTGGGTATGTTGTTCCAATTACATCAGCTTCTACCCTTGCTACTCCGTCGATGTTCACAACCTCACCAGAGTCATATTTTCACAGTGGCCCTTCGGTCCCAACAGGCTACAAATCATTGTCTGGCACATTCTCTGGTCAATATTCAAGACCATGGTTATTACCAATGTCATCATCTGGTGTTTTAACTGGTAGTCCTATAGTTAGTACTGAACAAATCGAATCATTACATCCATCATCAAGGCAATATCAAGTCAGTCCTTATGGGTCAATTCCTTTAAGTACCATATCAACTGGACTCCCAGCATTTGGAGAACAATATTTTCTGTCTTATTATCCTCCCTATGCTGGGGGGAAACCTATGGTCACCCAATATGAAAATACTCAATCACATTTCGGTCAAACTAATGTTGACATGAATGTTTGTCAATGGCAGCCCACTCTGCCTATCTAACCACAAACGGTTGTCCAATCGTATCAACCACTTCAACTTGCTACACCCAATTCAATACCACTTGTTAATACATCTTTACCCCTGTTACAGAATCAAAATATTGTACATCAACCTTATCAGGTGGGATATTTAACTCAATATCATCAAATTTTGGGTCCACAGACTCAAAATCCTTTGGTTAATTTACAACAACCCGTATCAGGGATCATTTAATCACAAGCTGGTGTTCCATTTTATGGGATATCACAAACACAATCTGGTTACACATATCAACCGAATCCAACTTACACTAATTTAGGTTATAACATTGGTGGACAGACCCCTTGGCAGCCACAGGCGCATTCCTCAAACTTCATATCAACAAGTACCATATCTAGGTTTTGGTCAACAGAACTCTCAAGCGTTTTCTATGCAAAACAACCCCTATCTGGGTTACCAGCAACAAATCCCACATGCTAGTGCTCAAAGCCCTGTTTCCCAAGAAATTCCATCTTATCCTGGCTATGCTCAACCTAACCTTAATAGATAGTTTCCTTTTGTTGCAACCTTGTAATTACTAGATTTAAACTGGTTAACCAATGATCCTATCAATTATGCTCCTTGGTGGCCGGTGATACCACATAAATTACCCTCCAAAATTCCTAAATTCAATGGAAATCCTGGAGAAGACCCATCAAATCATGTTATGACTTATCATTTATGGTGTTCATCAAATTCCCAAAATGATGATTATGTTTGATTACATATTTTCCAATGAACGCTCACAAGTCCGACAACTAAATGGTACATTGAATTACCTAGAGCTTCTTTTGACAATTTCACTACCTTGGCTACTGTCTTTTTGACCCATTTCCAGTTACCGATCAAATAAAAAACTAGAAAAGAACTCTTGACCAACTTCAAACAGAGTAATGCTACTCACATTTCAGATCATATTCATGAGTGGTGTCGCCGTCGATGAATGGTTAAGGAATTTTTTCCCGATCATCTCCTTGCTGAATGGTTCATTAAGTCCCTGTTACCATATATAACAGAGGATGTGGCTAAAGGTGGCATCTTCACAGAAGAGAAAGTTATCACTCGTGCCCAATATTTAGACTTGACTTATACTCAGTCTGGCACGCTCTATGAGAAAATCCCAAATGTTTTGCAATCCAATTTCAATGTTCCTCCTCAAATAAAGGACTCTCATGCCAGAGATAGCTTGATAGGCACTGTAAACACACACAACACTACTGCATCTGATCCTACTCCTACTTCTGAAATCAATGCCATCTCATTTGACAAAGGCAAAAGTGATAAGCAACCAGGAGGTAAGAAAAAGGGAAAATCAAAGAAAAAGCAAACTTCTAACCCATAGGAACGATCATATGATCAACCATCAAGACCACAGAAACCTCGTTATCCATGCATAATCTGTAACGAGGAACATTTTTTTATGGATTTTCCTCACCGTGATAAAGTCTCAAAAATCATTAAGAATTCTCATGCATCAGCTGTGTTGACAGACCCATTTCCAAATCCAAACACAAATTTGGTTGCTACGGATCCATCTCCTAGTTCCCAAGTGTTAATGTTATCCAATACAAAACCTTCACAATATATTTTGGTGTCAACGCGGAATAAAGACTATGGTAGTCCAGCCACTGATCAACCTACTACCTCGACAACGAATCCATCTAATGAATCGGTACCACCTCCTATTATTCCTGAATTGATGATTAAGCCACCGAAGGGAGTAATTCATAAATTGACATATAATCCTCAAGCAAGAGCTGCACAAAATTATAATATAGTTGAATATTTGGCTCAATCCCCTTCAACTATGTCTGCTCTTGAGGTATTAAAAAATTTTCCCTCCCAGAAGCAGGCTTTATTTTCAACCATTGGTGGAATTGATCCGACTGATTCTAACCTTGTCATCTTTAATCATATGGGCTATGTGCTGCAGCTACCAGCAGAATTGGCATTCTCCATCCAAGTAAATGTTCTCAATCACCTTGTTCATCTCACTATCATTGATGAGGGAGCATATACGTGCATTATGTCTCTAAATTGTTGGAAGTCACTTGGCTCACCACGATTATCACAATCATCAACGATGTTTAAGGATTTTGATGGAAGAACATATAAACATTGTGGTATTATCAATAACCTGCAAGTTGAATTAGGGGGAAAAATAGTAAGTATTGATGTTGAGGTTGTTGACGGACCCCTTGACTATAATATTTTACTCGGAAGACCATGGGTATATGCAATTATTAGTGTCAGCCTAGTCATACTACCATCAGTGATCAAAACTGCTCATTTGCATTTGCATATTAGGAGTCCCATATTGAAATAAATTTCACCATTCCGCTAGGTCATGGATTCATTGATGGCAGTAATTTTTCATCAGTTTTCCCTCATGAGATACTTGTTGATTCTCCTCCCTGTGGTATTTGGTCATGAGTCACTTTCACTTTCAAAATCATGTCATTAGGTCATAGGATGGGTCTCATAAGTTTCTAGAGTCTCACTATGGTCAAATTAATGAGTCAAATGTCAATAGATATCAGCAAGGTCATGAGGAAATCAGTAAACTCAAAGTCACAACACCAGGAAGATAAAAGAGACATTTTATTCAGCTGGATGAAATTTTCACCTCAAAACCATGTTTTGAGGTGGAAACATGACATTTTTCCCTTATTATCATTCATTATGTAATTTTATGTCATCTTATGTAATAAGTCACAAATTCAGAAGCTGCCATCTTCACAAAGTCATCATCCTGCCTTGAGAGAGGTTTTCTACAACATGTTCAACACCAAATCATCTTCCAAGTAGATCCATCAGAAAGAGCCTGGAAAGAGCTTTCCAACGGTATATTACACTCTTGAAATTGACTTCTGGATTGAAATTTATGCTTAAGTGAAGTAAAATCCCCTATATCCTCAAACTTCACCTATTTCCCCTTTTTCCATTAAACTTTATGTTTAAAAGTTTAATATTTTCCTTTATAAAATCCCTTTTTCCTTCCTCCGATTATGAAATTGTGTTATAAAATATTTAAACATAAATTTGATTTATAAACTCAACCACTTCCCCTCCATACTGTGGGACTCTATAATAAAAAATCCAAAGTTTATTATTAAACCCCCCCCCCGCCATTCCAAACCACTTCCCCTTACATAACCCCTTAAAATTTATAACAAAGTTTAAGTTTCATATTGTAAATCCCGCTGATCGCACCCCCGATTCAATCGCTATGATTAAATCGCATCGCAACATTTAACAAGTGCCTTCCGACTGCCCCACACCAAAAGCTCCGATGCGATTATGTTCCGATTAGGCCCCGCCTGATGACATGCTGGTCGTCAATCTAATCAATGATCGGACATTCCATATCCCATCGGCGCCTCCGATCATCCCCCTCCAATTTATCCCCGCCGATGGCTCGCTCCCAATTATCCCTCAACCGTCGATCTCCCAATCCCTTCCGACGGCCCACAATTCATCGCTCCCTCCCAATCGCGTCGACGATTTTTGTTATGTAATGCACTCGCTCTCCAGCCCAATTCCGATTGCGATTGTTTTTCCTGGCCCCACCATGTAATATTCTCCGCCCATCCATTACAAAAAGGCCCTTTCCCTTTGCAAAATTTAAAAATTTTTTATTTGGTTTATTATAAAGGCCACTTCCCCCAATCACATCGGAAGTTTTGGTTTCAATCGCCAATTAACAGATTGCTATGTTTCATATATTTTTTTCCTTCGCGCTCCTCCGATTGCCGATTCCGTTTGACCCTTGGGCCCACCTCATAAAATTTTGACTTGCTTTATAATAAAAGGGGTTTTCCTTTGTAAAGTTTAATATTTCGTCTATTCCATTTCATAAGGACTTCCCCCTTCGATTGCATCGGAGAAAACCCATATCGCCATATGTCCGCCCCTCTCCCCGATCCCCGATTGCGATTACCCTTTATATGTTGAAATGCATCGCACAACATATAACAAGGTCTTGTTGTATGTTATATTCCCTTCGCTTTGCCCATTTCGATTGTGATTTAATATGATTCTCCCCTCCTTCCCGTCCCTTTTTTTTCCCATTCAAAAAATTAATTTCCCTTCACTAAAAGTGTAATTTCATTTTAGTTTTATTTCAAACAACATTTTATTGAAAAAAGTCAGTTTATTCAAATGAATAATGGAAAGAAAAGCAAACAGTCAGCTGGCTGAGAGCTAAATATAACAAGGATTTCTATAGTAGTGTAAGGATAGGGATTTTCTCCTCAAATCGCCTATTTATCATTCAACAATGAAAAATTGTAAATTTGCCCAAGTAAAGAAAATGTAATATTGTTCCTTCTTTAGGGCAGATTGTAGGATTTATTTCTATGATTAGTTTTTAGTTCCTCAGTTGTTAGAACAACTCCCTTTTTCTGTGGATCTATGTTCCCACATTTCAGTGTATTTAATGTAATTGTAAATAATTTGTAAACCAGAGTATGAAGTCTATAATTCAGAAGTAGGGGAATAGTGTGGAAGAACATTTTGCGCTCCATTGTACATTTGACAGGGAATTAATAAGAGATGCAACTATGATTTGTGGGATCCATGTGGCATGAGATTTAGAATTTTTTTTTCTCCTTTGTCTCATATGTAAAATCGTTATGTTTCACCTCTCATCCATAAACATTTACTTTTGAATGCTTTCAAGATAGAAAGGTAGGATCCATTTTCATGCCCTGCCTTGGGAAATCATTCATTATCTATGTTTTTCTTCTGTTTGAGAAGGATCCATTTATTGTGCCCTTTTAAGCTTCTCACCAGTCTTTCCATCCAATATTTATTAAACTTTAATTGCTAAATTTTATGCCTACCTTGTCCCATGAAATACCATGTGTCCTGATTTAATCCCCAGTTTCAATTGTCCCATTTAATCCCACACATCCCTGAAATTCATTCATTTTATTAAAAAAAAATCCCATCATTTTACCTAGCCTAATATCATTCCACTATTGTGTTTTATTGAATATCTATCTTTACGGAGAGAGCCCTCTCCTATCCTTGTAGGGATAGCTACAAGGCTGAGCGTGGTTTAGTTGTTACCCTATTTTTTCCTTTTCAGCCTGGGGTCCAATTTGGGTGCTAACAACAATGACTGCTATTGTTTCTACATATTTTATAATGGTTTCCTTTCCTCATAAAGGTAATATTACAGTCATTAATCAATTATCCTTCTTTGCCTTCGCTTTACAGGTAACTGGAAACATTCCGTATATTCACTTACCCCAACTAGAAATCCAGAACATTGGTGTAGGACTCTTAAAGGATTCCACTCTTATGGGAACCTTTGCATTACCGCCGCCTGTGACATTGGCATAAATTGCAAGCATAGAGACCTGCTACATGATCTCTTCCACTCTATTTGGCTTAAGGAAGAGTACGGGTTATTCTGATATTTCTATGTTGGATGATGTTTTACCGCTCAGCCCTATTGAGCTACAATAGCAATCAATCTATTTGGATTGGGCATCAAATCCGAAATCAACGTCGCTGAGTGTTTGGGTTGATTGTTCAATAGATTTTGGTACTCCATCTGATCCATTTTCCTCAAAAATTTTGATAGATGAAAATATTTTGGAAGCTATGATGGCAAAAGGAGAACCATGGGACGATTATCATCATCGTTCCTATCTTCCAAATTATGAAGAAAATAATCTTAGTGAACTATATCACCCATCCATTCAAACTTTCTTTTCGAATTCTTTTCTGACTAATGCAATTGAATCTCAGCGAAATTTATCAAATATTGAAGAAATGATTTCTATCGATATTTTGACTAAACTTGGTGTTGTAGAAAATATTCATGTCGATGTATCTTGTTCTCCATCAGAACTTGATTCATATCGCTCTCTTTTTCATGAATTTCGTGACGTATTCACTTGGTATTACGAGGAAATTCCAGGCATAGATACTAGTATAGTTGAACACACTATTAATATGTATCCTGATGTCAAACCGGTGCGTCAACGGCTTCGTCCTGTTCATCCGAAGAAAGCCGCTACCATCAAAGCAAAAGTTGAAATTTTTTTGCGTGCTGGTTTCATTTACCCTATTCCGCTTACTGAGTGGGTTTCCAATATTGTTCCTGTTATGAAAAAACAAGGAACAATTAGAGTGTGTGTCGATTATCGGGATGTTAATCAGGCTTGTCCAAAAGACACAATCCTACTCCCTTTATCGACCAGATTATTGACGATTGTGCTGGATGTGAAATATTTTCTTTCATGGATGGATTTTCTGGCTACAATCAAATCAATATCCACCCAGATGACCAACATAATACAACATTCATCTGTCCCTGGGGCACATTCGCATATCATAAACTCCTGTTTGGTTTAAAGAATGTTGGGGAAACTTTTCAGAGAGCAATGGATTATGCTTTCAACGACATCAAGCACATTGTTCAACCATATCTAGATGATTTACCAGCACATTCATGAAATTGGAGTAATCACCCGATGCATTTGAGAGCCATTTTCTTACACTACCGACACTACAAGATATGCCTCAATATGCACAAATGTGTGTTTTTGTGTTAGTTCTGGTTGATTGCTCGGATTTTTAGTCTCAAAAGAAGGAATTTGAATAGACCCACTGAAGGTACATGCCATTCTTGATTTTCCTACACCATCAAACCTACTTCAGATATAGAAAATTCAAGGAAAGGCTAACTTCCTGAGAAGGTTCATTCCAAACTACACCGAAATGGCTAAAGGATTTACTCGATTATTGAAAAAGGGGGTTCCCTTCCATTGGGACCAAGTTTTGCAAGCTTCTTTTGATGTTGTCAAGGACCATATTGTCCAAGCATCATTAATGTATCCTCCAAATTATCAAAATGATTATTTCCTATATATCGTCGCAGCTGAAATGACCATCGATATGGTTTTGTTCCAAGTAGAAGATGGAATTGAACATCCGATCTATTATTTGAGTCATAATCTCAATGATACGGAAGTTAAGTACTCGTACGTAGAAAATCTTTCCTTGGCATCTGTTTAAGTTGTCCAAATATTTCTCCATTATATCTTGCTCCGAAAAACAACAATAGTTTCAGATTGCAACCCCATGACTTACATCTTATCACATCAATTTCTGGGGGGGAAATATTCAAAATGGATTGTCATTTTATAGGAATTTGATTTGGAATTCATCAAATCCAAGTCAAAGAAGTCTTTAGTTTTGTTTGAGCTTCTCTGTGACCTTCCCTCTGATAGCAATCCTACTACGTCGGAACCATCTATTCCAGACAAGTCTCTGTTTTTTATCGGATCATCTGATCCTTGGTATGGAGGTTTCATCATTTATCTCCAAACCCAAACTTTTCGACCTAATACCTCTCGCTCTGATCAGCGACGTATTCGATACCAAGCCAAATATTATTTGATCGTCGGCGATACACTTTATCGTCGTGGTGTCGACACCATTTTAAGGAGGTGCCTCACTCATGAGGAGGCCGAAAAAGTGTTAAATGATTGCCATGCTGGGGCTTGTGGTGGACATTTATCTGGTTATGCTACTGTGCAGAAGATACTACACGCCGGTTAATTTTGGCCTACTATTTTTCAAGATTGTGTCCTCGCATTTAGAAGTTATCATGCATGCCAGATTTATGACAATAAAATCTGCAAACCACCAGCGCCAATGTATCATGTTGTCTTTGTTGTACCATTTATGAAATGGGGTATTGATTTCATGACCTGTAAACCTCCTTCGTCTGGGGGGCATGGTTATATTATTGTTGCAGTCGACTATTGTACCAAATGGGTCGAAGCGATGCCTACATTCAACGACACAAGACAAAAATTTGCATTGTTTTTCTTCAATCACGTCATTGCACGGTTTGGGGTCCCACAGGATATAGTTACAGATCATGGGAAGCATTTTCGCAACCATATGATGCCTGAATTGACAACCAAGTTAGGATTGTCACAATATAATTCTACTCCTTATTATCCACAATCAAATGGACAAGTTGAGGCTATTAACAAAATTCTTAAACGAATGCTTCAACGAATGATATGAGTCTGTAAAAGGAACTGGCACTTGATCCTGTACTCCTCCTTATGGGCATATCGAACCTCGGTGAGAAACGCGATTGGATTCACTCCTTTTCAATTGGTGTATGGTCTGGAAGCTATCTTACCAATCCAATGTGAAATATCATCATTAAAAATCACGATAGACTTGTTACCTGACACCTCAGAAGAAGAAGCGCATCTCCTTAACCTCATCCATCTAGATGAAATGCGTCGTGAAGCCCAATTGGCCAAAGAAGCACATAAGAGACGTATAAAGGTGCAATACGACAAAAATTTCCAGCCTCGCATCTACTCAGAGGATGACTTGGTCCTTCTTTATGATCAAGAAGTTGATGTTATAGGTACAGGAAAATTCAAGCCATTATGGCATGGCCCCTATATTGTCAAAAGAGTTCTTGCTAAGGGTGCCTACGATTTAGTTGATTACGATGGAATTCCATTGGCGTAGCCTAGAAATGGGTTGTATTTGAAACGTTACTATGCTTAATCATGAGCGTAGTAATTTTTTGTATTATATTGTTTAGATGTTGTTGATTTTCATTCACTATCTTAATTTGTTTTTTAGAGCTTTCTTGATGTTAGTAATCCACTTTACAGTTCATCGTAGATGACTGAATCTTCAGAACCATTTTTCGGATATGCTGATGGTGCTAGTCATAGTACGCAGAATCTATCCTCTGTAGCATGGGCCATTTTCGCTCTGAATGACGAGTTAGTGAGTTTTCAAGGGATTTGTATCGGTAGATCGATGAATCATTTCGTTGAGTATAGCGTGTTGATCGAACTTCTCTCTGATTCCATTTCATTTGGTATTAATCGCATAATAATAAGGTTAGACTCACAACTTGTGGTACTACAACTTACTAGTATTTATTCTGTTATAAATCCAACACTTCTTAGATTGTTCCTAAGAGTTTGACTTTTGGAGATACATTTTGATTTCATTCAATATCAACACATTTCCAGAAATCTGAACACTTTAACTGATTCATTAGCTAATCAAGTTTTAGATAGACATTTGCGACATAGGTAAAGAAAACATTCACATCATTGAATAGGATTGTGCATTAAAAATAGGAAAAACTCTGAAAACATATAGATAGATAGTTATAGGTTTTTAAAAAAATTTATGCCCAATACACGTTGGTCATCTGACCTCAAAATGTATGTAAAAAAGTCATAAGTAAACTAGTGGTGCTCATGATAGCACGCTATATATCTAGTAATCCTATAGAGAAACTACATCCAATGGTTAGGAACCCCAATTGTGTGTCATTGCAGTCACATGGGAAGCTCTTTGATCCAGCAATCCAGAATCCCGAAGGTCAACCCCTCTATGTGCTACTGAAGCTCAGCAAGAGTCTCAGCCATATCAAGGTCCTGAAGGACTTCTCTCCCGACAGCCCTCTTTTCCGGTGCATCTGCTTCGCGCTCTGGTTCCTCTACTGGTTGAACGCGAACAATATCTGCATTACATTAAACATTTAGTTTAGTCTTGGAAATAAATAAAAACACAAAAACATTTGTATAAACCTTATAAAAATCAAAAAATATGGTCAAATCATTCTTACCTATTGCACCCCACTGAGCGCCTTCTGGTAAAACTAGATCTGGATCTCCTCGGAAGTCGACGCCTGTATATGCATACCCATCGATGGCGAAAATATGTCATCGGAACAAGGCGAAGAATGCAGTCAAGAACACAATGGTCAATTGGCCTGAATGCCGACCCATGAGTTCTACACATCTCTGCATTTGAGGATCTCTAGGACTAGATATATCCAATGTTACATGTTGTGGGTGCATCAGTGGAATCCGTTCCAAAGAAAAAGAGATAAGGATGGAACCATAATTGAAATTTTTCTTCCTTCCTCCCTTTGCTTTATTCACTTGTTCCTTTATCTGATGTAGAATTGCTTCAGACTAGTTGAAAACTGTTGGCTCTAAGCACTCTAATGCATACTGCATATACGATCTATTCGCTACATGGAGTGTAACGGTGCCAACTAGTTTAGCGATCATGAATAGGATGGTTCTCAAAGGCAAATACCTGACATCACGGATGTTTATTTTTCCATATTTTCTAGGTTCTGACCCTGGATAGCAATATTTCATAGCATAATCCCTCACTGTTTCTCCTCCAACGGTAGATCTTGTGAGTGAAATAGGAAAACATCTCCTCGAAGAACCTGTGAGAAAATACACATCCTCAACTGTTATGGAAAACACTTTATTTGTTATGTGAAATGCCTCTATCACCGGATCCCATGCTCGAACAAGGAACTCCAAGAGTTCTATTTGTTGCCTCATTCCTGACAATTTGAAGTACTTAAGTAGCCCATAATCTCTTAAAGCTCTTACAATACCCGGATCATTCAAGGAAATCATATCTTGTTCTTCATGTTCTCTTTATCTCCATGTAATCATTATTATAATACAATGGAAACCTAAAAATAAACCATAAGATCCATTAGAGACCATTCATTGCAAAAAACTAGGCAAATTTTGGACACAGCATGAAAACAAAAAACTTCAATTGCGTCCAACACACTCCCTGGGCTGAGACAGTGCATTTCACATGCAAGTACATTTCACTGTACCTGCTATGCAACACAGGTTTCGATGTTCAAGGTGCGTTTCCCTCAATTTGAGTAGAATTTACCCTAGGGGCCTCAAAACCCTAAAAAATTGCAAGGAATGGTAATGAAATGAATACTGAAAGAAAGAGGAGGTTCATGCTACTAACCTGGATCAAACGGCGATGAAATCCATCCACAGAAATGACAGCAATCAATGACTGAAGTTCGGGGGAAAAATTAGGTTCATAGCTCCAAAATGCAAATGGTAACTATGGAATGGTAAAAATGAATAATGAAACTGTTTTATATAGTCATTTAATTACTTGCAAGATAAATTTATTGCTATGACTATGATTTTATTATATTT
The DNA here is from genome assembly GCA_034641835.2 of Pinus albicaulis. Taxonomy (NCBI): domain Eukaryota; kingdom Viridiplantae; phylum Streptophyta; class Pinopsida; order Pinales; family Pinaceae; genus Pinus; species Pinus albicaulis. The sequence goes on along the minus strand of CM076579.1, from coordinate 1,468,857,978 downwards.
TTTTATCATGAAACATGTATTTTTAATCCATTTGATGTTGTTCTGAACAGGAAATACAATTGATGAATAGGTTATCGTATAGATTTATTTCAAGAAAGACATGACCTCAAAGCATACTTTTTCTCCTTATTTTTAGATCTTTTTTAAAAATGAAAAAGGATTTGAAACACACTTTTATCTTTTTTTCGAGCTTCGATAATAGCGAAAAAGGAACCCCATGGAGTCTTCTTTCAACTATTTTTAGACTCTGATAATGTGAAAAGATTGCCGAGCACTTGTCATTTCGATCTCGTTAAAGTAAATGAATTGATATCTACTCAATGTAAGTTTAACCCTTTTCCAGACTGAGATGGATTATTTACGAAAAAGGAATACCTTGGTTAAACATGACCAAAGAGGTTCTTTCAGATATCATTTTACACTTTTTCGGATCTAAGAGACAATTTTACGAAAAAGTACTTTTGGAGTCCTCTTTCATCCTCTTTTTCAGACTCTCTAAACATGAAAAAGGACTGGGCTATCACTGTCGTTAAGCTCGTTAAAACATAAAATAGCGACAGGCTTGTCAATCATGGCAAGAATCGAGTTTCATTCACGCTAGACTCGTTAAATTATTACATAGCGATACTTTATTCTTTATTCGCCTAAAGGGTTGAATTATAGATCAAGAAAATGTTATCCTCCTCAAGCTTGTTAAAAAATAAGGAGGTACTGGTCGACAAATGATCGAGGAAAATTTTGGAAAAGCAAGTAAATTTTCTTTGTGGTAGCAAGTCGCTCTTGAACATGACACTTCTTTCACTCCATGTATGTGACTATTTGGGTTGGGTAATCATCCTGATAGTTCATTCACACCTATGGTTCATCATACCTTCACTTCGGTTTTGGGTCAATGTTGCCAACTCATCACAGCGTCGTTGATATGTTCAAGAGAATTCATCCAGTGATTAAGAACTCATCCATCTGCAATACTCATAAACCTTCATTTTAATGACCATCATCCATGAAAAATTCTATATCAAGTCATACCTTGTCTCCGAAATTAGTAACTCTAGTTTTGCAATAAGGTGACTTCCTGTCAACTACAAATCAATATCTAGGAAGTTCACTTAGAAACATCAGATTCCAGTACCACGAGGCTTGTTACAGCATCAAAAAGATCCTCGCTTCTGGAACTTTTACCGAAAGATTTTGTTTGGCGTTAGACATCAAATCATATATTCACGCCTTACGAAATGTACTGCAGTACCTTGAGGGCAATTAACATTAATGGTAGTTCTCTCGCATTTGTTAACAGCTCACATTATCGGCTGGTAATCAAACGATGTCTTTCCATGTTCGACAACAAATCATATATTTGCATGGCTAGACTTGTATCCGAATGATCGAGTGAACGAGATAAGAAGACCCCGGATCTAGTTTTAACCATCTGGGCTGTGATTTCAGGATTGTTGTAAACATCATCTGTATGGTGACCTTACATACATATTGTCATCCAAACATGGGCCTATATCTGTAGGCGTGTCAGCATCTGGGCAACATTCCAATGTAGACAACTTTCTGAATTATGTACATGTCATTAGATTGTTTTATGTGCTGACTATGGGAATGCCTACCCTCAACAATTATGAACAATAGAGGATATATCATGATGTAATGTATTGTAATATTGATGCAGGTGACCACTCTTCTTTGTTTCCAGGCTCATCACAGTGTAAAGCATCTCAATCAAATGTTCTTATTATTTGGATCTCATGCTTTAGGGGGCAATTGTTATAGGTCAATTTAGGCACCATTCCCAATGACCTGGTTAACTGGGCATCATATCCAGGACCGATGATTAAGGGTCTATCATTCCCTATCATCTCAGTTTCTATCTACCCTAAGACAGGAAACAACATGAATCAAACAAGACTTTCATCAAGTAAGGATTTCCATGGTTTGAAGCTTATTATTTAACATGTGGGAGCTCACCAACGCAGGCTCTAAGGGGCCTAAGTGCGTTGCATATGCAGGAAGCCCCATTCAAGGCTACTCTGCAAAGCACTTCCCGACATTCAAAGGTGTGTTGGTCACATTGGGAGAGAAATTCTCATTGTTCGAGAATCTCCACTTGGCCAGTGTCTTCTAGAAGGGTTCACATGTGTCAAGCTTCAGATCCAAGTGTCCATTTGACACCTACATGAATGGAAACATGTCTTGCCTATTTTTGAAATTCAATTTATTTTAAAAAAACCTACAGTTCATCTATAAATTGAACACAGATCTAAGTGTTTGAGGAGGAAGAATTTGAGTCGATAAATGTTGGAGAATTTTCAATAGAGAGTTTGATTTGTGGAGTTGCTGCTAGAGAGATTTATGTTGTGATGATACTTGGGAACTCTACTGGAAGGTCACTAAAAATTATTCACTAGATTCTAAGCTCTCCTTCTATCATCAATAAAGAGTACTTCTTGTTTTTCCCTACATGCATCTATGTTTACTTTGATTTTCCATATTGCAAGATCTTGGTTGATGAATGTAGTTTATGATTAACTGATTTAGCTAACTAGCTTGAATAGATATCTATATTATTGCATATTATACTATTTCACTGTTCTTTCTTGCAGGAAGCATTCAGCCAACAAAACCGCTTTAATTTGAAGCTGTAGCAGAAGCGACAGAAAGGAGCCATTTGGAAGTGACTGAAACAAGTAAGCATCTAATCCTCTCTGTGTATATGTTCTGAGTTAGGAGAAATGGTAGTATAGTCTTTCACCTCTTGTTATAGGCTAACACCTGCCTAGGGAAGCATAATTTATCCGTATATTATAATTCTGGCCCAACAATTACTAATCATGGTTCTCATTTTCTGGACTATATGATGGCGGAGCTGACATCTAAGTTGGGTTTGCGTCACGACAGCTCAATGCCTTATTACCCTCAAGCTAATGGCCAAGTTGAAGCCGTAAACAAAGTCCTTGTTACAATGCTTCAATGAAAAATTGGGATCCATAAATCAAATTGGCATCTCATGTTGTTTTCAACTCTTTGGTCTTACCGAACGTCGATTAAGAGTGCAACCAGATTTACCCCATTTCAGTTGGTATACGATCTGGAAGCCACTCTTCCATTTGAATGTGAAATCCCTTCACTCAAACTAGCTGTGGAATTACTGCCTAATACTTTTCCTGAAGAAGAGCGTCTCCTCTACTTAGAGAGATTGGATGGAACTCGTCGCTTAGCTGCCTTGGTCATCGAAGCACAAAAGAAGCGAGTCAAAGCCCATTTTGACCAAACAGTTTCCCCTCATTCTTTTATCGAAGGCGACCTCGTTCTCCTGTATGACCAAGCTCATGATAAGTTGGGGACAGGTAAATTCCAACCCATGTGGCATGGTCCCTACATCGTCAAACGTGTGTTACAAAATGGGGCTTATGTGCTTATTGATTATGAAGGTTATCCCTTCGTATAGCCCAGAAATGGGTTGTACCTGAAAAAGTATTATGCTTGAGTCATTCATGCATGATATGTGTACATAGGTGATTTTTTTCATTTTTGTGCATGCTTTTATTTGATGTGCTTTGTGAGCTTTTTTCTGCTTATTGGGTCTTGTTTGTTATGCATATGTCTCTTTCCCCTTATGTTGGTTTCGCAGATAGTACTTCCCGCAGTACCAAGAACTTGTCTTCGGCAGCCTGGGTAATTTATGATCTTGTTGGTGAGTTGATTAAATTACAAGGTATTTGTCTAGGACCAACTACAAACAATGTCGCTGAATATAGTGCTATTTTGGAACTATTAACCAAGGCAGTTAACCTCGGAATACACGCATTGCTTTTGAATCTGGATTCGCAGCTTGTTGTTCTTCAACTTAACGGTCATTATTCGGTTCGAAACCCATGCATTTTGAGATTGCATTTGCATATTAGTTTACTTGAAAGACATTTTTATTTCATTACATATCAACATATACCAAGATGAATGAATACATTAACTGATGCAATAGCTAACATTGTGCTAGATAGACATTTGCGCAATTTATAAAACATCATCATATGTAAATAGACCCATGTAGAAAATAGATATATATATATATATATATATATATATATATATATCTATTTTTTGCAACATGTGCATCATAAAAACCCAAAAATTATATATGTATGTTTCAGTTACATCACGAGACAACATTTCTCTCAAGATGTGCGAAAATAAAAGCCTAAGTGCCTAATCAGCGTGGTGCTCATGATAGCACGTCACCACCCATACCAACTACCTCAGCAAATGGTGGATACGACTCGGCACCCCTACAGTGTGCCTCTGATAGGCTCGAGGAACATCATCAAAATGAGCATAGTCTGGAATCCCACAGGTGATCCCCTCGAGGTTCTATACTATCTCCTCATCACTGCCCTCACCATGAGGATCGAAATCACGAGGCGTTCGCCTTGCTATCGGCGACATACCTACAAGTAGCTCTAGGCCCACATATGCATACATATATTATTAACTGTCAGAACATGCATATATACCAAAAATTCATAAACTCATGAAAATAAAAAATGAGTCCCACCTAGCTCTTCATCCCAATCCTCTCCCTCCGGGAGTGGGAGGTTTGGATCACCGGTGAATTTTGTTCCAGCATAGGGCCAATCCTCCAAGAAAATCAGTTGTCATCGGAGCCAATAAAAAAACTCTAGCCTCTAGGAAATCTATTGGCCACCCCTTGCTCTAGGAATCAGTGCGGCCCATCGGGCCATCCGTGTCTCTCTAGGTGGTGGCTTCGGGACAATGACCTCTTGACGTTGGAATATGGGTAGTCATTCTAAGAAGAACGATACCAAAATGGATCCATACCCAAACTGCTTTAGTTTGGTCTTCTTTCACTTAGTAAGTTGTTGCTTGATGTTAATAGTCATGGCCTCGACCCAGTTGAAGAGAGTCGGGTTCATGCACTCTGAGGCAAGAAGTAGTTGTGTCTTCGTGGCCTCATGTGGTGCTTGCAATCCTGCAGCCCACGTGATAGTGTGCATCACTACTTTTAGTGCCAGATCAGGAATGGTTTGGATGTCAACCTTTCCACTCCCTGTTCCTTTTCGTGCCCCTCGGCACACCCTATCAATCACCATTCCCATGCTTTCCCGGAAGGACAGGTACAGATCAAGATAGGGACTGCACCCCTATGCGACAATCCAATGATAAAATACACATCAGAGACTTCGAGCTAAAGCTCCTGACCCCGAAGCACAAACTTTTCTTGATCCTTGTCCCAAATTCTTATCAAGTAATGAAGCAATTCAGGTTGAACCCGGAGGCACGGTGTCAGGAATAATTTCTTTAGCCCACAATTTCTGAGGGTGTTCATGCATTGTTCATTCTACATGGCTAGTTCATCCTCCTCATTTTGTTCTCTCTCTTTCCACTCAATTACCATATTTTTTTTCTTGGTACCTACACACATTGTTCATATGAGCATTGTAAGTCTCCTTCGGCATCGAAATTTGCAAGCAAATGGTTGCAATTTCTTTAAATTTAGGCATATTTTGGGTTGCGCGGTTGGTGCGACTGTTTTGCTAACAGTCACGCCAATGGGGGTGACCCCTGTGTAAAAAAGGGGCGATTGGCGCGGGTCCATGCCTGAAACCTGTGCCAACTTCGATGCCCTAGTTTTGATAAATCCTCCCCTAAAGGATTCAAAATGACAAATCAAGGTAATGAAATTTAGCTCAAAAGATGAAAAATGATGCCGGCTCTTACCTGAAACTGACAGAATCAAGATTGGTTCACTAGATCGCTCACAATCGTCGCCACAAGATCGCAAGGAAAATGGGTCACTGTTACTCTACAAAGAGGTAAAAGTGAAAAGTAAATAATTTTTACCACTTATGGAATTTTATAACTTTTCAAAATCTTAAATTAGGTTTTAAAACATATTTGCCGATTATTTTATCATATTTTCGAGGAATACTTTTTACACACATATTTTTGTGCAGCGATAGGTTTTCAAATGGTTATGACGAAGAAATGAGTCATATTTTATACTTTTTCAGACTTGGTAAAAACACGAAAATGTTACTACTGGAGTCACCTTTCAACTCTTTTCTGACTCTCTAAAACTGAAAATATTGCCGAGACGCTTATCATTTTGAACTCGTTAAATTGGCTGCGAAACGATATCTACCCAGTATACATTTACCTCTTTTTTGGGCTGGGATAGATTAATTACGAAAAAGGAATACCTTAGCCTATCGTGACTAAGAGGTTCTCTCAGACAAAGTTTTCTACCTTTTTGGATCTGTGAGACTATTTACGAAAAGGGCCTTGCTGGATTTTTCTTTTCCACTTTCTTTTCAAACTCTCTAAATATGAAAAGATGTCGAGTTCTCCCTCTGTCAGACTCATTTAAAACTAATGACATCGAAGTCCGTCATTATGATGTTACTCGAGTTCCTCCTTCCTAGGGCTCGTAAAATGTACTAGGTTAGATTTTCTGAAGGAAAAAATTACATTGCAAGCACATGCTATCCCATTCAAGCTTGTTTTCAAAAATAATTGGGGTACTCGCCAGAAATGATGGGGGAAAATGGAACCAGATTGTAGTCATGTTGGCAGTATGTTGCTCTTGAACATGGCACTTGTCTACATTCGTGTCGGGTTGGGGACATCTCATCTCGTTATTTTTTTGCCTCCATGGGTTTGCATAATCTCTTTGAACACTCATCTGCTCTTTTCCACATCACCATGACCTCAGATCCCTTGATGTAAAATACTGCCAAATCTAGTGTCGTGCCACCAATATGTTCAAGATAAGTTTTCCTTTGAATTTTTCAACCTCCCTCTGATTCTCTGTTGGTCTTGATTCACAATCATCACATTCCTCTGTCTCGTATTGATGATGTGGGAAACATTATCACCCACCTTTGATTAGGTCACTTCCTATCGACTCTAGCTCATTATCCAAGAAGCTGATCTAGAGACTCCCTTCAGGTACCTTGGAGGCTGCATGCCTCAAGGGAAAGTTCTTTGCATTCGACGTAAGGCCCACATCATTGGCCTTTGATTTACTGACTCTGTAGGTGTTCGACATCAGATCACTGTTCACATTCTGTGGATTGTACCTTTCGTACCTTGAGAGCCAATGTCATTATTGGTGGTTTCTCTCGTGTCTGTTAATAGTTGTCATCATTAGATGGTAATCAGAGGATTTTCTTACATGTTCGACTTCAGCTCACATATTCGCATGCTCGAATTTCTACTTTGTTCGAGTCGAGATGGAGCGCAAGACCCTGGGTTTTGTCTGATGAAATCCAGGTTGCGGGTTCGTTGTGGATTACTATGACTTATTACATGGCTCTTCTGATTGGATGGCTGCGACCATACCTGAGTCTGTTAGGTGATCCCTACTGTTAGATGGTTTTTTCCATACCTCAGATCTTACTATCTATGAACTCTATTATGGATGGTTGCGCCCATACCACATGTCATGTATCAGAAATATCAGTTGTATTTGTACTTGCAGGTTTTCTGACACCAGTGTTTGGGTCGAATGCATTCTCATAAAGCATTTCACCTCTCCCACTCTCTCGGACCTCATGCTTTAGGGGGCATCTGTTACACATCATTTTGTCACCATCCTTGCAATCCCTCACCCTACATATTGGAGGGTCTTTCCCGTGACCTATGAGCAGTGTCATACTCTGCAAACACCTTCTTTGCATCCTTCTTCATAAGGACATCATTTCTCCTGTTGAACATTTCCTCAAAAATCACACAAAAGCCTATGTTTTAGCATTGATGCGGGTAGCCAATTCACCCCTCGCGGCAATATGGAGGATTTTCACTAGAGCCGGTGCCACCTGGCGCTCTGTCTCAGTGTTTTCCCACGACAACTATTTTAGGAATGTTTTTTAACAAACAGAGGCAGAAGTTTCCTTCTAACCACCTCAGGGATGAGTCACAGGAAGTGGTTAAGTTGATGAGCCACAAATCTCCCTCTTTAGGTAGTGGTTTCCTCCTCCCATGGAACACTCCTTGATGATAGGTCTCCCTTCCATGATTATAGGGATCCTAACCTCTCCCTCTCCCTCTATATAAACAGGCCTTCTCCCTTAATGAAAGCTAGCTGAACATACAGCCAAGAAGCTAAACTTGGAGAAGAGATACTATAGTTGAGTAATTGCTATAGAGAAGGTAGAACTAAGGAGAATTATGTAGAGAGAGCCCCGTCTAAATTCTCAGCGAGCCTTTATGAGACGCGCTCCGCTGGAACCCTGTTGGAGGAGACCGCAACGTCGAATCTTGGTTGTACTCTTCCTTTCTTTCATTAATATACTCGACTATGGTATTGGTTCCATCATTGTGTTATGTTGATTATTTAATGCAATTGATTTAGTCTTCTTTGACTGAATGATAGTTATGAATGTGAAATAGTACATTGTATATCGTCATTGTTTCTTGTGTGTGTGCAGGTGTCCGAGCATGAAAGCGAGCGGATCGTAATCTGCCAAACCAGGAGTGAGAGGCAGCCACTCTTTCGATGACAACAACAGCGTAGGACCTCCGGTAAGTCATCTATCGAATCTCCGTCCATTCGTTAACTAGGAATCAATATTATAACTTGTCTCGTTTGTGGCTAGACCCACTCTAGGGCTAGTGGGATCACCTCTGTCCGCAGAGGGGATTTACCACACCAACACTAACCTCTAGATGTAATTTTTTTATAAAATAAATTTGGGGCTATTTGAAATAATGAAATAATATAATATGATACAAAAAATTCACCCAATAAAAATTTAAAACCCTTTAATTTTTCCCATGGGCAAAAATTCACCCCTCAATTTTTCTACGCAAACAACTCCAAAACGTCGAAAGCTCTTATCCGGAGCAGCATACCGCTAAGCGCATTTGGTAGATGAAAATGGATAGCCACTTTACCCTGCCAATTGTAACAATATTGCATCTTCTAGCCACAATACTGGGACTATCATGGTAATAATTATAATTGTTTGGTGTATTGATTAATGTAATTGTTTCAACGTCAAACCAATTAATCATGCAATATTGTCAATGTGGTTACTAATTGATATCATATATTTTGTACTAATCATGTTCAATTTTTATTTATTTTTAATTATTAGGATTCTAGTGATGATGAGCGGCCTACCTACCATCTTCCGTTGCACTCCAAGACAATGTCAAATCGAGAGAAGACTGAATTAAGAGAAAAAATTGGAGAGGAACGATACCAAGAATGGTTGAATCAACCACTAATTCAATTTCCGCTACATCCAGATTCACCAATTAGGAATGACTACAAAAATACTAGTTCTTCACAAGCTGGAAATGGAGGCAATCAAATAGAGGTTGGTATGGATGATTACTTAAGGGATACAATTGCAATGGAGACAATGTTGTTATATGCATTCCAAAATGATGATCAGCTAGGGGATGATGCTCATATCGCTGACACCTTTTTCGAAAGCCTTAAATTTGCTTCCACAACCCCTCTCTTTGGACTTGGTGGTTAGTTAAAGTCTACCCAGTTGGGGACAATGATGTTGCTGTATAACTTGAAAGAAAATTTTGGCTTGTCGAATGCATGTTTCTCAGAAATTTTTAGGTAAGTTACCATAAAGTACTCCCTTATATAAATTTGAAATATAACCAGTACACTGCAATGAACATTACAAATGGTAATTTTTATGAACGTTAATAATTATATCGACATTAATGTACATTTATTAATATATTTTTCCATGATAACCAACTATAGGTTATTCAAAGATAAGGTTCTTCCAAATGATAATGTCTTGCCCAGTAGTTGTGAAGAGGCAAAGAATTTGTTGAAAATGTTGGGTGTTGAGTACATATCATATCATGCATGTCCAAATGATTGTATTCTATATAAAGGAGAATATGCAGACAAAGAGATGTGTCTGAAATGTGAGCATGATAGGTATGCTAAATAAAAAAAGAAGGGTAAATCACGTACTGGTCCTCCTTTTAAGATATTGAGGCACATGCCTATAATCCCAAGGATTCAAAGGCTCCTTTGATGCAAAGAATTAGCTATGTTTCAAGGATGGCATGCCTCATAAAGAAGTGAGTTGGGAGTTATGTGAATCCCAACTGATTCAATAGCCATGAAGCATATAGAGGATACATGGCCCGAAAACTTCAAGGATGAAGTACGAAGTCTACGACTTAGCATAGCCATGGATGGCATCAACCCATATTCCCTCCAGAACACCAAATATTATGTTTGGCCTGTAGTAGTGATCAATAACAGTATCCCCCCATGGTTTTCCGTGAAGAATGAACATATTATGTTGGCTTTCATAGTCCCTGGTAGAATACAAGTGAAGAATATGGATGTCTAATTACAACCATTGGTAGATGAATTGAAGGAATTATGGGATGGTATAAATGTATATGATGTATCAAGACCCATCGTAGCAGAGAGGAGTTTTACGTTGTATGGCATATGTGCTTACATGACACATGATTATCCAGGCTTAGGAGCTTGATCTGGTAAATTACATGTTTAATTTATTGATTTGTTTATATACGTAACAATATTATTTCACATATTAGTTATATAATTTGTTGTAATTGTTCTGATCTTCATTATATTCTTTAACATTCCATGCATATTAATTGTATACAATAATCTCACAGGTCTTGTAACAAAAGGGTATTTTGGATCTAAATGTTGTGGACCTTTTCTGAAAGCTAGATGGTCCAAGGACCTACGAAAGCCAATGTATAATTTCTCCAGGGTATTCCTCCCAGAAGAAAACTCTTACAGAAGAGTAGCATCCGATTTCAATGGTAAACGAGAGAGAATCCAAAGGCCTCTAATAATGACACTAGCTGAATGGCTTAGAGCATATGAGAGAGAGAAGGAGAAGGAGTTCATATAAATGTTCGATTCAAATGGGGAGCCTATGTTCGATGATCCAGAATTCTTCGACACCTATGTTGAGAATTTTCCCACTGGGATGAAAAGGAAGTATATCTTTTATGACCTCCCATATTGGGAGCATCTTAAGATTACCCACTTATTAGATCCCATGCATATATTTAAAAAAAATTCATCTTCTTTATGGAGGCACATATCATCGAAAAAAAGTGACACATTGGCTGTTAGGAAAGATCTTATTACTTCAAAAACTAAAAAGAAACATTGGACAAGACGATTAGAAAGTACGGGATCAGAGGCAGGCACTATTCCCTCTAATTCATGGTTTTTCAAAGAATGTGATGTCCCATGGATTTTTAAAAAATATGATATTTATTTGGCAAAGGAAGTTATAATGGGTGTGAGGGTTCCAAATTCATACGGGTCTTCACTATGGCGCTGCTTCATTGTGGATGACAATTTGTCGGGGTTGAAATTACATGACCATTTGAATCTTCTAAGAGTATTTATAATGTCAAAAGAATGATTTTATTATTTTTTATATTAATAAATTTTATCCCATGCAGTGTCATTATCCTTTGTTCGTGCTTGGGTGTGTGAAACATGAATTCCCTCAAGACCTAGGATGTGCCATATTTAAATTATCTGCATTTGTACGTTGGATCATGTCAAAGGAGGTTCATGTGGCTAGTATACCATGGTGGCGTTAATAGATAGTTGAGGTTGTTTGTATGATTGAGAAGGAGCTGTCGATGAGTTTCATGGGCTTACAGGTTCATCTTCTAATCCACCTAGTAGATGAGGTTGAATTAGTTGGGGTGGTTTCTTGTCATTAGATTTTCTTCTTAGAGAGGTACATGAAGAAATTGAAAGGTTTTGTTCGACAAAGGGCGAAACCCAAGGGGTCTATGGAAGAGGGGTACATATCGTATGAGTATTTCTATTATGCTAGTGAGTACATCAAGCAAATTGACAACAGACTAGGTGTGGTGATTTGGGATGATGAAAGGGATGAAGACAAAAGAGAAGGGGAGTTGCTCCAAACAAGTGGAAAAAAGCGCTTGATAAAGAGTAAGCGACTTATAATTTTTCAAATTTACACAAAGTTAATATTCATGTTGAACTTCGATATAATGTATATTTTGATCTATAATTTTTTTTTTCTAAATTACGCTATTTCTATTATAAACATAAAAGTACAAAACTGCCACGGCTCAGCTGAGGAAGCCTGAGACCGGGCTTGATGTCCACTGTCTGTCTAGCTATAGAGCTGCCCATTAACGGGAAACCAGCTCTTTTATCAGAGTTGCCACCACCCAGGAACTGGGAAACCGGTGCAAAGTCACTTACATACGGATTGACAAAACTAAAAAGAGCCAAAAAATACATGCAGCTTTGTCTGCTGTGAGTGACCATTGAAAACAGAAATTTATCAAAAATTCTAGCACATAAATCATACTGAGAATTGGTCCTGGAGCATTTAGTCGGAGTCCGGATTCTCTTCCTCGATTCTGCAGCCATAGTGTTCTTCCGAATCCTCTTCAGCGTTCTTGTCAGCATCTTCACCTGACGGGCCAGCTTCCATCTGCAAGTGCGCCTGTCCCGGATGAGCAGGGACAGAGGCAAGAGGAATTCCAAGGGGGTGCGCGCTAGGACCGGGTGCAGGGCCAGAGGGGGGCTCGAAGTGAGGCTTGGAAGGAGAGTGCACAGGGTTAAGCGGCTGAACAGGAGGGAGAGTGGTCTCTTCGCGAAGAGAAATCGTGATGAGGGCAGTAATGGAAGATCGATCGAAGGCGCAATCGAAACGCAGCTCCGCGTGTTGCGTTGATTGCCTTAGATAATGACTGCCAGGGTGAGAAGGGGAGGCGGAAGCCTGAAGCGGGGGAGGAGACAGAGTATTCAGAGCAGGAGCACGAGGCAGGTGCGAGGGCTGAGGAGGCACCGGGGCAACGCTCTCATGGAGACGGCCAGCAAGATCAACATAAAGGGGGATGGGACGCCTTTCAGCATGTTCCATGGAGTAGTCGACATTAGAATTGGAGGGTCGTTCACTCATGGACCTGCCTCGAGAGGCCCCTTTCCTGCAAGACATTCTTTGCCTGAGCCTGGGCATACTGAAATTCCGAGAGGAATCTGACCAGTTACCAGAAGGAGCTGCGGGAATAGAGTTAATTTGACCAACAATAACAGGAGAAGTATGAGAATTAAACAGAACAGGGCAGAAGTTACTATTTGAGAAATGATGGCCGGGAAGCGTATCCAAACAACATTGCAAAGAGCGCCTGCAACCTGTAGCTATGCGAGCCCCATCTATTGCACAGCCGCCCGGGCAATGAGAGCGCAGAGGTGACAAAGGGCGGTGAGCAGAGCCAAAGCAATCAGAAGAATGCGAGCAGTGGTGCTCCATTTGAAGTCTGGTGCGGCGAGCAGGACGGATCAAATGACGGCGAGGAGGAGTTATTATCCAGCGCTTTGGATTAATGAACTTGGCATTAATAACACCATAGGGGGCCATGTGGCCACCCCAGGTGAAACTCCTTGGTTTTTGAACCAGGCCTGGAGGCCTCTTAACCCGAGATGTCATCCGCATCCGGAATTGTCTGATCCATTCGCACCAGCTTGATGCATTCCTGAGTAGAGTTTCTATCATTTATGATCTGGATAGAGCCGTGCTTGAGAAAGTCCGGACTATCAACTCCTAAATTGGCCATGAGATCTGCGACCCTGTTTCCATCTCTCTTGGTATGAGTAAAAGTGATAGCTTGGTTTGCTTTTACCCAATTGCTAAGAGCATCAATTCTGGAAGCTAATCTCCAACTGGTAGCTACCTTGTCTGAGCTGGTTCCATGGAGCAACTGATTTGCCATGTTGATCAGAATTTGAGAATCACCTTCCACAATTAGGGGCAGGAAGTTGTAGAGGCGAGCTAAATTGAGACCTTGCCATAGCCCTTCCAACTCAGCAGAGTTGTTTGTGTCCCAACCAATGGATCCGTAGAAGATGGCCTGGATTTCGCCTTGGGAATTTCTGAAGATACCTCCATATCCCACCGGGCCTGGATTCCCTTTGGAAGCCCCGTCAAAATTTAATTTGATTATCCCTGGTGGAGGAGGAATCCAAGAGAGGGAATCTGGAGGGTTCTGCTTGTTGATTCTGGGCATAGAAGTTATGGTGAGTTGCCAATTGCGCCATATGCTGATCTCTTGAGGATGATTGGGCATATCCTCCTCCTGCCAAGTTGTAAGAGAGAGAGACTCCTGAAGGTTGCTGTGAAAGTTTTTCCATAAAATGTCCAGGGGGGTGGTTTGATGCTTGAAGACTCTTTTGTTTCTTTCTTTCCAAAGCGTCCAGAATAGGAGACCTGGAATGATTCGCCAGAGAAAGTTGAGAATGGGGCTATTGTAAGAGCGTTGTGGCCAATGGAGAAGTATGCTGGTGATGTCCCCTTATGGTTTGCTTCGTTGGCTTCGGAAGCAAGTTTTGTTCCAAAGTTGGCTGGCCAGCTGACAAGATAGCATGAGGTGCTGAATGGTTTCAGTGTCCTGTTTGCAATTTGGACATTGTGAAGGGCCACAGAAACCGCGTTTTAGCAAATTGTCCCAGGTAAGAATTCTTTTGTGGCTGAGGAGCCAGAGAAAAGTGGAGACTTTAGGCCAGGTCCCTTTAGCCCATACAAATTGCCAGATTCTGTCTTTCGGGTGAGGAGTAGGATACATTAAGCTGTAGGCCTCTTTTGTGGTGAATATGCCTTTGGGCGAATATCCCCATCTAAGGATATCTGGGTCATCTGAGCAGCGAATTCTGCAGCGTTGAAGTTCCTCCTGGAGAGTTGCCCACATGTTGCTGGGAGTGGTAGGTTGGAGGAGAGACGGGTGTTTCCAATGGTGATGGCTGCTTCTAGAATTAGCAATCCAACATTGACTGACCTTCAACTCTTCTGGCCCATTGTATCTCTCCGCGTTGGGCAGATTTAGAGTGTCAACAAGCTTCGGCCTTTGTTGCCAGGAGTCCACCCAAAATCGGGCAGTCTGGCCATTCCTGACCTCCCAAAAGCTGTGCTGGTAGATGAGGGCATGATGTTGCTTGGCAGAGTTCCAGATGAGCGATCCCGCTGTCTCAGGTTTGAGTCTGATCAAATCATTCATCAGTCTATTGTTGGCATACTTGGCAGCCCACAACTTAGCCCAAGGAGTGTGAGGGCTCGTGAGCCATTTCCACCAAAGTCGTGCACCCATGACTTCATTGCTTTGAAGGGGATTTCTAAGCCCTAGTCCACCGGCTTCTTTGGGAGTGCAGACTGTATTCCAGTTGACCAAAGCCCATTTCCGAGTGTGAGTTGAGGAGCCCCATAGAAAGCGACGCTGAAGATTTCTGATTTGATTGAATACCCATTTGGGAGCTGCAAGCACCGAAAAGAGGTAAAGCGGCATAGATTGCAGAACCGCTTTGATCAAGACTAGTCTGCTGGCTAGGTTGAGGGCTCTGTAAGTCCATGAGGAGAGGCGCGCCTCAAGTTTATCAAGGAGAACAGTCCAAGATGAATGCTTGAGAGCAGAGTCAATGAGAGGGGCGCCAAGGTATTTGGCGGGGAGACGGGCAAGCGCAAAACCAAGAATACGGGCTACACAAGATTGGATTAGAGGAGGGGTATTAAAAAAGAAGAGTTGAGATTTGGATGTATTGACAGTCATACCAGAGGCGAGAGAGAAAAGGTGTAGAATGCGTTTGAAAGACCTAGCTTCTTGGGCTGAGGGGAAGCCAAAGAGCATGGTGTCGTCAACAAATTGCTGGTGAGTAGAAGCGGGAGAACCATACAGTGAAATGCCACGTAAATCCCCGGTTTGGACAGCTTGATGAATGAGCCTGCTGAGTCCTTCTGAAATAAGGACAAAAATGAAGGGAGAGAGAGGGTCACCCTGACGGATGCCTCGAGAAGAAACAAAAGGGTTGGAAGGGGAGCCGTTAACAAGGATGGAAAAGAGAGGGGAAGTAATAAGACTCATAACCCAACGAATCCACATCTGGTCAAAACCAAAGGCTTTGAGCGTGCTCTGAATGTAACGCCAGCAAAGTTTGTCAAAAGCTTTGGAGAGATCGATTTTAAGAAGCATACCTGGTTTTTTAGTGCTCTTGAGGGAATGGATGACTTCATGAGTCATGATGATACCATCCATGATTTGGCGGCCTTCCACATATCCTGTTTGTTCTGGCGAGATGAGGAGCGGCAGTAGAGGCTTTAATCTGTTAGCAATGACCTTGGAGATGATCTTGTAGATCACGTTACAGAGGGCAATGGGACGATACTTCTCCGGAGTGCTGGGTTGTTCTTCTTTAGGCACCAGAGCGATGAAGGTGGAGTTTAAGGAGGGGAGGAGCCAGTGGGTGGCCCTTGATTCTTCCACCAGTTCCCAGACTTCTATTTTAATGAGCTCCCAGAAATGATGGAAGAAATTTGCAGTAAATCCATCAGGCCCTGGTGCTTTCCCATCTTTGGTTTGTGCCATTGCTAATTCAACTTCTTGCATGGAGACAGGACGCAGAAGCATTTTGTTATGCTCTTCGGAGATGAGTTTGGTAATGATCTGAGAAACTGCATCAATGGCTGGCTGTCGGTCTATGGTGCCATCTTCTTGGAGCGTGGTTTGAAAATAGTTCGAGAGGACTTGCTCAATTTCTTCATGTTGCTCTACTTTCTCCCCGTGTTGATTAGTGATGTTGTGGATGCGATTTTGCATCCTTCTCTGAATAGTGGAGCGATGGAAGAATCGAGTGTTTCGTTCCCATTCCTTTAACCAATTGATTCGAGACTTTTGCCTCCACAGAATTTCTTCTTGCCTTTGCCTTTCGTCAAGCTGCTTTTGGATCTGCATTTCTTGGGTATTAGCCTCCTCTGATCTTCCGTCTGTTATGATTTTCTATTGTACTTCCTCCATTTGTCTTTTGAGGATGTTGATTTCTTGAAAAATGTTGCCAAAGACTGTTGTGTTCCAGTTCTTGATGAGCGCCTTGAGGTATTTCAGCTTTTGCTGAAACTGGTACATCTTGCAGCCATGGGGGGGGGGTAAAGTTGTGCCATGCTGAGTTAACCATTTCTTTGAAAGAGGGATGCGAAAGCCAGAAGGCTTCGAATTTGAAGGGCTTTCTGATCTGTGGGCCAAGATTGTGCCATTGTAATGCAATGGGCCAGTGGTCTGATCCTGCAAAAGGAAGAATTGATGCCTCTAGGTCACCCCCCATGTGTATAGCATTATCAGAGATGAGGAATCGATCGAGCTTGGAAGCAACATGATGGGCCCCTGATCTTTTGTTGTTCCAAGTGAACGTTCCATTGGTGAATGGGAGATCTATCAACTAGCTGTTGGTTATGAAATTCCTGAAGTGGACGCTTTCAGGGTCCGGTCTGGTTCTTCCTCCTGTTCGTTCTTCCATTTTGGTTACCATATTGAAGTCCCCTGCTGCTATCCAGAGAGGATGAGTTCTGTGAGAGTTGAGCGCTTCCATTGTATTCAAGAGGCCGAGCTTTCTGTTAAGGTCCTGCGGGAAATAAACGTTTGAGAGATGCCCATATATATTTGTGCCAATAGGGTGAAAGATGGCTTGAATGATATTATGAGCTGCATGCAGATCAGATATGACTATGGATTGAGTGTCCCAGGCTATGGCAAGCCCTCCAGAAGATCCAGATGCATCTATTGCTGCAGAACTGCTGCTAGGCCAGACTTTTGACAGAAAAGTACCCAAAGCTTCACTGTTACATTTTGTCTCTTGGAGAAAGAGAATATTTGGTTTTTCTTTTTGTAACATACTTTTTATCATTTTTTGTTTTCCTGGGCTATTAAGCCCTCTGATGTTCCATGATATCAATTTCATGAGGAACTATTTGGCAGGGGCGGAAAGAACCGCGTGAGCTTGGGGTAGCGCCCGGAGTTAACTAGTATTTCCCCAATGGTAATTGTACGCTGCCAGTCTGGTTTTCTGCCCCTCTTTTTGGATTCTTTGATTACTTTGAGGCTGTCCCAATGAATTCCTGTTTGTATACCAAGTTTTGCTTGTTGTTGTGCTTTGGATAGAACCTTTGCCAGGGTTTCTATTTGATGGGGCTTGATTTTGTCAAAATCCTGGCGCTTGCAAGCATCCTCCAGGCCAATGATGTCAAGATCCCCAAGCTCAAGACTCTCTGAATCTTCTTCCATAGGATTTGTAGCGCTTTGGGTTCCTTTTCCCCCATCAGGAATAGCAGATCCTGATTTAGGATCATCCAGATCCATGGTTTCTGGATGCCAAGTTAAGAGTTTCGTGCCAGAAGGGGGTTTGGAAGAGGGGTTTGCAGAGGCGCTTGTCTCTGGCTGAGAGGGGGAGGGGTTCAGAGGGACATGAAGCGGGGTGGAAGTATTGGGGGCTTGGTTGGACTGTGGAGGCACCGGGCTCGAGTTAGGCATTTGCTCTGCATTGGAAAGGATGGAAAAACTATTGCTGGTAGTAGGAACACTAGAGGAGGAAGAGGGTTTTTTACCTGCCGATGAAGCTTTCTTGTTGTGCCTTCTGCGAGGAGGTACTTTGGTGAAACCATCTGCTTCGGGTTGTGTATCAGCTTCTTTGTTCTGGGATGCAGTATTGAGGGGGCAGTCTCTGAAGAGGTGCCCATGGGCATGACATCGCCGACACCTGAAAGGGACATGCTCATAATCCAGTGGTTGGATCCACTCAAAATCATCATGGTATATGCTTACAACATCAGGTAGGGCCTTGTCTAGATGCATATAAACGCAGATCCGCGCATAAGAGGTGTAGCGGCGAAGCTTGGTCTCTTCAGCGATTTTGATAAACTGCCCGAGACCCTTGCCAATCTCCTGAAGTGTGTCTTCGTCCCAATATTCAAGCGGCAACGAATATAGACGGATCCAAACAGGTGCCCAGTTGAAGTTTTCTTTATCTGGATTGAATCTTTCGATCCAGTTTCTGAGGTATAGGCCAGCCGAGTTGAAGAAGTATGGCCCTTCGTCCATGATTCTGTTGCGATCCTCAAGACAGAGGAAGATCGCCGTGAAGAACCCCTTCGGACCGAGCTGAAGAGTAACGTGTCCTTTAGGCTTCCATTTCGAAGCGATCCATCCTTGTAGGGCCTTTTCTGTGGGCCAGAAACCGATAAATTTTCCGATAAGGGCATGATCTCTCATATATTGAATGCGGGCATTGATTCGATGGCTAGGAAAATCGATCTTGGGCCTTTCTGGTGCAATGGGCTTGCAGGTGGAAGAGGAGGGGGCCGCTTTGTTCTGTTGTGCCTGCGTAAAAGTCGTCTGGGGTTCTGTCGTTTTCTGTTGCATGTCAGCGCTGGTGTTGGTCGGGTCAGGATGAGCGCCTGAAGAGTCATTATTTGCAGGGGGGGTCGGGCCCTCCCCCCCCGAGCTTGTTTCCATGGCCGTTGCCCAAGCTTGAGCGCTTGGAGGAGAGCGGCGCCTCGTGATCAGTCGTCTAGGGTTGCAGCAGACGCCGGTGGGTAGGGTTTCGCGTGCTCATCGAACGAGAGAAAATTCTTGGCATCCTTCAAATTATTTTGATCTATAATTAATATATAATTTCGATTTGATTTCCTCAGCAAATGCAGAAATTTAAGAAATCAATAAATTTGTTCTTTACAATTCTGAAGCGACGCAACCGTGGGTCGCATTGTATGAACAAAAGAGGATGAAATGGGATAGTGGCATGAAGGAATTCAAACGGTTGAATGGTATACGTGTGTCTTATCTCAATCATTTAAAATAAAATATGCCAAAAATATGCCCCAATAGTTGGGTTGCTAATCAAGTCAGAGAGAAATATGGTGCAACCAGTCGTTACCCGCGTGCTGAAGAGGATGCGCTAAATGTAGGGACTGGGTGCAGCAAATCAGTAATAATCTATTTAATTTATATGTACATTTCAAACATAATAATGCACCTTTAAAATGTAATTACATATATATTTCATATTTTAACTGTTGGGTTATTATAAGACACATGACACTATGATTTTTTAACTTTTTTATAGGTGCATTTGTTCCCATCTATGTGGGCATATGGACACCATTTTCGCACAGAAAATGCCTATGATGGACACATGACACAAGACTGTGGAGTGGAAGTCGAGTTCGATAAATCTAATCGATCTAGCCACCGTGATCAAAACCTAGTACAAGGGACATTAGGTTACGTCAGAAAGATACAAGAGATCATTGAAGTGGATTTCTCTTCTTTCCAATGTGTTATTTTTAGGTGCAAGTGGTGGGAAACCTTTGATCGAAATAATGTAAAGGAAGATCGCGATAGTAGGCTGATATGTATCAACTTTAGAAAGATGTGGGATGAAGCTAAGCAGCCCTATGTTTTCCCTAAACACTGCAACTGGGTGTTTTTTTAGCCAGATGTGTTGGATAGGGATTGGTGGTTCGTATTAAGACATGACCCTAGAATAAAACATATTTTTGAGAAAAATAGTAAACTATCATGCCATGTGAGCTAGAAGATAATGAGGGTGATCATGAGAACCAAGAGTGATATGGTACATGTGTGATTTCATCAATATTTATACTTTTTAAGATGGATTTTTATAAAGAAGAGGACTTATAACCCAGATGTGTTGGATAGGGATTGGTGGTTCATATTGAGACATGACTCTAGATCAAAATATATTTTTGAGAACAATAGTGTTATCATGCCATGCGGGTTGGAAGATAATGAGGGTGATCATGGGAATCGAGAGTGATATGGTACATGTGTTATTTCATCAATATTTATAATTTTATTTCATCAATATTTATACTTTTTAAGATGCGTTTTTATAAAGAAGAGGACTTATAAACTACCTTATAAATTATAATACTCTTTTTTCGAAAAATTATAATATGTACTTTGAATTAATTGGTAATTTTCATTGTGTTAATGTTAAAATCAATATTTCACTTGATAATTTGCAATTATGTTGACCTCAAAAACAATGACGTACTGTATAAAGTTCTTTTTTTTTATATGTAAGATCATAATTAAAATAATGATAATTCTAAATTACATGAATTTATTTGCATTATTTTCTAAACTTTATTATGTTACAAAATTCATATTATTCTAGATTTATTATTTTACAATTATTTACAAATTTACAAATTTACAAATTTAAAATTTTAATAAAATCATTTCACATTAATACAATTAAAATTTTACAAATATTTTACATACAATTACAATCAAAATTACAATTACAAATTTACAATTTCACATACATTTACAATTACAATTTTAGAATTTTACATACAGTTACAATTACAATTAAAATTTTATTTCATAGTAATACAATTAAAATTTTACAAAAATTTTACATACAATTAGAATTAGAATTACAATTGCAATTTTACAATTTCACGTACAATTACAATTACAATTACAGTTACAATTTTAGACTTTTACATAAAATTTACAATTACAATTACAATTGTACAATTGTACATATATGCCATTACAATTACAATTTTAGAATTTTACATAAAATTACAATTTTACAATTTTACATACAATTAGAATTAGAATTACAATTTTACAATTTTACATATATACAATTACAATTAAAATTAAAATTACAATCATTTCACAATAAATTAAATATTACAATTACAATTAAAATTTTACAAATATTTTACTTACAATTACAATTTTAGAATTTTACATACAATTAGAATTAGAATTATAATTTTACAATTTGTCATATATACAATTACAATCATTTCATAATAAATTAAATATTACAATTACAATTAAACTTTTACAAATATTTTACATACAATTACAATTACAAATACAAATACAAATTTACAAATTTACATATAATTAAAATTAAAATTTCAATTACATTCACAACATAATATTTAATAAATATCATGATCATTTAATATTAAATTAAATAAACATCACGATCATGAGAACCATCGTACAAACATCATATTCGACTAAAAAACTCATTCAAATTCGCTAACATCATCTAATCATTGTGATCATGATCAACTAACAAAACACAATTAGCATTGTATAACATCATCACAACACAAACATCAAATATACATCTCATGTCAAATAATTGCTATCACATACACATCTATCTGCAAGTTGTACTTTAAATGAACATATCTAACATGACCTAACAATATACACATGATGATGATCACCAACATGTAAATTAAGTACAACTGCAACATGAACATAAAATACATGGACCATATATATGTGTGTGTGTGTGTGTAACTGTAACTGTAAAATGTCAAAAATATACAACTGTAATATAAATGTCAAATATCAATTGGTGGTACATCATCAATAGTAGTACTAGTCGAGGCCTGCTCAGTCAATGGTGTAGCCTCGACAAGCTTAGATACATGTCAATCATCATGTGCTTGTTGATCTGTTGGTGCCTCGGGCTGATCAGGATAAACTATCAGCTGCTCATCATGATGAATCGACATGGTCGATGGTCCAGCCTGCTCATGATCATGAGTACTATTGGATTCTACAAGTTGCTGACTCGACGTGGCCGATGGTCCAGCCTGCTCTCCATCATGACTATTGGTCGATGCTGCAGGCTGCTCATCTGTAGCACGAGGTGAACGATGATCACTCACATGATCGTGATCATTAGATGATGCATCATTGCTCGCAGACTGTCGACATACTGCGTCTCGACCATGCCTACGTTAGAGGGCCCTCCTCAACTGTGTAACTAAGCTCGTAGCTCCTACAACATGCTTCATCAGGGTGAACATGTCACGCGACATGCCTCTCCACATCTGTACCAGCCTAGCATCGACCTCTATCTCTCTCATAGTGGCGGGCCTGACTCCCACCTCCACAAACAGTGCACATATTTGGTTTCCCAACTCCATCCTCAATCTATTGTTAGGCCTACGCCTCGCAAAAGGCAGTATCGGCGCACCATGAGGACCAGGTTTTTCTGCATCGTCCTGATCCTTGACATCTACCATATCCTAATCGTCATCAAGATCTACACCTGGATCATTTAGTGGTGCTGGCATCTCATCGCCATCAAATGACCCAATGTCTGCAAAATATATATAAGTACATAACAATAATTAGACAATTTCATTAAACAGTTTAATAAAAACAAGTTAAAGAACATGTTAGAATAAATTTAAATAAAACAATAATATTACCTCTATCATCCAACGGCTCATCATCTGTGAAGAGGATGTTGGCACACCCTCACCAATCCAAACCAACATACGGACAAGGGACTAGAACAAAGGGAAGCTCATCAACACTGGCTACAACTCCTGTGCATCATGTGATATCCTCACGGAAAACTCAAACTCACCCCTCTTGGGCATCATCTGTCCCCACATCTGCATCTATACATGTAGCATCGGCCTACGAGGCTACTGAACAAAAGAAGGCCTCATATCGGGAAACCTCTCAAAAAATAACCAAAATAGCTCTGAAGAAAAAAGGAAGTTCACCCTCCCATGTGCATGAGCACGACATCTATCTAAATCTATACAGAACTGCCATAAAAAAATGGCAGACCACCTCACAAGTCATGGCTCCTGTACTAAAGAATCAACATAAAATAGAAGCGGGCAACTAATGCGTTGCCCATCGTTGGTGTTGAGTGAAAAATCAGTAGTGAGAGGCACCTCACATCCTCTTTACCAAATGATTCAATACGTAACTGACCTCCGAAGACTTGAAAATCAGAAGGAGACAGTATATCCGTGCTAATGTATCTTTGGGAGTACACCAAATGAATCCCTGCTGCATAGCCAACTGGGACCTCTAAGAATGAGGAAAAATCCACCCCTCTCCTCGATAGGCCAGTAATTAAATAGATTTCCTCCTCAGTGGGCGCGTACCACTAGTTAGGACCAACCCGGAAAGCTTGTAGGTGGGCATTCCACCTACGGATAAGATGTCGCAAAAACAAACCATGGACCTTTAGGGATGTAGCCTCCTCATAGAACTTGAGGAGGCCTACCTACCTTAGGAGCCCCTAGGTAGCTGTTGTAATAGGGCGAGGGTACAAATCTCTCTCCCTCTCTCATGCCTCCCACATTCGAACCATGTTATACTGGTCTACCTATTGTTGTTGATGTTCCCTGTCTTCTCTCCTTTCACGTCGCTGAATGATTGGCATATTAAATACAATTTTTTTATTAAATGAGACATGTATTTAGGAGTATACATATATAAATTTTTTTGAAAAGAAAAAAAAAATAGTTAGCGTGCCACAAAAAACGAGCATGCACCGGTAACAGTGTGTCTTTTTTTTGTCGCGCACCGGAGGCGATGCACCAGAAAATTTTCAGCGCAACGGAGGCGTTGCACCTGCAAATTTTCAACACGCTTCCCTCCTGGCCTTGTTACAAGGTCAATGGTGCAGTGGTATAACAGACCGCACCGTTGACTATGTACCAGTGTCAGGAGGGCGGTGCGCTGACCAAACTACCTTCCCCGGGGTGTATAGTTTAGGAAGTGCATCACCCTCCTGTCATCACTACATATTCAACAGTGTAGTAATTTACCTGGCCGCACTATTGACCATGTAGAATTTCCGGAATGTGGTGCACTAAAAAAAATTACCCACCTCGGGGCTGATATTTCAATCAACGCACTGCATTCCCACAATTCGACATGGTCAACGGTGCGGCCGGGTAACCTACCGCACCGCACTTTTTTTTAATTTTAAAAAATCACGATGCGTTGTTTTGGTACCACCCCGGAATTGGTGAGGATACCGTTAGCACCGGTCATGGTGCGGCCTGTAAATTTACAGGCAGCACCGTGAACTGGTGCAAGCCGAAATGACACGAGCGCACCGCACGGGAATTTTTTTTAAATAAGGTGAATTTTAAGCTATTTTACAAAACTAATCTACTAAAAGGTTTAATTGTGGAAAAATAGGGAAAATATGTGTACATTTGCCCGTCGAGGAGGCATATTGGTTGTAGAATTTTCAAAACTAAATTTTCCCATCGTTTTTCAAAATTCAAAATGGAGATGGTGGGAAATGGACAGTAGCAGTGTGTGCAATGGGAGCACCGATGGCAGCGCGTCTCACACAAGGTAAAGTTTCACCGGTGCTTGAGAGCTCTAGAGCACTGAAAAATGAAAAATGTGGATTTTTGGCTGTATTTTTCTTTTATTTAACCCTGTTCCGGCGCATGGGTTTTATATGTGCACCGGTGCGATTTCTTAAAACCACACCAGGCTATTTCAGTTTTGGCGCGGGGTTTTAGGACACACCGGTGCAGAATATTTGTAAAGCACCGGTGTGCTACAGTAATAAGATGCACTGGTCGGGTTTGTACTGAGCGCACGGTGTCCCGATGTGCTAATGTTTTGTGTGCATCGGTGCTTTCTCTAGTTGAACGCACCAGTGCAGCTTAGGATGATAAATGCACTAGGAGAAAAACATCCACAAAAACCTCCACCCGCCAACTTGCTCTAGTAACCTCTGCTACAAACAGATGTTTGGGGTATTTTTATAAGGGGTTCTTCAAAAAAATCTGCTAGAGGGTATTTTCCTTGTAGTGCATTGGATTTCTCCAAGATATCGTGGACCTGCTGGCGGACATGCTGGATGCGGTCAATAAATCTGGTTGCTTTGTCAACCTCAGACAATACATGTGAGGAGCTTGGCGTGATGTGCCCTTTCTGCAATAACTCTTCGTTCTGCCTCTTTATTGCATCATTCTCCATAACAGAATGTCAATAGATCGGCCCATTAGGCAGTGGTGCGCTTGGGATAAGATCAATGGAGTTCTTAACCTGACAATGTATAGTAACCCTTGAGGGTGAGGATAAAATATCCTTGTATTCCACCACGACTTGGTCTATCTTCTACTGCCGTGTAGGGGAGAATTGTTTGGAGGCTGCAGCCACAATATTCTTCTTTCCCTGTGGGCGAATCATAATGAAAAAAAATTTCTTGGTTTGGGAAATAATCTTACTGCATTGCTTTGCAGTACTAAAAGGTGACTAAAAGAGATGGTGAAAGTTGGTACTACCTCTCATATTATGTACAACTTATTTACCAAAGTAATAATAACAGAAAGAGGCCTAGACTCATACACAACATGTCGCTTCCACAAGTATCGTTGGCCTAATAATACATCAGACATGTCAAGAGGAGCAACATCACACCATACCTGATCTGTGAAGGGCTTTGTGTTGTACGGAAGGAGGTAATTCTGGTTGAAGTAGAGATATATTCCTTGGTGAAGCCACTCGATGGTATACGGCTGCAAGTGTGCTGTGGTCTGTAGGCCGAGCCGCTTCACGACCTCTGCTGAAATGAGGTTCCTTTGGCTTATGCTATCGACAAGGAATTGCAGTGGAGAACCCATCACCCACATCAATGAATGGAGGAGGTGCTCCCACTCATATGGATCCTTGGGCTCTTCCCTTTGGAGCATGCCAGGTGGCAATGGTGGCACTGGGTTCCACATCAATGATATGCTTCCCTTTGTCATTCCCCTTGTTTGGTTTTGACTCAGAATCAAAACATGCATCTGATTCAGATGCATTCATGATCTGGATTAATGCAGGAACACAATGAAATACAGAAATACACATAAAATCAAATATGTAATAGAAATAAACTTCATTTCATTAATAACAAATAACTGAAATATGCTTACAGACAGAATGGAAATAAAGTAGCTAGGGCGTTGGTAGCCTATCTCTGAGAAGATATGTGACAAATACATGCCTCTGAATTGTGTTACAATGAGGCTCGATAGCCTATTTATTATTGAGAAACAACATATAACCCTAAACATCCAAAAACCTAACCCTAGGAGATGAAGCACCAAAACTATGGGCCCCGTTTGGGTAAATTGGTACATCAATATTCTTGGGGACGTAACTTTGGCATGCGATCTCCATTTGATGCGCATAATACCTCGTTAGAAATATCTATCCGAGGACTACAACTTTTGATGTGAGCAACATAAAAATAACTTCTATGTTGCTCCCGGATTTTCCAAAAAATGTCATCTACGGCCTCAAAACGGCTCTGGAAGTTCAGGACCTGAAAAATTGGTAAAAATAGTAAACTATGCTACAATTAAGAAAAATGAAAAACTGAAAGAAACAATTATGGGGCCCCAAGTGGAATAGGTGGGTGGCCACCAATATCCTCCTTGATCATTCATCCCCCCTTAGGAAGAAATGGTCGCCATTGCGTTAAGTTCCTCCATGAGATGAGGAAACTTCTACTGAACTTGGTCCCTGGTGAACCATTTTCATTGGTGCAGGAGTTGGCTAGCTTTGACAAACCAATGCAGTTGGATCTTATGTTGGCAAGTATTCTTAATTTTCATGTCCATGATACGATCTGTGGTCTCCTGTTCCATGCAGTCTGGGTTCAACTCTGTTTATGTGAGTTTTTTTGCAATGTCGAAGGTGTCTAGTAGAGGTGGGAAGTAGGGCCGAAGGTGGTCCAAATTGAACACTAGGTGTAGACCAAGGAATGGTGGAATACTGAGCTCGAAGGCATTAACCCCTAAATACTTGGTGATGGTGTACGACCCATATCGGAGCGGGTGAAGCTTGCAGTGGGGTCCAGCGAGGCACTCCTTCTACAAATGTAGCCACACTTTTTCGCCCACCTGGAAGTTGTGTGGCACCCGATGTTGATCATGTCGTTGCTTGTACCTAGCATTAGCTCTATTCAATATGTCATGAACCTATTGGTGGATGTGCTGAATTTTCTCAATGAAGTTGTTTGCCTTGTCAGCTTCAGACTAGACATGAGCTTAATCAGCCTAAGTAGCCACAAATGGCATGGCTACATCAATGGGACATAGTGGTCGGAATCCCAAGCCCACCTGAAATGGGTTGTGGCCAGTTGAGTTGCAAAGAGCCCAATTATAATTGTGTTGTACATAAGTAAGGCTCTCATCCCATGTGCATGGATGCTTTGAATTGTACATGTGCAGAATGTGTATGATCATCCTGTTGACGACCTATGTCTGCTCATCATTTTGGGGATGGAAAGTTGTGGACTTGGTGAGCTTGGTATCCAAAATTGACCAGAGGCTAGACCAAAATTTTTTGAGGATATTGTTGTCCTGATCTCATATGATAGACAGTGGGATCCCAAAGTGCACCCACAATTGTTCAAAGAAGAGTTTAGTAGTGGCTTCTGTTGTGATATTCTTCTTGTAGGCCACCATAATGGCCATCTTTGAGAATCTGTCGCTGAACACGAAAACACAGTCGTTTACATGCTTATTAGAAGGAAGGCTCGACATGTAATCCATGGATATGGATTCTCAAGGACGATTAGGGTTAGGTAGCAGAGTATATATGTATTTCTTCTTGATGGTCGGTTTGGCAATAGCGCAAGCAATGCATGGTCTGATGTACTTCCTGACATCCTGTAGAAGGGATTCCGACCAAAATAATTTTGTTTTCGCTCCTCCCTTGGTGTCTTGACTCAAGGGCCAAGTGATATGAGAGAATCCCAACACGCACCTAAAGTAGAAATCAGGGAAAATTTGGAGGATGGAAAATTATATTGAAGTTTAAAAACATTGGCGAATCTCACTAGTCCCTAATATGCAAACTATAAAAATTTTATTGATGTATTTGTAAAATTATTAAAATTTATACTGATTTTATATATACTTTCTATATAATGTTGGATATTTTTAAGGTAAAATAATTTTATATTATAAATTTTGGGAAAATTGTTTTTATAAAAAATGGAATTTGGCAAATCTATTTTTTGGAAAAATCATGGAAAATTAGCCCACCTGCGAATATTAGCCTCTTAAAGTTTCCATGGTAGAAATTAGAAATATCTAGAAAGCTATGAAGCTCTATTAGAGTGGTTGGAGTCAGCCAATCCCGAATGACTTGGATCTTGGCTGGATCCACATGTACCCCCCACTCATCAATAATTTATCCTAGATACTGAGCCTTGGTCATGCCAAAAGTGCACTTCTCCAAATTGGCACACAACTTGTGTTGCCGTAGTGTTTGGAGGACCTGTCAGATGTGGTGGAGGTGTTCTTCCCAAGTTTGGCTGAAGATCATGATATCATCCAAGTACACTACTACAAATGAGTTGGTGAATGGACACAGGATGTCGTCCATCAACCTCATGAAGGTTGCAGGAGCATTTGTTAACCTGAAAGGCATGACCAACCATTCTAAAAGGCCATCCTTAGCTTTGAAGGAAGTCTTCCACACATCGGAGGGCTCGATTGGTACCTGGTGATACCGAGACTTCAAGTCAAACTTGCTGAAATATTTCGCCCCTTTGAGTTGGTCCAGAAGTTCATCAATTCGTGGGATTGGGTACCTATTCTAGATAGTGATATTTTTTAAGCGCTTGATAGTCAATACAGAGTCTTCTTCTGCACCAACATGATCGAGCTCCCACAAGATGATGAACTTGGCCGGATCTGACCGTTGTGCAACAAGTCCTGAATCTATCTCTTGATTTCATCATTCTCCAGAGTGCCGATAGATCGATCCATCAAGAAGTGACGCCCCTAGGGTCATATCGATGGGGTGCTTCACCTGATAGTGCAAAGGCACCCATGCAGGTGAGGTGAAGATGTCCCCATACTCATCCACGACCTTTTCATTTGTTGTTGTCATGCAGAGGATCCCTGTCTAGAGGTCGTGGCCATAGTCTTATTCTTGACTTGAGGGTGGATCATCAGGAAAACAAATTTCCCAGTTTTGGAAATGAGCTTACTACATTGTTTTGCAGTAACTAAAGAGATAGTGGCAGGTGGTCGTACCTCTGGTATCCTGTACAACTTATTGCCCAAATTAATAATAACAACGCGAGTCAGGGACAAATACACAACATTTTTCTTCCACAAGTATGGTTGGCCTAATAATACATCACACATATCAAGAGGAGAAATGTCACATAATACCTCATCCGTGAAGGGCTTGATGCTTCAGGGAAGGCGACACTGCTGGTTGACGCGAAGATCCCATCCTTGGTGTATCCACCTGATGGTGTACAGTTGTGGGTGTGTTGTGGTCAGCAATCCCAACTGCTTCACGATCTCTACTGAAATGAGGTTCTTTTGGCTCCCACTATCGACATTGAACTATAGCGGGGAACCATTTACCCACATCTGGGAGTGGAAGAGACGCTCCTCCTCCTCTGGATATTCCTATTCCTCCTTCTGGGTATTCGTGGTGGCAACAATGGCGTTGGGCTCCGCTTAGATAATCTTCTTCCCTTTGTCATTCCCCTTGTCAGGTTTTGATTTAGATTCAGAGCATACATCTGATTCAGAAGCCTCCATATCGGCCACCAGTGACTGCTTGGCCCGACACTCACTTGTGTTGTGAGTGGAGCTCTTATGGAACTCACATCACTTTCCTGTGTCCTTCTTCGGCTTCGCGGTGTTTTTATTTGCTTGCTTCTTTGGAAGGTTTTCTTAGGTTGCCATGCCCTAGATTTGTCCTTTTTTCTACAATTTTGAGGCACCTTTCCCTTGCTTTTGATTCGTAGATCCAAAGTCTCACTTCTTCTGTTTTAATTTCTGCTCAATCTTGGTAGCATACGCGTATGTTGTACCAAGAGAGGAGATGTCAATGAACTCCATTTCCTCTTGAATTTATCTGTGCAGACAACTGCAATACTTCAACACCAAATGTTTCTCTAAATATTTGATACCCAAAATTGTGCGTAGGGGATGGAACATATTCATCAGCTCATGCATATTTTTACCCCTTTGTTGCTGTAGTGTGGTACATTGTATGTTTTTGTCCTCATAGCTCCCCACGGGGTAATATTGTTCCTTGATGGCATCTCGGGCAGAATTCCAAGTGGGTACAACCGAGAACAGAGAGGGTTCCCCCTCGTCCTTTTTCTCACAATTGGTTTCCCACTAGTCCATGACATGAGGGGTGGCTTTAAGGAGTGAAAAAATAATCTTCTCTTGGTAGGAAAAGTCATGAAATGAGAAATATCCTTATAATAGATTCAACCATTTATCTATGACGTTTGCATCTATTTGGCCCTCAAATATGGGAATTTCAAAGTTTACTTGTACCTTAAAAGAAGTGGTGCCTCCGGAGTGACTGCTGAATGAATATGCACCGTCGGTGGGAAGCCGTTGAAGGATCTTGGAAAATTTATCCATCATTGCGTTTCTTTGTTTCTTAAGGGCCTCCTCAAGAAATATTTTGATAAGATCTCCTGCTCCATCATATTTATTTTCTTCCCCCATGGGAGGTCGTCGGGGTTTGTGAGGCTGATCTTGCAAAGGTTCAACCAGATCGAGCCCTAACTCCTTATCCCCCGACCTCGTTGGGGACATGCAAAGAAGGATCGAGAAAGAGTATACCGCTCTGATACCACTGATCTGGATTTATGCAGGAACACAATGAAATACATAAATACACATAAAATAAAAGATGTAGCAGAAATAGAAATTCATTTCATTAATAACAAATAACTGAAATATGCTTACATACAGAATGGAAATACACTAGTTAGGGCGATGGTAGCTTATCTCTAAGAAAAGATGTGGTAGCTACAGGCCTTTGAACTATGTTACAATGAGGCTCGAGGGACTATTTATTTTTGAGAAACAGTGGATAACCCTAAACATCCAAAAACCTAACCCTAGGATATGAAGTGCCAAAATTATGGGCCCCGTTTGGGTAAATTGGCACATCAATCTTCCTAAGGTCGTAACTTTGGCATACGATATCTATTTGACGTGCACAATACCTAGTTAGAAAGATATATCCAAGGACTAAAACTTTTGATGTGTGCAACATATAAGGAACTTCCAAGTTTCTCCCATTTTTTCCAAAAAACGTTGTTTAGGGCCTCAAAACCACTCTGGAATTTTAGGAGCTGAAAAACTGCTAAAAATAGTAAACTGTGTTACAATTAAGGAAACTGAAAAAATTGAAATAAAAAATGGTGGAGCCCCAAGCGAAATAGGCCGGTGGCCACCAATATCCACATGGATCACTTCAGTTCGGCCACCAACGACTGTTTGGCCCGACACTCGCTTGTGTTGTGAGTGGAGATGTTATGAAATTCACACCACTTCCCCATGTCCTTCTTTGGCTTTGTGGTGTTGTTCTGAGTCACCCCACTTTGGATTTTCCCCTTGTTCTACAGTTTAGGGTCACCTTTCCCCATCTTCGGATTCACAGATCCAAAGTCTCGCTTCTTCTGCTTAAATTTTTGCTCGATCTTGGCGGCATATTGATATGCGATGCCAAGCGAGGTAATGTTGAGGAATTCCATTTCCTCCTAAATGTATCTTTGCAAATAGTTGCAGTACTTGAGAGGAAAATTTTTCTTTGAATATTTAATACCCAACTATGTGCACGGGGTATCAAAAAAATTCATCAGCTTGTTCACATCTTGATCCCTTTGTTGTCGCAGCGTGGTCCATTGGATGTACTTTTCATCATAGCTCCCCAAGGGGTAATATTGTTTCTTGATGTCGTTTTGGAACAAATTCCAAGTAGGTGTGGCCAAGAACAGAGATGGTTCGCTCTTGTCCTTCTTCTCACAGTAGGTTTCCCACCAGTGTTTAATATAGGGGGCAACTTTAAGGAGTGAAAAAGTCATATTTTCTCGGCCAAAGAAATCATAGACCTAGAAATACCCTTCCAACAAATTCAACCATATATCTACAGTGTCTACATCTCTCTGGCCTTCAAATACAGGAATTTCAAAGTTGACTTGTACCTTGAAAGGAGTGGGGCCTCTAGAGTGGCTGAAAATTTATCCATCATCACGTTACTTTGCTTCTCGAGGGCATCCTAGAGAAATATTTTGATAGGATCTCTTACTCCCTCATCTTTATTTTCTTACCCCATGGGTAGTCATCAAGGTTTGCGAGACTAATCTTGCAAGGGTTCAACCAGATCGAGCCCTAATTCCTTATACCCTAACCACGTTGGGGACATCCAAACAAGGATCGAGAGAGAGTAGACCACTCTGATACCACTGATCCAGATTTATGCAAGAACACAATAAAATACAAGATTGAACATAAACATAGAGATGCATAAAAAATAAAACTTCATTTCATTTATATCAATTAACTGAAATATGCTTACAGACAGAATGGACATAAACTAGCTAGGGTGGTGGTAGCTTATATTTGAGAATAAATGTGGCAGACACATGCCTCTGAATTGTGTTACAATGAGGCTCCAAGGCCTATTTATTATTGAGAAGTAATGGAAAACCATAAACATCCAAAAACCTAACCGTAGGATATGAAACACCAAACTATGGGCCCCGTTGGGGTAAATTGGTACATCAATTTCCTAGGGTCGGAACTTTTGCATACCATATTTGTTTGAAGCACATGATACCTCGTTAGAAAGATCTATTTTAGGAATACAACTATTGAAAACTAATTTTGAGGCAAAGTCACATCATATCTAGAGGGGATTTTCCAAAAAAATGTCGTTTAGGGGCTCAAAACAGCTCCAAAAGTTCAAGACTCTAAAATTGCCGAAAAAATGAAAGAAACAATGGTGGGGGTTCAAGTGGAATAGATGGGTGGCCACCAATATCCCCCTGAATCATTCCTCCCCCGTTAGGAAGTAATGGTCTCCATTGCATTGAGTTCCTCTATGAGATGAAGAAACTTCTGCTGAACTTGGTCCCTGGTGATCCACTTGCCCTGGTGAAGGAGTTGGCCTGCTTCGACAACTCAATATAGTTGGATCCCTTGTTTTTGGGTGTTCTTGATCTATGTGTCCATTATTTTATCAGTCGTGGGTTGTTCCATGTAGTCTGGGTTTAACGTTTTTTGTGTGAGTTGTTATCCAATGTCAGATGTTTCCAATAATGGTGGAAAGTATGGCCGAAGGTGATCCACATTGAACACTAGATGTCAGCCAAGGAATGGGGGAATGCTGAGCTCAAATGAATTGTATCCCACAACCTTGATAATGGTGTAAGGCCCATATCGGAGTGGTATGAGCTTCTGATGAGCTCCAGTTAGGCATTCTTTTTGCAATTGCAAGAAAATTTTGTTACCCCCCTGGAACTTGTGTGGAACCCGATGTTGATCATGTCACTTCTTGTAAATGGCATTGGATTTATCCAAGATATCATGGACCTGTTGGTGGACATGATTGATGCGATCAATAAATCTGGTTGCTTTAGCAGCCTCAGATAGTACATGTGAGGAGCTTGGACTGATGTGCCCTTTCTGCAACAACTCTTGGATCTGCCTCTTGATTGCATCATTTTCCAGAACAGAACGTTGATATATCAGCCCATAAGGAAGCAACACACTTGGGGTTAGATCAATGGATTTCTTGACCTGACAGTGTAGAAGAACCCCTGTGGGTGAGGAGAAAATGTCCTTGTATTCCTCTACAACTTTTTCCATATGTTGTTGTTGTGTAGGGGAGCCTTGTTTGGAGGTTGCAGCCACAATCTTCTTCTTTCCCTGTGGGTGAATTGTAATGAAAAAAAAATTCCTTGTTTGAGAAATAATCTTACTTCATTGCTTTGTAGTACTCAAAGAGACGGTGAAAGGTGGCACTACATGCGGTATCCTGTACAACTTATTTTCCAAAGTAATAATAATAGAAAAAATCCTAGACTCATGCACAACATGTCTCTTCCACAAGTATGGTTGGCCTAATAATACATTAGACACGTCAAGAGGAACAACATCACACAATACCTCATCTATGAAGGGCTTGATGTTATATAGAAGGTGGCACTATTGGCTGACGCAGAGATCTCATCCTTGGTGAAGTCACTCGATGGTATGCGGCTACGGGTATGTTGTTGTTGGTAGGACAAGCTGCTTCACAACCTATGATGAAATGAGGTTCTTTTGGCTTCCTCTATCGACAAAGAATTACATTGGAAAACCCCTCACCCACATCTGGGAAAAGAAGAGGTGCTCCCCATCCACTAGATCCTTGGGTTCCTCCCTATGGAGCTTGGTGGTGGCAACGATAGCACTGGGTTCTGAATCAATCATTTGCTTCCATTTTTCATACCCCTTGTCCTGTTCTGACTCAGAATCAGAACATACATCTAATTTGGATGCCTTCAGTTCGGCCACCAGCGACTGTTTGGCCTGAAAATCGCTTGAGTTATGAGTGGAGCTATTATGAAATTCACACCACTTCCAAGTGTCCTTCTTTATTTTTGTGGTGTTTTTCTGAGTCGCCCCACTTTGGCTTTTCCCCTTGTTTTATGGTTCAAGGTAGCCTTTCCCTGGCTTCAAATTCGCGGATCCAAAGTCTCGCTTCTTGTGCTTAAATTTATGTTTGATCTTGGTAGCATATCGATATGTCGTGCTAAGCGAGCTAATGTTGAGAAAATCCATTTTCTCCTGAATGTATCTGTGCAAATAGATGTAGTAGTTGAGCTCCAAATATTTGTTTAAATCTTTAATACCCAAATTTGTGTGCAGGGTATGGAACAAATTTTTCAGCTCGTACACACCTTGGTCCCTTTGCTACTGCATCGTGGTCCATTGGATGTACTTGTCCTCATAGCTCCCCACAGGGTAAAATTGTTCCTTCATTCCATCTCGGAATGAATTCCAAGTGGGTGCGGCCTAGAACAGACAGGGTTCCCTCTCATCCTTTTGCTCACAGTAGGTTTCCTACCGATCTTTGACATGGGGGGTGGTCTTGAGGAGTGCAAAAGTAACCTTTTCTCGGTTGGAGAAATCATTGATCGAGAAATACCCTTCCAAAAAATTCAACCATCTATCTATGATGTCTACATCTATTTGGCTTTCAAATACAGGAATGTGAAAGAGGACTTGTACCTTGAGAGAAGTGGCACCTCCAGAGTGGCTGCTAGATGCAAATTCGTTGTCGGTGGGCAACTGTTGAAGGACCTAGGAAAATTTGTCCATCATCGCGTTCCTTTGATTCTCAAGGGCCTCCTCGAGAAATATTTTGAAAGGATCTCCTGCTCCCTTGTATTTCTTTTCTTCCCCCATAGGCGGCCGTCGGAGTTTGTAATGCTGATATTGCAAAGGTTAAACCAGATCGAGCCCTAATACGTTATAGCCCGACCTTGTTGGAGACATGCAAAGAAGGATAGAGAGAGAGTAGACAACTCTGATACCGCTGATCGGGATTTATACAAGAACACAATAAAATATATAAATAAACATAAATGTAGAGACAGAGCAAAAATAAAACTTCATTTCAGTAATATCAAATAACTGAGATATTCTTACAGACAAAATGGACATACACTAGCTAGGATGATGGTAGCTTATCTCTGAGAAGCGATGTCGCGGCTACATGCCTATGAAATGTGTTACAATGAGGCTCGAAGGCCTATTTATTATTGAGAAACAATGGAAAAGCCTAAACATCCAAAAACCTAACCCTAGGAGATGAAACTCCAAACTATGGGCTCCGTTGGGGTAAATTGGTACATCAGGTTCTCGGGGTCGTAACTTTTGCATACGATCTCCATTTGATGCACATGATACCTCATAAGAAATATCTATCCAAGGAATAAAAATGATGACAGATAATATGAGGTTAATGAACCATATTTTCCAAAAAAAAATGTTGTTCAAGCCCTCAAAATGGCTCCGGAAGTTTAGGACCTGAAAAACTGCCAAAAATACTAAATTGTGCTACAATAAAGGAAACTGAAAAACCCAAAGAAACAATGGTGGGGGTCCAAGTGGAATAGGTGGTTGACCACCAATATCCACCTAGATCATTCCTCCCCCCTTAGGAAGCAATGGTCCCCATTGCGTTGAGTTCCTCCATGAGATGAGGAAACTTCTACTAAACTTGGTCCTTGGTGAGCCACTTGCCCTGGTGAAGGAGTTGGTCTGCTTTGAGAACACGATATATCCGGATCATTTGTTGTTGAGTGTTCTTGATCTATGTGTCCATGATTCGATCAGTCGTGGATTTTTCCATGCAGTCTGGGTTTAACACTGTTGGTGTGAGTTTTTCTATAATGTTGGATGTGTCTAATAATGGTGGAAAGTATAACCGAAGGTGATAGACATTGAACACTGGGTGTCGGCCAAGGAATGGGTGAATGCTGAGCTCAAATGCATTGTCTCCCACAACCTTGATAATGGTGTAAGGCCCATATGGGATTGGCATGAGTCTCCAATGTGCTTCAGTTAGGCATTCTTTTTGCAACTGCAACCAAACTTTGTCGCCCCCCTTGGAACTTGTGTGGCACCTGAATTTGATCGTGTCACTACTTTTAGTTGGCATTGAATTTCTCCAAGATATCATTAGGGGAATTTTGAGGTCTAAAATGGGCCTCCTAAGAAAAATATACAACCAAAGTAAACTTTATAAGAACCAAAAGTATTCAAGATGGTGATGTCAACCATGGGGGATAATTCACCATTTTTGAGGTAAAAAGTAAAATGATTAAAAAATAATAAAATAATAAAACTACTTTTCCAACTCGTATTTTCAAATTATCTCGTTAATGTTTTACTCAAATTTTGAGAGAGAGTACTTTTTGGATGCAAAATTTAATTACTCATCCAAGGAATACCCATTTTGCATACTTTCGATGGACCTTTCTACATGCAAAATGAGAAATACATAAAAAAGCGTGATTGCAATAACATTTTTCTTGTATTTCCCATTTCTCGTGTAACAAGGTCCATCGAAATTATGGAACATGGGTACTCCTTGGATGAGGAATCAAATTATGCATCCATCGAGTATTTCCATTCAAAATTTAAGTAAACCCATAGGGATATAAGTCAAACTACGAGTTGAAAAAATAATTTTTTCTTTTTTCCCTCTAAAATTTGATGATGTAATCTAATCTTATTTTATTATTTCCACTATAATTTTATAATTTCCTTAGGAGGCCCATTTTAGACTTCAAAATTACCCTAATACATGGACATGTTGGCAGATGTGCTAGATGTGGTCAATAAGTCTGGTTGATTTATCAGCCTCAGACAGTGCATGTGAGGAGCTTGGCATGATGTACCCTTTCTGCAACACCTCTTGGATTTGCCTCTTGATTACATCATTCTCTAGAACATAACGTCGGTAGATCAGCCCATCAGGCAGCAGCGCGCTTGGGGTCATATCAATGGATTTCTTGACCTGAAAGTGTAGAGAAACCCCTGTGGGTGAGGAGAAAATGTCCTTGTATTCCTCCACGACTTTGTCCTTCTGCCGCTACCGCACAGGGGAACCTAGTTTGGAGGTTTGGGAAATAATATTACTGCATTGCTTTGGAGTACTCAAAGAGACGGTGAAAGGCGATACTACCTCTGATATCCTGTACAATTTATTTCTCAAAGTAATAATAACAGAATGAGGCCTAGACTCATACATAGCATGTCGCTTCTACAAGTATGGCTGGATTAATAATACATCAGACATGTTAAGATGATCAAAATCACACATTTCATCATCGATGAAGGACTTGTTGTTGTACGAAAGGTGACATGTTGGCTAACGCGAGGATCTCTTCCTTGGTGAAGTCACCTGATGGTATATGGTTGTGGGTGTGTTGTGGTCGGTAGGCCAAGCCACTTCACAACCTCTGCTAAAATGAGCTTCTTTTGGCTTCTGCTATTGATAAGGAATTACAGTGGAGAACCCTTCACCCACATCTGGGAATGGAAGAGGTGATCCCCCTCCTCTATATCCTCGGGCTACTCCCTCTTGAGCTTGGTGGTGGAAACGGTGGCACTTGGTTCTACATCAATTATCTCCTTCCCTTTGTCATTCACCTTGTCTGGTTCTGACTCAGAATCAGAACAAGCATGTGATTCAGATGCCTTCAATTCGGCCACCAACAACTGTTTGGCCTAACACTCGCTTGTGTTGTGAGTGGAGCTCTTATGAAATTCACGCCACTTACCCGTGTCCTTCTTTGGCTTTGTGGTGTTGTGCGAAGTCGCCCCGCTTTGGATTTTCCCCTTGTTCTATGGTTCAGGGTTGCCTTTCCATGGCTTCAAATTCGAAGATCCTAATTCTTGCTTCTTCTGCTTAAATTTCTGCTTGATTGATCAGATTTGGATCAAGAAGCTAAGTGATAGCTCAAAATTCAAATTGTTTGGAAGTGTGTCAAACTTGAGCAACTAA
Organism: Pinus albicaulis; assembly: GCA_034641835.2. Classification (NCBI taxonomy): domain Eukaryota; kingdom Viridiplantae; phylum Streptophyta; class Pinopsida; order Pinales; family Pinaceae; genus Pinus; species Pinus albicaulis. Next base: position 1,468,818,978 of record CM076579.1, on the reverse strand, counting down.
ATATATCTCGTCTTCCTAATTCCGGCGCCGCAACGGTTCAAAAAAATAACACCATATGAAGAAGCTATTACACTTTGAATGCCGAAATAAACTGCAAAAAATCACCAATTTAACTTTATATGTAGGTTCATGATAATTTTCATGTAGGAAATTATTTTTAATATATTAAATTGAGAATTAATATATTATATATATAATTATGTGTTTAATATTTTATATGATTTTAAAATTTCATATATTATATTAAAATAATTATATATATTAATGTTGATTTTAAAACTTTATATTAAAAATAAATAAATAAATAAAAATAAAAAATAATAAAAAATTCCACATTTTATATTCAAAGTAAAAAAATCACATTTCAAATGAGATTTTGAAGCATACGTTAATGGTGGAGGCAACGTATTTCACATGGGGTCATATATATATATTAAATTGGGAATGGCACGTTAAGCCACATAGCCATGGTTTGAATGTTACGCAATGGTCCATTAAAGGCGCGAAAAGGATAGAACTGAAAGTGGGGGTTGGAACTCCAAAACTCCAACCCACTACACCAGAATTCTCACCGTAAGTCACGTAGAACATTTTTGAAAATTATTCCGTCGAAAATCAATTTAAACCAAATGCGCGTGGGACTGGTAGAAATTAAGCATGCTTATCATTAATCCATGCTTATCTTATGGTTAATCCGCAGTTAGCAGTTAATTAACTGCAAGTTAAAATAGTAGCATTTTTGGCAGAGCGCGCCAATTTTGGCATGCTGCCAAACTTAATTGGAGTTTAACTTAAGTTCTCCAAATTTAGTGGACCGCCCCACTACACCAGAATTCTCACCGTCAAGTCACAGAGCACATTTTTGAAAATTCTTCCGCCGAACATCAATTTAAACCAAATGCGCATGGGACCGGTAGAAATTAAGCATGCTTATCTTATGGTTAATCCGCAGTTAGCAGTTAATTAACTGCAAGTTAAAATAGCAACATTTTTGGCGGAGTGCGCCAATTTTGGCATGATGCCAAACTTAATTGGAGTTTAACTTAAGTTCTCCAAATTTACTGGAGGAGTTTTAAGCGACACTGGGAAAAATCTTGTTTTGGCTCTATCTTGAGTTAGATTTGCCAAATTTTGGAGTGCCAATAGTCAATTTCAGCTATCTCCAATGTTCCAGACTCAATGGAGTAGGTTTTAGAGCCATAAGAGAGTTTCTAAGCAGGTTTTTGCATCAGTGAAGTTCAAGGGGCCACTAGGGCCACCAGGGAGCAGCAACAGTTTGAGGCCTAACCATGGGAGCTAGAGGTCTTTTTCAACAGTCCAATAGTCAATTTTGGATATTTCAGATGTTTTGAATCTAATTAGATGGTTGTCAGAGACTGTAGAGGACTTTTTAAGGCCTAGAAACTTCAGTAAAGTTCCAGGGGCCATTAGTGACAGCTTTTGCCAGTAGCAGTTCAGGGCCTAGCTACAGCAGTTAGAGACCATATTCAGTGAACTAATAGTAATTTCTAACTGTATTCAACATTATGAATCCATTTATGGAGGTTGAAGAAGCTTTTTAGGAATTATAGAGGTCGAGAACCCATCAGATAATTTTTCAATGACTCGAGTGCTAGGGGGTGCCGACAGGTGTTGGAGACGAAACCGGAGCAGCCGGAGGCCATTTTTAATGAACCAATAGTCTATCCTAAATATTTTTGGAATTATAAATCAAATGAAGGGATTTTCAAATTCATCTGAAGACTTATATAGCTCGAGAAGCTTCAGGGAAGTTTCGGGCAGCCCAGGGCAAACCGTGGAGGAAGGCCTAGTTTGGGGATGCAGTGCTCGTTTTGAGCAAATGATCAGTCAATATTTGGTGTCTGGTGTGTGCTGGAGAAAATAGGTGTGGTTTCAGGGATAGTAAAACAATTTTGAAAGAGTTAGTGCCATGGAGAAGCTCAGTGTAGCTCAGTGCACCGAAAGAAGGAGTCGAGTCTAAGGGAGCCTAGATCTGTTTGCAGAGTGAGGACAACCATGACATGGATATAGATGGTATTCTAGCCTTTTGGTTCAATTCATTAACCATTGGAGTTAAGTGTGTAACTTGTAAAAGAAACTTTTCCATAATCCCAAAAAGCCAAGTTACACATGTTTAACTTCAGCGAAAAACAAATGGTCTTAAAGCACAAAAACTGTTAAAAATCATACACCTCTTTCAAGTATAAATTCTGCAAAAAGTCAAGTACAAGCTAGATCTTTTTATTTTTTTAACTAAGTGGGAGGTTCTTGAAAATAATAACAAGTTATCCAACCCATTTTCAGATCAGGTTGGTATCAGAGCACTTGGTTGCTTGATTTACATAGCAATAGCTTGCTTGTTTGACTTGAAAGGTTTTTAAATAGTGGAAAGGATATGACTGTTTGCAAACTGACTTTTGGTTGATTTTTCTAGAGGTGAAGGGAAAGCTACTGATAGCTAAGTCTAGGAGAGGACAAGAAGGAAGAAAGGGCTGAAGGCATCTTCCTTACCCAAAGGACCTCAAGGCCATCCTTGAAGCACAAACCTTTTTTGTCAGTTGTTTGTTTGCAAAAAGCCGCTTGAATAAGAGCTTGACCCTACAGCCTTTTTGTTCAAAAGCTTTGTCATTTGTTTTGAAAGCTTTGTGAACTTTGTTGAAGTTATTTTAGTTCATTTTCATGATGACAACTTCTTCAAGTGAGGTTTCCAAATCCTCCTCCTTCGCAAGATTCTTCGATGAAGATATGAAGCGTGACTTTTACATCTTGAATGACATGGTGCAGATTTTGTTTGAAGATAGAAGAGAAAGCACTGAACTTCGTGAGAAATTTTTTGCTATGAAGCAAGAGAAGGAAGAAATTCTTCAAAAAATGCATTATATGGAGATGAAACTCCATCAAGCTCAAGAGACCTTGACCAAGAACATGCGTGAAGCAGAGGTAATTCACTCTAATTTGTCTTTAGTTTCCTCATCAGATAGATGTGCTGGTTCTTTTGAAAATCACACTAGAGGTAGAGGGTCCAAGTTAATGTTTAAAATGGGCTATGAAAGCAAGGATTTAGGCAAACATGCACAAGGCATGGTTGAACTTATTTTGGTTGAGGAACGACCTAAGAATTTTGGTCTTGGTTATGTGCAATCTCATGGCGAAGACTCCAAAACCATGAAGGCATGTGAGGCAACTTCAAAGAGAACTTTTGTTCCAATTTCTAATACACAAACATGTCAAGTTTGTTTTCAAGTTGATTGCCATTGCTTTAAGCCTTTGTTGTAGCAAGAATATTTTAGACATGCAGCTTATGGAGAGCATGCAAGTTTGGACAGTTTTCAAGACAAGAACGATGATGTTAGTCTTCAAGAGAAAACTGGAACCTATACTAGTTCATCTCTTCAAGAAGGAAAAAAATATGGACATGCAAAGCAGCATGTGAGGTATAATTCTTCCCATAGTCAAGTTGATTATGTTTCTGCAAGGCATGATAATTTTGCATGCTTAAATGGAAGAAAGAGCTGTTGTGCATATTGTGGTCCGTTTAACTATGATGTTTCGAGATGCTGGATGAGGATAAAGGAATACAGGAAGCATTTGAAGCAAAGGCAACTTGAAAAGAAGGTGCATAGGACTTGTACACATTGCCAGAGAAAGGGACATGTTGTCTCGCAATGTTGGACATTGCATCCAACTAATCGTCCCAAGCACATGAGGCAAGAGGACAGAAAGACTGGCGAAAGTGGAACTAAGGATTCCATCATTGATGTGAGAACGGATGTTTCACATGAAGAAGATTTGCAGCAGCAAAAGTCGCTGTGGAAGTGTCTTGGTAAGAAGTGGTTGGACTTCTTAACACAGTAAGACATACTCATTTGTACATATGAAAATTTTGAATATGTATGCATGTATATATGTTGTAATATCACGTTTGTTTGAGTCACCTTGGATCAATGATCAAGGCAACGATGTTCAGTTACCTTTTGTATATTTCTCGCCAGAAATTTTTGAGTGAGTGCATGGAAGACAATTCTTAACAGAAGGACAAGCGCATCCAAGAAGGGAAGTGTTGACTACCTTTGAGTTGTGGTTCAAAGGCACTAAGCCATGCAAGGAACGTGTATGAAGGTTGGAAAAGTGAGGGTGTTGTACTCTCATCTACTGAACAGATCGGTATATCAGTGTTTTGGGGTCCTAAAGATTCCCATTGGGGAGGTGTGATCAGATTTGGATCAAAGACCTAAGTGATAGCTCAAAATTAAAATTGTTCGGAAGTGTGTTGAACTTGAGCGACCAGATAGATATCGTCTTCCCGATTTTGACACCGTGAATGGTTTGAAAAACTGACACCGTATGAAGAAGTTATTGCACTTTGAATGCGAAAGTAAACTGCAAAATTCACCAATTTAGCCTTATATGTGAGTTCATGATAATTTTACGTAAGAAATTATTTTTAATATATTAAAGTTGAAATTAATATATATTATATATATATATATATATAATTAAATGTTTAATATGATTTTAAAATTTCACATATTATATTAAAATAATTATATATATTAATGTTGATTTAAAAAAAAAAAAATCCACATTTTATATTCAAACTCAAAAAAATCACATTTCAAATGAGATTTTGAGGCATACGTTAATGGTGGAGGCAACGTATTTCACATGGAGTCATATATATATATATATATATATATATATATATATTAAATTTAGAATGGCACGTTAAGCCAAAGTGCCATGGTTTGAATGTTCCGTTTGAAATATTTCACAATGGTCCATTAAATGCATGAAAAGGATTTAAATGGAAGCGGGTTGTGTTTGAATCCCGAACCTCCGCCCTACTACACCAGCGTTTTCACTGTCAAGTAACGGAGCACATTTTTGAAAAGCCTATCGCCGAAAATCAATTTAAACCAAATGCACGTGGGAACGGTAGAAATTAAGCATGCTTATCATTAATCCATGCTTATCTTAGGGTTAATCTGCAGTTAACAATTAATTAACTGCAAGTTAAAATAGTGGAATTTTTGGTGGAGTGCGCCAATTTTGGCATGATGCCAAACTTAACTGCAGTTTAACTTCAGTTCTCCAAATTTAGTGGAGGATTTTTACGGGACACTGGGAAAATTCTTGTTTTGGCTCTATCTTGAGCTAGATTCGCCCAATTTAAGAGTGCCAATAGTCAATTTCAACTATCTCCAACATTTCGGACTCAATGGAGTAGGTTGCAGAGACATCACAGAGCTTCTAAGTAGTTTTTTTCATTAGTGAAGTTCAAGGGGCCACTAGGGCCACCAGGGGGCAGCAACAGTTTGAGGCCTAGCCAGGGGAGATAGACGTCTTTTTCAACAATCCAATAGTAAATTTTGGATATTTCAGATGTTTTGAATCTAATGAGATGGTTTTCAGAGCCTATAGAGGACTTTTGAAGGTTGATAAGCTTTAGTAAAGTTGCAGGGGCCATCAGTGCCCGCTTTTGCCAGCAGTAGTTCAGGGCCTAGCCAGAGCCACTAGAGACCATATACAACGAACCAATAGTCATTTCTGACTGTAATATGTTGATAGAGGTTTCATAAGCTTTTGAGGACTTATATAGGTCGAGAAACCATCAGAGAAGTTTTCAGTGACTTGAGTGCCAAGGGGTGCCGACAGGTGTTGGAGGCGAAACCAAAGCAGCCGGAGGCCGTTTTTAATGAATAAATAGTCTATATTGACTATTTTTGGTATTATGAATCCAATGAAGGGATTTTCAGAGTCATTTGAATACTTCTAGAGCATGATAAGCTTCAGGGAATTTTTGGGCAGCCCATGGCAAACTGTGGAGGAAGGCCTAGTTTGGGGATGCAATGCTCATTTTGAGCAAATGATTAGTCGATATTTGGTGTCTGATGTGTACTAGAGATAGTAGGTGTAGTTTCAGGGATAGTAAAATAATTCTGAAGGAGTTAGTGCCATGGAGAAGCTCAATGTAGCTCAGTGCACCGACAGAAGGAGTCGAGTCTAAGGGAGACTAGATCTGTTTGCAGAGTGAGGAAAACCATGAAAGGAATATAGATGATATTCTAAGCCCTTTGGTTCAGTTCAGTGACCATTGGAGTTAAGTGTTGAACTTGTAAAAGAAACTTTTCCATAATTCCAAAGATCCAAGTCAAGATGACAAAAGCTCAAAGAGACGCAGCCCACGATATTCGGGTGAACTCCTAGATTAATTTTGCTGTTATGTGTGGATGTTTATTTGCTGCATTATTTTGTTGTTACACATGTTTAATTTCAGCAGAAAAATGGACTTAAAGCACAAAATTGTTAAAAATCATACACCTCTTTCAAGTATAAATTCTGCAAAAAGTCAAGTACAAGCTAGATCTTTTTATATGTTTAACTGAGTGGGAGGTTCTTGAAAAGCATAACAAGTTATCCAACCCATTTTTAGATCATCGATCTCGGCAGAATATCGATATGCCGTGCTAAGCAAGGTAATGTTGAAGAACTCCATTTCCTCATAAATGTATCTATGAAAACAACTACCCTACTTGTGCACCAAATGTTTGTCCGAATCTTTAATACCTAAATTTGTGCGCAGGGTATGGAACACATTCATCAGATTGTGCACATCTTGATCCCTTTGTTGTCACAACATGGTCCATTGGATGTACTTGTCCTCATAGCTCCCCACGGTGTAATATTATTCCTTGATGTTGTCTTAGAATAAATTCCAAGTGGGTGCGACTGAGAACAGAGAGGGTTCCCTCTCGTCCTTTTTCTCACAATAGGTTTCTCACCAATATTTGACATGGGGGGTGGCTTTGAGGGGTGCAAAAGTAATCTTTTCTCTGTCAGAGAAATCATGGACTGAGAGATACCCTGCCAACCAATTCAACCATTTATCTACTCCATCTGCATCTGTCTGGCCTTCAGATACAGGAATGTTGAAGTTGACTTGTACCTTGAAAGGAATGGCACCTCAATAGTGGCTGCTAGATGCAGATGCGCCACCAGTGGCCAGCCGTTGAAGGATCTGGGCAAAGATATCCATATTTTCATTCCTTTGCTTCTCGAGGGCCTCCTCGAGAAATGTTTTGATAGAATCTCCTGCTCCCTCGTCTTTTGTTTCTTCCCACATGGGTGGTTTTCGAGGTTTGCGAGGCTCATCTTGCAAAGGTTCAAACAGATCGATCCTTTACTCAAGTTATACCCCAACCTTGTTGGGGACATGCAAAGAATGATCGAGAGAGAGCAGACCACTCTGATACCACTGATTCAAATTTATTCAAGAATGCAATAAATATAAGATTGAACAGAAACACAAATATGCAGCCAAAAAAAAACTTCATTTCATTAATCTCAAATAACTAAAATATGCTTACAGACATAATGGACATAAATTAGCTAGGGTGATGGTAGCTTATCTCTGAGAAGAGATGTGGCGGCTACATGCCTCTGAACTATGTTATAATGAGGCTCGAAAGCTTATTTATTATTGAAAAATAATGGAAAACCCCAAACATCAAAAAACATAACTCTAGGAGATGAAACACCAAACTATGGGCCCCGTTGGGGTAAATTGGTACATCAATTTCCCAAGGTCGTAAATTTTGCATACGATCTTCATTTGACACTGTTGGGGCCCTTGTTTTAATTTGAATTTTGAAGAATGGCTTTTTGGGTTGTGACATGATGACACATGGCAATCGCGACCAAGTCGCAACCATAGTAGGTCGCGGAGCTATCGAGGTGGCGTAGAAGCAAGAGATAGCTGAAGAAAGCAGATGCATGAGTACAGACGAAGAGAATATACAGCAGAAGATAGGAAGCGGAACAGACAGACAACAAGAGAGGAGCTAGAAGCAACGGAAGAAGAACATAAAGAGGAACCAACAGTTGCGACAGCGGGTGAATAAATAGCAGTCACTCGGCCAAAAGAAGGGGATGATCAGCGGAAGAAGAAATTCAGAGCGACTGAAGGGGATCGGGCATGAGATCTCTAAAGTTCTTAGTTTCCTCTTGTTCTACCTTTCTGTTATATAAAGCATTTGTATCAGACTTGTAAGCTCTCCTTGCGGAAGCTAGGTAACTATGGATTTGGCCAAGGAGATCAATACATTTGCCAGTTGCTGTCTTATTATGTGATTCACATGCATGCATGATGATTATGATGATTCAAAATTTTATTTGCTTAATATCTGTTCACTCTTTGAATGTCCTTGCGTATATGACTATGTTGATGCAATCTATTCAATGTTAATGATGAGTTGCGAATCTGTTGTCTACTATCGATCTATTCCCCTTTTGCATGTGGTTGTGGCACGCCTCGGGTGAGACTCTCTACTCTCCAGAGTAGGGTGATAATGGCGGCGTGGTTCTAGACTATAGCGGACTCCTTTGTTGGCCTCAACCCCTGAACCTGGGTCTTGCCTGCGAGACCAGTTTCCTCACCAACAAATGGTTCCGTTGCGGGAACCTGCATGTTATGAGGGGAACTAGATCATGGTATCGAGGATCTTCGAAGGCGAAATACAAAGATGGTGGGATAGTCATCTGGACTAGTTCGTTGCTCAGCAAGCGGAATTGACGAATCAAAAGGAAAGCATGCTTAAGGATCTCATCCTCTTCTCAGATTCCGCTAGTGATACCTACGAGATCCTCTAGGGAAAGTTTCCTAGTGACCTCTACAATTGGTTGCGGAGGTTACAGACGAAGACGCTCAGGGATAGTTAGCGGAAGATAGACTGCAGGTGGGTGCACGGGGATCTGGTGGCTCTGAATCGGTTGGACACCGAACTGACCCGCGCGGTGGACTTTTGGGTAGACACCACTTTGGATGGATACATCGTGGAATTCGCCGCAAAGTGCTACCAATCCTTCTCAAAGGTTGAAGCTATCTTCCGCTCCGGGTTAAGAGGGAAGTTGCTTAAGGAGATTCCGCTGTGGATCAAGGCCCTGATGGTGGATGAAGGGCTGATGGAATTTCAAAAGTCAAGCATGGAAGCATAAACCCCTAGTGCTGGGGGAAGGGCTGATGGAATTTCAAAAGTCAAGCATGGAAGCGTAAACCCCTAGTGCTGGGGGAAGGGCTGAAGGGACAGATGCTACGTAGAATGTGAAGTGGGGGGGTAGGGAATGGATGCTGAGGCCGCACGAAAGTTGAGGGAGCGACATGCACATCGGCGGGCGCAGATCGCTGATAGGTGGCAAAAAAGGGTGATGCGGGATTTAAAACGACGGGAGACCGATAGGAAGAATCAGAAGGAGGCGCCTTTGACGATAGGAATTATGGACACTCAGGCGGATACCTGAGAAAGGGAAGGGACTGCTGTGGGAGTGTGGTGGGTACATGGGAGCCCAGCTAAGCGAGAAAGGGAGACTGCTACTGACATAGACGATGCAGGTGTGCAGCCCAAAGACAGTTCCGATGGCGAATGGTACGTCGTGATGCAACAGTTGTTTTAAGAGCGGACGACATTCATCTCTCCAGGCATCCCTACTTCCACCAATCTGCATGGCAAGGATCCATACCTTCCCCTGGTACTCTATCAACCTTTAAGTAATATTTTCGTTAAGTTACAAGCATTGAGTCAATTGCATAGCAGTTCATTGTCGACAGCGACATATGTTAGTAGCAGCGTCACTAGTACTATTTCATTCCCAAGTGGAACAGTCACGCAACCAGGACCCGGAGGATTTATTCTGGTCAACCCTCCGCAAACAAACATGGCTGGGTCATTTACCCAGTATCCAGAATTCTCTGGCCGGGGCAACGATGATGTCAAGCAACACTGGTATCTTTGTGAAGCCATATGGAGGGCTCGACAGAGGCCAGAAAACTGATAGAGTTCCAAACCACGCTCAGAGAGAGAGCTTTGTGGTGGTTTATCAAGTGGTCCGAGGCCCATCCAAATCCAGTACTTGCGGATGTAAAGCGGGATTTCTTCCGCGAATTTAAACTGCCCCAGACTGACCAGCTGGGTCTGTCCGAGCTCTGGGAGATTAAGCGGAAAGAAGGAGAAACAACATGGGAGCTGATGCGGCGATTTAAGGATGCGATCAGGAAACTCAGCTACCCGATTGATCCAAACCATCAGAGGGACTGGTTCATCAAGGCTTTGCTCCCCTTGACGCGAACCCCCCTCACCCAACAGAAGATTGACAATTTGCAGGATGCTCTGGAACAGGCCATGAAGATTTAGGCCATGGCGGGCTACCCTCAGGAGTATCAAGGAGGGCCGGGCCCACAGGATCCCTCCTTGGTGGGACTTCAGCATCAAATTGCTAGTCTGACGGAGAAGCTGAAGGAGATGCAACCTATAAGACCAGCCAGGCCGAACATTTGGTGCACTCACTGTATGGTCGAGGGCCATGTCGCAACCGAATGTCCTCGGCTGCGTGGCATGGGTGTGGCACCCTCGGTCGTGGCAATCCAGGGAGGTCCACCCACGGGGGGTGGCGCGGCGCTGAATCCGCAGGGGATATACCAGCCGCAACAACCTTATGCAGGGTTCCCATCTCAACCGAACCCAACTGCCACCGAGTATTGCGAGATTTGCCGGACGATGGGGCATCCACCTCGGATATGCCCGATACTACAGAAGTACTCCAACGTCCAAAAAAATGCATACTGTGAGTTTTGTGTTTCCATGACCCACAAAATTGAGCAGTGCAGAGCTCTTGACGCACTCGCGGACCGCTTGGACCATCCTTCCTATAAGGTGAACGAGGCTTCCAGGGGAAGAGGCGGCGAGATGCGCGGAGGCCGCACAGGGGGACAAGGTCCGGTGAAGTGTTACAACTGTGACCAGGAGGGTCACGTGGCTCGGGAATGTCCCATTCCCCGACGTCCTTGGTGTTCCTAGTGCCTCGTGAACACCCATGCCACAGAGGACTGCCTAGAGCTCATTAAGAAGTGGGAGGAACGGGCAAGGCAGTGGGGCACGAACTTGGTAAACTTCGAACCGCGAGGAACCACGACTCCGGCCATGCAGAATGTAGCAATCGTCATGTGTGGCGGCAAGAAGATGGGAGAGGACGCTCATGGGAAGGAGCCGGTCCGGTCCATTCGGCCCACCTCCCCAAAACAATTGATTCGGCTAGACGCCCAGAAGAGGTACTTCCAGGAGGCGGTGGAGGCTTTTGCTCAGCTGAGGGAAGACGGGGGCCTCGAGGTACCCCCGACGACTGGCTCCGGCGAACAGAACACTACGAGGACCTTGATTGAGGAATGGCTTCAGCTATTCCTCCAGATTGTTGATAACGCTTCGACGCGGGACCAGCTCAAGCGTACTCTGCAGGATGCACTGCAGGGGATTACCGGGCCGCGGGAATTTAGGGACACAACACCCCGGTCCGTGCAGCGAGTCAAACGAAACAAGCGACGAACAAGAAAGGAGTTCCGGCTTAATACACAGGTTGCGGGATTCCAGATCAGCGATACCATGCTTGATTTAGGGTCAGACGTCAAAATCCTACCACAGAAGACGTGGGAGGCTCTTGGACGGCCACGACTGACGTACTCGCCAATCCAACTCAGAATGGCGAACCAGTACTGCATTCTACCAATCGGACGACTTGAAGGTGTCGAGGTCGACATTGCAGGGGTGAAGACTTACACAGATTTTGAAGTTATTGATATTATGGGAGACAAGGATCCTTATCCCGCCTTGTTAGGCATTGACTGGGATTTTGAGAATTACGCCATCATCGATTTCAAAAAGGAGCTAATGATCTTCGAAGACGGGGAGGTCCGGGTCACTTAGCCCCTTGACTCGTATCAAGGCTCGTGATATACAGAAACTGTGGACAACCGGGAGGATGCTCAGATGCTGGACCACCTTTATCAGATGACTGCAGGGAAGCGGGAGGACTATATCATCCCGACCACAACTGGCTCCGTCAGCTGACGCAGTGTCCAAAGTTCGGCGCTGGGATCGGAACTCGCCTGGGAGGACTGGCAGCAAGGGGGTACGAAACCAGCACGCGGAGATGTGCCGCTGTTGCCTGAGTTTGTTGGATTGGTGCGGAGATTCGAGAGTACCCCACCTTGACGAACATGCAAGCCATCAATACCTTCATTGCAAAGATGGAGGACAAGGTGCCAGAATGTAGCCAGATACCGCTATTGGACGTCGCCCTACAGTCCACCTCAGCGAGATGGTGGCGGAACCACCGCAACACCATGTCGCGGTGGAGTGGTGTGGCGGAGGCTTTGAGGGCGCGGTTTAAAGAGGATGAAGGCCCTCAAAGCAGGCCTAAGTACCAAGGGACTTCAAATCCGCGGGCCCACCTGCAGACCTGTGAGGAGAAGTGGCGACGTATAGGGTATCCAGAAGAGTTGTGGGTTCACCGATTCGTCCATTCTTTAAACACCATTCCTCACGCGTGGTACTTAGAAGAGGAACGAAAGCGGGGAACCAGTTCCTGGTCGGAAGTCGCGAGCAAATTTGTTCGGTGCTTTTCTTTCGCAAGAGAAACAGAGTTGGAGTCTCGGGCACTCCAAGCTATTAAGGGGGTACTATTTCTCCGCGACCCTCAAACCGACGGGAGCACCCTTTCATCCAGTCCTGCGGCCATGAGAGAGTTGGCTTGCCAACGCATTGATGGCGATCTGGACAACGACAGCCTGGAGGACCTGAGGCACCTGTACTTCGAAGAGAAGGAAGGCAAGTGCAGCATCAACGACGATCCAACCACTAAGGGCGTCCATCTGCTTCCGATGAAAACAAAGAAGTTGAACATTGGTACAGAGGAGAAACCCAAACTGGCTACGGTCGGAGATTATTGGGACGAGGAGACGACGAAGGAAATTTTTAGCCTCCTCCAGGAGTAAGAAGACTTATTTCCTTCATCAGTTGCAGGTTTGAAGGGCATTAAAGGTGACCTCGGGGAGATGTGTATTGTGTTGAAACCGGACGCTAGGCCCGTGAAGCACCGACCATATCGGTTGAACCCACGGATCAAAGAGAAGGTCAAGATGGAGATCGATAAGATGCTAGCTGCAGGTCTCATCTTTCCGGTGGAAGAGGCAGAGTGGCTGAGTCCTATCGTCATTCAGAATAAGAAGGATAAGGCGGAGATACGTGTTTGTGTTGACTACCGGAGTCTGAATAACGCCTACATCCATGATCCGTTTCCCACTCCTTTCAGCGACGAAGTATTAGATCATGTTGCGGGGAATGAAGCTTATTCCTTCATTGATGGGTTTTCGGGTTACCATCAGGTGCACATTGCGGAGGAAGACAAGCCGAAGACGACATTCACCACCGAATGGGGATCGTTCGCATACCACATAATGCCATTTGGCTTGAAGAATGCCCTGGCCGTGTTTTCCCGGATTGTCATTGCTGCTTTTTGGGAGTATATCCACAAGTTCCTGGAAGTCTACATGGATGATTGGACTGTCTACATTTTGCTGAAGAAGCACGCCATCCTTTTGTGTATTATGTTTGATCGGTGCCTCCAGATGCAGATTTCCTTGAACTTAAAGAAGTGTATTTTTGCAATCCCTTTCAGCACACTCCTGGGCCACATGGTATGCAAGCAAGGAGTCTGCTTCGACCCCGCTAAGGTCATGGTGATAGTCCACATGGAAGCCCCAGAAACCGTGAAGCAGTTGCGGGCACTTCTTGGGCACACCGGATATTACAGGCGGTTTATCCGCAACTACGCCAAGATCACTGCCCCTTTGGAAAAGCTGCTGCAGAAATTAGAGGTCTTCCAGTGGACGAAGGAGTGCCGGATGGCCCTCAACACTCTGAAGGAAAAGCTGGCGACGACGCCGATCTTGGTTCACCCAGACTGGGATAAGCAGTTCCATGTGCATATTGATGTTTCCAGTATTGCACTCAGAGCTGTTTTGGCGCAACCCGGAGAGACGACAGTTGACCATCCAGTCTACTTCACCAGCCGCAAATTGTCGAATGCGGAGAAGAACTACACCACGACTGAGCGGGAGGCCCTGGCAATGGTGTACTCGCTCTAGAAGTTTCACCACTACCTCCTTGGAGGCAAATTCAAGTTCTTTACGGACCACTCTGCCTTGAAATACCTGGTGAATAAGCCAGTTTTGGAAGGACGGATCTGTCGCTGGCTTCTACTGTTCCAGGAATTCACGTTTGAAGTGATTGTCAAGCCCGGGAGGTTGAACGTCGGGCCCGATCATTTATCCAAGTTGGAGATGGGGGAGAACGATGATTCTCTTGATGAACAGCTGCCAGACGCTGACCTCTTCCGCATAGAAGCTGTGCCGGATTACTTGGCCGGCATAGCCACTTATTTGACCATGGGGCAATGCCCTCAGCATTATACCCCGCTCCAGAAATGCCACTTGGTCGTACGTGTCACCGAATACCAGCTGATCGCGGGACAATTATACAAACTGGGCCTCGATGAGGTTCTGCGCCGGTGTGTACTTGACCACGAGCGCGAAGCTGTGATGTGGGAATGCCACAGCGGTGTTGTGGGAGGGCACGTGGGGATGAAACCCACCGCAAGGAAGGTACTCCAAGTTGGACTGTGGTGGCCGACAATCCATGCCGATTGTAAGACCTTTGTTAAGCAATGCGATGTCTGTCAGCGGACGGGGAGGCCCTCTCACAGGGATGAGCTTTTGCTACACCCATTACATGTGTTGTGGTCGTTCGAGAAGTGGGCGGTCGACTTCGTAGGGCCCATCGCCCCGGTTGCCAGGCACTCCAAAGCCCGCTACATAATTACCGCAACCGACTACCTCACTAGGTGGGCTGAGGCGGCGGCGGTACATGATTGCATGGTGGATACAGCTACCCAGTTCATTTTTGAACACATTATCAACAGGTTTGGCTGCCCGCGAAGTTTAACCAGTGATCAGGGTACGCACTTCATTAATGCCATAATTAAGTCACTGCTAGACAAGTTCATGATCCAGCATCACAAGAGCATCCCGTACCACCCGCAGGCCAATGGTACTATTGAAGCATTCAATAAAATTCTTGAAAAGGGCTTAACTAAGATCTGCAATGCCCAGCATGACGATTGGGATGAGCGCCTACCAGCTACATTATGGGCGTATCGGACTACGGTGAAGCACTTGACCAATCAAACATTGTTCCAACTCGTGTATGGCCGGGAAGCTGTGATTCCCACCGAGTTCACTGTCCCCAATCTATTAATTGCCACGTCTCTCCAGTTTTCGGAGGAGGCATCACTCCAGGAGCACCTACACGAACTACAGGAACTGGACGAGGCCCGCTTCCTGGCCGAATTTCACCAGAAGGTTCAGAAGGACAGGCAGAAAGCATGGCACGACTGCCACATCAGGAACAAAACATTCCAGGTTGGCGGCAAGGTCCTCTTATATGACAGTAGGTTTCAGAAGTTCCCAGGGAAACTGCAGATGCACTGGTTGGGACCTTACTTCGTCATTGAGATTAGAGACTCTGGAGCCATTCGGCTGGCTCAGCTTGACGGTACTATTTTACCTGCGTGGGTGAATGGCGCACGCCTAAAGCCCTACCAAGAGTAAGTACATTTCGCTTTTCATCAATAACTCTCGCAACCGAGAGCACCCGTAGAGTAGCGTAGTTGAATAACTCTCCCACAACCGGGATGAGCATAGGTAGCCCTTTTTGTTCATGCATAGCGTGTCAATAAACCGCTCAGTCGTGGGGACCGCACCGCAACCGAATGTGGTCGGGGAGGGGCGTGTCCAACGTGTCATCCTAGTAGGATCCATAAACGTAACCATGTCAGTCCAGGTCATTTCAGTCAGTACTTGTGTCAGTCCGTAGGATCATCTAGATTTGCATCATTAATTACCGAAATTGGCAGTAACCTCACCATAATCATTTTGCCATCATCCGTAGTAACCTTAGCCGTCGCGTCCTCCCATTTCCCCATGCCACCATCAGCAACTGTCAGAATACACATTGGCACGCGATTGATCACACGATTATCGCAGGAAAGTATGCGAGCAAGAATTAACTCGTTATGGTGTCTCATCAACTCCGCTCGTGCCAGGTAATTACATATCTTGCATGGAGAACAACACGAAAATGCAGGAACAGTTCGAATTATCAATTGCACCCGACCCAGAGTAGCGGAAGCATCTAGACGCCCCGCACCAAGAGAGAACACCTAGACGAATTTTGCACGTCTATCAGCGCCGCGCAAAAATTCCGAAGGCCCTTCCAGCCGTCTTCGAACCAGAGCTTGACACCAGGATTCAGAAAACAGAGTCCCTTGTGGGGAAATATGACAGTGCGGCCTTGCTAGATGCCAACCTTTCCGACTCGTCCGAATTCCCGGCCCTCCATTGGCAGGTGTATATGGAGCACTACTACACCACAACTAGGAACTCAGCCAACAGGACTTTACCAGCGTTTCAGGGCCTTCAACAATCGTCTATGCTAAATTTACGAAATCTTCCGGTCTTCGGGGCCTTTGGACCGGCCATGCAGTGCACTCGGTTCCTCCTGAGCCGCATCCAGAATGGGTCCTTGTGGCTAAACAAGGAAATTCCCATTCATGTAGAGGACATTCATCGCCTTACCGGGCTGTCAAAGACGGGCACGGATGTCTCGATTGCCTGTCAGACCACCTCCAAGCAAGCGCGGAAATCGGGCGATGCCGACTTGTACAACAAATATGGCACTCGGTGTTGAGTCTCAAAAGTGTTTTCCATATTCATACATATTTCCATTATGTCATAACCATTTAGCTCTTATTTCATAGCCATCTGACCTAAAACCCTACATCAAGTAACCATTTTCATAAATATATGGGTTAAGATCCTTGTTTTCCAAAGTTATTTATTTTATGTATTTAAAGTGAATTTATGATTAGAAACTAGAAAATTAACATAGTTTCATATATCTATATATGTGTTATGAGTTTTGTGACATGTGTAGGTCAAAATGAGACTTCTAGAAGACCCTTATGTGGCACTCTAAAGCCAAATTCGAATTTGGTTGGAGAAGATTATGGGATCAAGAGGATATGTGTCTTACTTCCTTGTTGTATTGAAACTCTAAGAGGATATGTGTCTCATTCCTCAAGTTGTGTTGAAACTCTAGAAAGACATGTGTCTTATCATTTCCTATTTTGATTGTAACTCTAGAGATGGAGGGAGAGATTCATGGACTCCCATTAATGAGATGACTCCTCATATTTTGTATAAATAGAAGAAGCTTTCTCCTATCATAGGTAATGATGAAGTAGTTGTAACAAAGCTTAAGATAGAATGGGATGTAGATTTGTGAGTTTTTTTCAATAAAGAAGTTCCTTGATGGTGTTTTGATTACAATTTTAAGGAGCTGAAGAAGGATTGTGCAGAGGGCCCCTGCACACGTCGAGGTTTTTTTTATTGCTGTATAGTTTCATGCTTTATTTCCTTACGTTCATTATGCCATAGTTTTTGTTCCAGATTATAGTAGGCAGCCCGGGCATTTGCACATAGTTTTACAATGACTAATGACATGGAATCAGTCTTGTCCTTCTACTGATTTATTTTTCTTATCTTTTAATTCCAGCACTGTTTTATTTATTTCAGTTTTGTACATTTTCTTTATTAGTTAGATTAGATATTAAATTACTCATGTCATTATCAGTTACCTCCAGCCATAGCGAGACTAATGGTGAGGGATTGAAGTATGAGTGTGTAGTTTGATATTAGTTTATTTTTACGCAAGAGTTAGATATTAAATTGCTCATGTCATCTTCGGTTACCTCCGAAAGCCACAGTTGGACTGATGGTGAGGGATTGAAGTATGAGTGTGTAGTTTGATATTATTTTACTTTCTGCAAATTAGATATATTAAATTGCTCATGTCATTTTCAGTTACCTCCGAAAGCCACAGCTGGACTGATGGTGAGGGATTGAAGTATGAGTGTGTAGTTTGATATTAGTTTCTTTTTCTGCAAATTAGATATCAGATTGCTCAAGTTGTTTATGGTTACCTCCGAAAGCCATAGCTGGACTAATGGTGAGGGGTCGGAATATGAGTTGATGTAATTTGATTTTAGTTTTACTTTACTTGCAATCTTTTCTTTGAGTACAGTTTCTTTTGTGTTTAGATAGCAGCAAGGATAATGGTTTTCATGATCAATAGTTCATTGTTTGTTTAATTAGAATAGTGACACATTTTCATTTCCTTTTAATTTTGTCATTGTATGTTTCAAAATCCTTTTGAAGTTTGAAGTTTGGTAAATCATTATAAATGACATCATTGCCTTGAAGATTCATATTATACTTGTCTTTTAGAATTTCCATCTCACATTAGGAATTTAACGAGATAAAAAACCCCCACAGATAAATAAAAACCCAAAAACGTAGTAAGAGATAGGTTATCTTGCACATATAGTGTTAGCCACACTTAGATGACTTACAAATCCCGGATTGACAAATTAATGTAGCAATTTAGGACACACTAAATTGACTAAACATTTTGGCGTCGTTGCCGGGGAAGTGTAACTAGGTAGCCTTATTTCTTACATCTAAAAAAAAATTAATAATTCTTGAGTATGCTCTCCTCCTGCACTTTGTGTGATCTGGAGGATCAGAAAAATGATTGTTATGTAAAAAAAAAAAATAATAATAATTCTTGAGTATGCTCTCCTCCTGCACTTTGTGTGATTTGGAGGATCAGAAAAAGAATTGTTATGTAAAAAAAAAAAAAAGAAGACAAAATAAACTTCATCATTTCAATTGATTCAATATAAATAATAATAATAATAATAATAATAATAAAATTCCAATACATTGCTTTGTTTAATGAAATATATATGTGTATTTTTAATTTTTTTGAAAATATAACATACATAATTTTATTAAACAAATCAATTATAAAAAAATGAAAAAATAATTTTTTTTAAATTGTTTTGTTTACTAAAATATATATGTATATTTTTAAAATTTTACTAATTTTTTAATTTACTAAACATTTAAAAATTATATATATATTTTCAAAAATTAAAAAAATATACATATATTTTAAAAAAAAAATATATATATATATATATATATATATATATATATATTTTGAAAATATAACATATATAGTTTTATTATTAAAAAAAAAAAAAAACATTTATTTTCATTATATCTGTGTTTCTGGTGAAATTATAAGCGCAGTCCTTTTCCTCAGCATATAACAGAAGGAAAATGGGAGGTATAGGAAGTGTAAGTTGTTGATGGCTCCAAAGTGGATGTAGCAGATTTAGGGAATAATTTTTGGTGGACACTGAAAGCATGGGTCAATCGAAGGCAAAGTGTGTATGTGCATTTTTACAAGAGCTCATTTATGCTGTTGGAGCTAAGATTGTAGAGGAATCACCTGAGGCTTTACTTGAGACCAATTCTGCTTTCTTCTCTCAATTTTCTCTGATTATAGCCACCCAGCTTGCAGAGAATGTGGTTTTGAAGCTCGATAGAATTTGCAGACAGCAGAATGTAATACTTGTAATTGCACGCTCATATGGACTCACTGGGTTAGTCCGAATTATTTTGAAAGAGCATGATGTGGTTGAGTCCAAGCCAGAACACTCTCGTGAGGATCTCAAGTTTCATAAGCCATGACCAGCGACGCAATCCTTCAAGCCCATGCATGAGAATCCTGCTTCGATATTAATCTGTAAACAAAAACATGAAATTTCAAATGTTATTTGTATAGATGCAAGCCGAAATCTGTTGGAATAAGCATGATATGGAACAATTGAACAGATTAATTCTCATAAATCTCACGGAACTAATCAGAAAACAATTTTTGCCAGAGCATCTCCAGAAACGCAATTTTATTTGACACGTCAATTTGAAACGAATTTTCTGATCTATTGAGGGTGAATTTGAAAAATCCACGACATGGGTTTTTTCTCCAATAGGGTAAATTAGATAACCCAGAAATAGTTTTATGAAATTCGTGGCGGTCTGGGAGAATTTGTCGGTCCTTTGAAGCCCATTTTTGCTTGCCGCGTGAAAAAAACGGAATTTCAATTAATGAATTGACAGTTGATTAAATTCGGCTACTTCCAATGGTATATTGATAATTAACTGCCTTTTGCCACCCGTCTAACACCTCCTATGCCACTTCCCGATTAATAACAATTCTAATTGGAAACGAATCTTTGCTGATAAACGTAACACCTGTTAACATCAGCTCTAATTGGATACGGCTCTTTGCTGATAGATATAACACCTGTGAACAACAATCCTAATTGGATATGCAACCAACCAATCGACGTGGCATGGAGCTTCTTGGCATTCAATGCAGAGGCCATTTGAAAACTCACTCACATTCTGTTCATGTATATTTCGTGTGAGTTAAACCCAGATTTTACTACGGTCCAGGCTGCTGTCAATGCAGTTCCAGCGAATAATATGCACCTTGTTACTATTAATGTCAAACCTGGCATTTATAAGGAGAGGTGAAATGTTATTATCAAACATGACCTTAGTATCCTTGATTATTTATTGAACATTATCTGCTGTTTGTATGGAAAGCTCGGGACTTATTAACACTGGCATTTTTAGTTAGAAAAGGGATGAACATCATTTTGGTTGGTTTTGTTTCAATTGAAAATCTTCGTTTTAAAGATGAATCACTTACTTATAAGGTTGCAGAAACCCCACAGGAAAATGCGGATAAGATAAAAAGCTATGCACGACACACGTATCCAAATATGTGTAAAACTAATGGTTGGCTGTCTTTTAGCTGTGGAATGCAGCCTGATTCCGCAGCTAACTGGCAATTCCGCAGCCATTTTATTACTTCTATAGGTTATAGGTGTCAAGAGACGAAACGAGTCACATGGGTAGCTGGGAAAATGTCAGTACATGGATGGTGTCATATTCATTTGATCCAAGTCAATGAAAAAGACCCTGGTCAAAGGGAAGTCAAGTTGTGTGTTATCACTAAGTCGCCACACTAAGTCGCCGCATGTCAAAAAAAATAAAAAATAATAATAATAATAATAATTTTGAATCAATGAAATGAATAAGTTATTTGCTCACTTTTCTGAAGGTGTTGATTAATTTTGGACTGATGATGAAAGATGAATGGCTAACTTTTTATTCAAGATTTTTAGCTATAGAAACCGTCGACATTCTGCAGCTAAAGTCCAATTCTGCAGCTGAAAAACCTCATTGTTCAAATCAGCCTAACTTTCTCATACAAAATCAAATTTTGATGATTCAAGTATCGTTGAAAAGGTCTCAACAAGATCTATACAATGAGAAATCCATCATTAGAGTTTGAAATGGTAAATAATGAAATAAATTGATGAAAAGAAGCAACATTCAACTTGAGGCACTAATTCCAAAACATGTATAAATTCTTTTGATTTTTCCTTTGAGAACTTGTTTCATTAATACAAATTCTTAGTTTTGTGTGTAAATATCATAACTAGAGAGATTTATCACCTCTCTCCTTTGATAATCTTACATTCCATTGCAGAAGAAGTATTAGTTTTTTTGTAGGTTCCAGGAGGAAGGACAAATGACTACAAGAGAATGGTGTCTCTCTAAGAGACCAATTTGTTTCATAAGAGGATGATCAGCAACAAAGAGGAAATATGCTGATGCAAAATCAGATCCAAACACTAAAAAAACTTTCAGATACTATTGTCTCCATCACATCCATACCTCATAATAAACCATTCACCTCATTTCACTTCATATTTTCCATTTACATTCACATCCACTTTTCATTTCTTTTTGTCCATTCATAACCCACAAATAAAAGAAAGAGGTTCATTCACATGCTTATTGCCCATTTCCATTTCCACTCTCCATTGCCATCTTCCATTTTAATCTTCCATTTCTTGTCATTTTCATTCCGCAAATAAGCCCTGCTTCAATGCAAATTATTGAGTCCATAGTCCTTTGAGTCTAAGTTCTTTGTAAAAATACCTTGAGGCTTGCATGCCTTAATGACAAGTTCTCACGCTGACAAACAATGAGAATACATTAATGTCCCTTGTTCGTCAGATCTTCTAGGTGACTCGACATCAGCAAAATCATTCGTACCTAGCAAGATGTGTTTGGGCATCTTGACTCTCATTGTCATCAATGGTGAGAGTTCTCGTGTTGACTAGTGGCATTCATTAAAGGCCACTAAGTCAACAATTTCCTACTATGTTCGACATCAAAACATCTTTTCACATAGTAGGAATTATGCCAATGAGTTTTGAAGACATGAAGACTATTATTTTCAGCATTTTGGAGCAGATTCAGCAAGTTTTAGCAGAAGCAATAAAAAATCATCTTATCTCTTTATCCATGACTCCTCTTGTTCAGCCACTTGAAGAAGAATATGATCAGAATTTTGCAGCCACCACACATACACAACTCATCCACATTTAAGGTAAGTGAAGGTATGTTGTTTTCTAATTTTTAGTCATCTAATTCATTAGAATGCTAAAATTGTAACTTTGGAAAAATTCCTCACTCCCTTTTCCACATTGTCATATCTTTAGTTGGGGGGGAAGGGACATCATTTCATATCCACATGTCATACACTATCATACATTTTCATTTCATTTCCACCCACATATACTTCCCAACCAACTATTGTTGCAACATGATCCAAAAGATTATATGCTTTGCAAATGATCAATTCATTGATGAAGTAATTGATTCTAAATGTTTTCATGAACTTTGATGCAACAAATAAAATAAAGCATTGTTACACAAGAACCATTGCTCAAAAAAATTGGTTGTCACACAAGAACCAACCATTAAAAAAAAAAAAAAAATTGCAATCAAATGTATTATACTTTGCCAAAAAGGAAAATATCAAGAAGCAAAGTTTGGAACGAATCTATATGAGTCAAAACTCATAAAAGATCAACTCATGGACAAATGAATCATTGCAATAGTTGCATGAGGACATGCAACAACTTCAATTTGGGGGTATGTTGAGTCTCAAAAGTGTCTTTCATATTCATACATATTTCCATTATGTCATAACCATTTAGCTCTTATTTCATAGCCATTTGACTTAAAACCCTACATCAAGTAACCATTTTCATAAATATATGGGTTAGGATCATTGTTTTCCAAAGTTATTTATTTTATGTATTTTAAGTGAATTTATGATTAGAAACTAGAAAATTAACATAGTTTCATATATCTATATATGTGTTATGAGTTTTGTGACATGTGTAGGTCAAAAGGAGACTTCTAGAAGACCCTTATGTAGCACTCTAAAGCCAAATTCGAATTTGGTTGGAAAAGATTATGGGATCAAGAGGATATGTGTCTCACTTCCTTGTTGTATTGAAACTCTAAGAGGATATGTGTCTCATTTCTTAGTTGTGTTGAAACTCTAGAAAGACATGTGTCTTATCATTTCCTATTTTGATTGTAACTCTAGAGATGGAGGGAGAGATTCATGGATTCCCATTAATGAGATGACTCCTCATATTTTGTATAAATAGGAGAAGCTTTCTCCTATCATAAGTAATGAGGAAGTAATAAAAAAAGTAGGAATAGAGAAGTCTTTTGTAACAAAGTTTAAGATGGAATGGGATGTAGATTTGTGAAGTTTTTCAATAAAGAAGTTCCTTGATGGTGTTTTGATTACAATTTTAAGGAGCTGAAGAAGGATTGTGCAGAGGGCCCTTGCACACGCCGAGGTTTTGTTTATTGCTGTATAGTTTCATGCTTTATTTCCTTACGTTCATTATGCCATAGTTTTTGTTCCAGATTACAGTAGGCAGCCTGGGCATTTGCACGTAGTTTTACAATGACTAATGACATGGAATCAGTCTTGTCCTTCTGCTGATTTATTTTTCTTAGCTTTTAATTCCAGCACTGTTTTATTTATTTCAGTTTTGTACATTTGCTTTATTAGTTAGATTAGATATTAAATTACTCATGTCATTATCGGTTACCTCCGAAAGCCATAGCGAGACTAATGGTGAGGGATTGAAGTATGAGTGTGTAGTTTGATATTAGTTTATTTTTCTGCAAGTTAGATATTAAATTGCTCATGTCATTATCAGTTACCTCCGAAAGCCATAGCGAGACTAATGGTGAGGGATTGAAATATGAGTGTGTAGTTTGATATTAGTTTATTTTTCTACAAGTTAGATATTAAATTGCTCATGTCATTATCAGTTACCTCCGAAAGCCATAGTGAGACTAATGGTGAGGGATTGAAGTATGAGTGTGTAATTTGATATTAGTTTATTTTTTTGCAAATTAGATATCAGATTGCTCAAGTTGTTTATGATTACCTCCGAAATCCATAGCGAGACTAATGGTGAGGGGTCAGAATATGAGTTGATGTAATTTGATTTTAGCTTTACTTTGCTTGCAATTCTTGGATTTCTTTGAGCACAGTTTCTTTTGTATTTAAACAGCAGCAAGGGTAATGGGTTTCATAATCAATAGTTCACTGTTTGTTTGACTAATATAGTGGCACATTTTCATTTTCTTTTAGGAATTAATTTTTTCATTGCATGTTTTAAAACCCTTTTGAAGTTTGAAGTTTGGGAAATCATTATAAAGGACATCATTGCCTTGAAAATTTATATCCATACTTGTCTTTTAGAATTTCCATCTCACATTAGGAAACCAACCAAGATAAAAAACCCCCAAGATAAATAAAAACCCAAAAACGACAAAAAGTAAGAGATAGGTTATCTTGCACATATAGTGCGCCACACTTTGTCAGCTTACGAATCCCGGATTGACAAATTAATGTAGCAATTTAGGACACTAAATTGACCAAACACCCGGCGAGGAGGGAAGGGGGCCAAGATAGAGCTCATCAATAAGCCCGAGATCAAATTCGCCTGCTACCTCATTGCCAACAAAACAATGAGGCACTACACAAAGGGCGAATGCACTTTGGACACTATCTCCATTGCCGAGAACTGTGTTCAGGGCGCCCAGCTGAATTGGTGCTCCTTCCTCCTGAAAGAGCTATTTGAAGCGTGCGAAGACAATTACAAGCGCACGAATAGTTTCATTTACGGCTATTTGATCGTTGCTTTTGCCATGTGGAAATGACACACTCCGCTGGTCAGGGTCCCAGTGGAAATCCCAGAGGGCTAGCCTCTTGCGATGAAGTTTGTTCCTTGGAAGGTGTCGGCTGATCTGAGCACCAAGCAGGTAAATGCCGAAGCGTTTCGGTCCTGGTATGGGTTAATGACGGACGTCGTAACTAGCCAGCAGCGGGTGCCCAAAAACCTGCTTGATGAGTACAACGAACAAGTGTGGTTTGGGGTCAGCCACAGGCACACTTACATCCGACCTACTTGCGTGCCAGCGGACACGTTCCACATGAAGTCATTGAAATTCCAGCTGGAGGATTCCGCATTCCACAACGAAGTCTGTGGGTGGTTGGGGGTCACGATGGAAGTCCGCGACGGGGTGCCCAGGTATAACTTTGAGCGGATGTTACCACAGCAACAGCCTGCCGAGCAGGATGCGAAAGTTCCGCCACAGGAGCTCCCAGAGCCGCTCGTCCCCGTCGTCCGTCACTTCAACACCCAGGTACGAAATTTCAATGCGGCGACCCAGGTTATTTCAAGTGGTGCCGCTCCGTTCCCGTTATTTTCCGAATTTCAGTTGTCTCGCTCCACCTTGCAACCCCATACAACTCCTCTTACCTCCCCCATAACTATTGTTCTGTTCACTTCTGCTAGCCCAATCATCACCCCGATGGGCGAGACGGGCCCGGCCCCTGATCAATCAGCAACTCCGCCGGCCAAGCGGGCCCGCACCACCGAAGTAAATCTTGTGGTGGACCTCACCGTTGACGATCCACCAATGCCACCGAGCATAGGGGTGTTGATTCAAGAAGAACCCCTCATTGACCCATCCGAGTTCATCAACATTCGCCTTCCACCTTCATCCACCATTCATCCGCCGACCACTTCATCCGCTCCATCCAATTCATTCGCTACCGTGTCTGACCCACTTATCCAGGAACTCCTTGGGAGGGACCACGGGGCTGAAGTTGACTCTCGTACTACAGAAGTAGTCCTACCAGTCGACCTCATGGGCGAACCCCGAGGTTCTCTGTCTTCTCTCTTTACCCAACAGACCCACATTGTTGCCAACTCCGCGGAGGCTCCGCTTGAGCTTACTGTCCCTCCACAAATGGGCCATACTGATCAGCCAGGACAGCCAGAATTGAATATGGTCGACGCAGCGCACCAGCAGACCCCGCCTCCACCCCCTCGAGAGCATTTTCATCGCGCAGATGCCCGTGGGCAACCCTTGCCTGAACGGCGGCCGGACCAGGGCAGTTCGGGGACCGCCGATTTAGAAACCTGGGGTACAGCCCAGCTGTACCTATTTATCCAAAGGGCGGCCTTGCAAGCCGAAAGGCTTCATTCGGAGCTCCAGCAGCGGTACGACGAGCAGCACCACCAAATTATAGTGCTTACTGAATAGCGCGACCAGCTTCGCACCGCACAAGAACAGATGAAAGCTCAGATCAACTAGGTCACCCGGATGTTCTCCGAGTTTTGGCCAACTGTAGGGCCTCATTATCCTCCGATGCCTGTCGATGTCACTGAGACGAGCATCCTAGAGCAAGCTATCCACTTCCGGATCGCATTCCAGGGACTCCAAAGGGAAAACCAGGAGCTACAAGCAACGTTCGCTGCACGCCCACCGCTGCCCGATCCAGTGGTCGTTTATTCAGCACAGGTTGAAGCCAAGCAGGGTCAGGCCACTCAGATGCAGCAAGCTCTCCACTCTGCGGTGCGCGAGGCCCATGAGCTCCTGAAGGGCCTTCAGGAATGCTCACTGGCCCTTACAGTCAAAGCGCAGCCCCTTTCGGCGCAGCTACAGCAGATTTCCAGGGAAATTCAAGCGGCCACTGACCCCGCGCAGTTGGACCAATTATATGCCCAGGCGGACAAGCTCGAAGTACAGCTTCAGCAAACTGAGGCCAGCTCGGCAGCGACGAAAAAGGTAATTCGCGAGCTCCAGTCGCCCCTTCAACTCAGTGCCAGGCAAATGCAACAACTGACCGCCAAGGCCGAAACCCAGATTAGCACGGTGTTCGGGGCTGTACCCGCACAACTAGAGGAAGCTGATGTTACCAAAATTGCCGAAGAAACAGACTCCCTACTGCAAGGGTGGCAACACGCTGTGTCGGACTTCACTGAGCTTAAAGCTACAGCGTTCCACAGGGTCCCAGAGTTGGGGCCCTTGTTTGAACAACAGGCAGCAGGCGCACAACGAGCACAAGAATAGGCTGAAGAAGTACAACGCGAACAGGCACAAGCTGAAGGCACACAGTGCGAACAGGGCACGGGCCCAAGCAGGGCGATGGAGATAGAGACTGTCATTTGCGATTGACTCGAGGACGAGTCAAGAAATTGTGGTCGGGGCCTGTTGGGGCCCTTGTTTTAATTTGAATTTTGAAGAATGGCTTTTTGGGTTGCGGCATGATGACACATGGTAATCGCGACCAAGTCGCAACCATAGTAGGTCACGGAGCTATCGAGGTGGCGCAGAAGCAAGAGATAGATGAAGAAAGCAGATGCATGAGTACAGACAAAGAGAATATTCAGCAGAAGACAGGAAGCGGAACAGACAGACAACAAGAGAGGAGCCAGAAGCAACTGAAGAAGAACATAAAGAGGAACCAACAGTTGCGACAATGGGTGAATAAATAGCAGTCACCCAGCCAAAATAAGGGGATGATCAGCGGAAGAAGAAATGTAGAGCGACTTAAGGGGATCGGGCATGAGATCTCTGAAGTTCTTAGTTTCCTCTTGTTCTACCTTTCTGTTATATAAGGCATCTCTATCAGACTTGTAAGCTCTCCTTGCGGAAGCTAGGTAACTATGGATTTGGCCAAGGAGATCAATACATTTGCAGGTTGTTGTCTCATTATGTAATTCGCATGCATGCATGATGATTGTGATGATTCAAAATTTTCTTTGCTTAATATCCGTTCACTCTTTGAATGTCCTTGCGTATATGACTATGTTGATGCAATCTATTCAATGTTAATGATGAGTTGCGTATCTGTAGTCTACTATCGATCTATTCCCCTTTTGCATGTGGTTGCGGCACGCCTCGGGTGAGACTCTCTGCTCTCCGGAGTAGGGTGATAATGCCGGCGTGGTTCTAGACTACAACGGATTCCTTTGTTGGCCTCAACCCCTGAACCTGGGTCTTGCCTGCGAGACCAGTTTCCTCGCCAACAGACACACATTATACCTCATTGGAAATATCTATCTGAGGAACAAAATTCTTAACTAGGGACATCGAGTCAACATCTCATATTTCCAAAGAGGTGATTTTCCAAAAAAATGTCATTTAGGGCCTCAAAACGGCTCCAAAAGTCCAGGACCCGAAAAACTATCAAATATAGTAAATTGTGCTACAATTAAGGAAATTAAAAAAATGAAAGAAACAAAGGTGGGGGTCCAAGTGGAAAAGGTTGGTGGCCACCAATATCCACCTAGATCACTCCTACCCCTACGGAAGCAATGGTCCCCATTGGGTTGAATTCCTCCATGAGATGAGGGAACTTCTGTTGAACTTGGTCCCTGGTGAGCCACTTGTCTTGGTGAAGGAGTTGGCCTGCTTTGACAACTCGATATAGTTGGATCCTTTGTTTTCGGGTGTTATTGATTTATGTTTCCATGATCGGATCAGTCATGGCTTGTTCCATGTAGTCTGGGTTTAAATTTGTTGGTGTGAGTTGTTTTGCAATGTCAGATGCGTCCAATAATGGTGGAAAGTATGGTCGAAGGCGATCCACATTGAACACTGGGTGTCGACCAAGGAATGGGGGAATGCTGAGCTCAAATTAATTGTCTCCCACAACCTTGATAATGGTGTAAGGCCCATATCAGAGTGGTATGAGCTTCTGATAAGCTCCGGTTAGGCATTCTTTTTGCAACTGCAACCAAACTTTGTCACCCCTTGCAACTTGTGTGACACCTGATGTTGATCGTCACTACTTGTACTTGGCATTGGATTTATCCAAAATATTTGATACAATTCAAACAATGTCAAGAATAGAGGAATTCTCATTTTCTAGACTAAATGTTCCACAAGCCAATGCCAGAACAAATTCTGACTCCTATAGTTGAAGTGCCAGAAGCAAAACAAATTCTGGTTCTGATTCCTCTAGTTCAAGTACAAGTACCAATAGTAGAACCATAAATCATGGATATTCCGCAAGAGGAGAGGTTTAGTCAAGACTAGGAAAGTTTTGAAAAAGCATTATCTGATACTAATACTCCTGCTAATCAGAGTGCTATTTTGATAGAAACTCTTCCTATTGAAGATTCTCTAAAAACAACAATTAATATAGGTGAATCAAGCATTCAATACGTTTCCTCTAATCTAAATGATTCTAAATATCAAGGAGAAATTCGATAAATCTCATTTGCTGCAAAGGTTTCTGAAATTCTCTTCAACAAAATAAGACACTAAAGATCAATGATACAGAGGAGAAACATGAAGAGACATCGACCCAAGACATGGAGATCATTGCTGCTTTTCCAAAAATAGAAATAATACTAAAAATTGAGGAAATACCTCCATTGGATGTATTTTACAGTCCAAAACATAAAGCTGTTGTATCCAGGTCAAAGAAGAAATGAAATATTGAAGATTCTCCAGAAATTCCTATGGACACAACATCAATACAAGTTCTCTGGAAAGGAACTCCGTCAACTCCAAGAAAATAAATTAGTAGATTATCTCAGTTTGCAGGTGCTTATGCATACACAACTATTCATAAGGCAGTAGAGATTGGGTCATTAATTATGGAGAAAGATCATAAAATGGATCAAATGGAACAAAGTTTCTTTAATGAAAACAAATGATAGAGCAGGAGTTGCAATCAAGTATTAATAATCTGCAACTATAGTTTGAAGGTCTCAAACTCAAACTCGAAAATGAAATTAAAGAGAAGGATCTAATAGTCCATCAATTACATCATAACATTCAAAAGCTCCAGGAGAATCCATAACTTAATGAGGTAAAGAAAGAAGCAACAACACTGGAAACATTGTTGGTAAATCAATAGACAATTTTCTATCTGAAGTATATACAGATTCAAGAGAATATTAAAATAAGTGATCAGTTAGTCACTCAAATTTCTGATTTGAGAATTTATTATGAAGAAACTGATGATAAGGTGTTAAAGTATATAGATTGGCAAGACACTATGAAAGGAAGAGAGGTCGATATTCCTCGTCTTGAAGAAGCAATAAAAGATATAATATTTGGAGACTGGGACATGAAAATGAAAAGTGTAGAATTAGCTATCATCGGAGATAAAAATATGTCCTCCGACATCTCCGAGTATATAAAATATTCTCTTCTACAAGCCAATCTTATCCAGGAAATACCAAAAGACACTATGTTGGAAGTCAGCCTTTTGAAACAATATTGGCAAGAAACATCAAGCAGAAAAGCTCTTGACATAGAAAACTTGACAACAGTAAATATGGAAATTTATTGATATTTGTTGATCAAGCCTCACACTCAATTGGGAGTGCTGAGGTGTCTTTCAAACGCAACAGTTCAAATTATTCCAACACTCAATGATGCAATATTCACGGGCCAGATGAGAATGCAGCGATTGTTCCCCCCCAGCTGGAATATATGATCAAAGCCTGCCAGCTCAAGGAACAACTAGAGAGTGGATTCGAGAAAAAATCTTGAGACTGTTATAACTTATGCATTTTAATTTCCTAGTGTTTGTTTTATAGTTTAGATTATATTAAGAAGACTTCTTTCACACGTATTCTATTTTTTTAATATTAATTAGTATTTAAAACCCTTTCATGCATTTAGAAAGGGGTCCAGATTTTTGAGAAGGAGGCTTTTGGAACTTACACTATTGTTTGAACAGAAGTATCTAATTGAAAGTATGAGCCCAGAGGCTATCTTTTCAGAACTAAGCTATGATGCAACAGGTACTATTATCTGTGTATTAATCGTTTTGTGTTTATGAGATTTTAGCAAACTTGTTTCTATCTATTTTTCTTTTTCTGGTAAGCATTGAAATGATATATATTCTTAGTACTATTGACAAAATTTATTGAATGATATGTTGTTAGACAAGTGAGTTAGAGAGTTGTTATAAGATTAATGTTCTTCATCAACTAAATCAATTACATTGATTTAGTTTCTTTAATGTGCTTACATTCATTTAGTATGCAAATGATCTATATTGTTTCATTCTTATGAAATCTTACTCTGTAATCATATAAATTAGTCCACCCTGGGAAGTAGTTAGAATTAGTTTTATTTATGTTATCATTAGAATAGATCACCCCATTTGTGTTGATTTTATTCCATTTTTATATATACTCATTTCTTCTACGGGAAACTGGGTTCTATATCCCCAGTCAGACCCACCATTTCAACGAAAAAGGAGTTTCTTTAAACTTCCAACCGAGTGGAATCCCTAATGTTGAGGAAGTCACTCTCCAGCCTTCAAAAAAATTTGCGCTAGAAGTAGGGAATCTGACTATGTATGCCATATCAACCTGAATCTCAATTGAAAATCCAACGTAAGAGTCAAACTCCCTCCAAAGTTTCTACGACTTCTAGATCTCATTCACTATCTCCTAGTCATAAGCCTAAAGCTGTAGAACCATTTCTTACATCTCCTCAAACATTACCTCATAGACCTTCTTTAGAAAATATTCTTGAATCTCCCGAAGTTCAGTCTTTGATTGAAGGGTTAGAACAAATATCTATATCTCCAGATAAGAAAACCAATCTAGAAATTTCTGAAGAAAGTATTACATCTAAGTTTCGGGGTATTGGTGTGTTAACCCGATTACAAAGTGAAAAACTTGGGATAACTCCTTTCACGTTTCCTATTTTATCTCATCGTAAGAAAGCAACCACATCAACATCTCAATCAGGTATCAGTTATATCACATCTCTTCATTGTCATTTACTCCCAGCATCTCCTCGAACCGACCCATTTCTATTCATCAAACCATTTCTACTCAAACAATCAATGATGCTATAAGTAGTACTAGTCCAGTAGTAAGTTCTTCTCCATCCACATCTACTTCTGGACCCACTAGCTCATCTTCACAAGCAACAAGTAAACCAATGGCCAACCTACCATGGGTTAACTCGGGAGCTGTTCAAATGTGAAATTTACATCCTCTCCCGGATCTTCCAGAAAAAATGGTTACCAAAATATAATCCTGACGATGGCCTTCCTGCTGAAGAACATCTCTATATTTTGATGTTGGCTATGAGTCTCCACGGTATGCAACATGAAGATGTTGTAGTAAGATTGTTTCCATATACTTTTCAAGGATCTACAAGATCCTAGTATTTTTCCCTCCCTTCTGGTTCAATAGGAGTTTGGAATAATTTTCAAGTCCCATTTATTGGTAAATATGGTGATGATAGGACAATTGCCTCATTAATCAATGATCTTTCTAATTTAAAAGCTAATTCAAATGAAAATATAAAATACTTCAACTCCATATTTAACAAGTTATTGAATAAAATTCCAGCTGCCTCTTAACCAAGATTGGATGTACAAATAGAGTGGTACATATTTTCCCTTCCTTCTAATATAGCAATTTTTGTATATAGAGCCAATAAGCCTACCCTTTTAGAAAATATGAAAGAAGCCTTGTTCGTTGAGAGAATAATTGTAGCTTTAGAGAAGAAGACCAAGTTGGAAGATAAAAAATCTAAAAAAGTAACATTTAAATATGAGCAAAAGAAGAAAACTCCCAAAGATCTGTTCGATCTTGAAGGATTGCAAAAGGTCCTGAAGACCATGTCCAATGAAATGGTTGAAATCAAAAAACAGGTTGCTGAAACTTCTACTAGAAAACCCTTTAGATCATTTAGAAAAAATCAGTCATCTGTATCCCAGCCCCCCAATATTATTTCTAATGTTGAATATGAAGAAGAAGAAGAAACTACAGCTTCTGCCGACGAATCTCAAGATGAAGAAGTAGCTGAACTACATGGATTATGGGACTTTATCTTACATTCCTCTCATGAAAAGATAAAATATAAAGCAATTCCTGTTAGCACTAGAAGTAAGACTTCCACATAACCAAGTCAATCAATACAGAAACAAAAAATCCCAACTTCTATTGCTAAAGACAAACATGTCAATAAAAAACCACCAGTCAAACCATCTCAGAAAGTTATTACTAAATCCCAGCTGATCAAATCTATACCCAATCCTCAATCTAAAACTTTGATATTATCTGACACTATTGAATACAACATTGTCGAGGATATGAAGAAGATTAAAGCCAATATTTCTCTTCATGAATTTAGCAAATGAAAGCAACAACATAATATTTTATTGAAAGATTTGAATGTGGTTACTGCATCTACTATTCCTTCTACTGTTATTGCTAAAGCTACTAATGGGATAGGGAAACCTCCAATCGAAAATTCAAACAAATTTAACGCTTCAGATGCTATTTTGATTGGTGATAGATCCAATTTTGACACCTCTCCTTTCCTCTTAACCTATGAAACATACAATAGAAATGTTCATAACTATTTGATTGATTATGGAGCTTCATCTAATATAATTCCTTATTGAGTTTGCAAGAAGTTAAATATCGCACCCCAGAAATCATCGGTTAGTATAGTTCAGTTGGATAGAAAAATGGTTAAGGTCCTAGGAGAAATCAATTCGGTAAGTATTCGATTGTCATCAAATCCAAAAGTCGCTCAAATTATCGATATATTGATTGTCGACATCCCTGAATTCCACGGTTTAGTTATTAGTAGAGATTGGTCCAAAAAATTACAGGGATATTTTGCAACGGACTAGTTTCACATGTGGCTTCCATACAATGGAAAACCCAACCAAATCAAAGTTGATCATGAAAAACATATGAAATGTTTAGTTACAGATCTTGGGGAAGAAAATGAACCCATAGCATTCAATAATAATATTTTGGGTAATTACTCTTCAGACTCATTCTTGGGGAATTTTAATGGTAAAATTTCACCTTTCTCGATCGATTCTATTAATTCACAAATAGAAAATATTTCCCAAAATGATTTGACCATATACTTAAATTTTGAAAAAGAAACAATAATCCATTCTTCGCTTTGGAAAATTTTCTTTGATGGATCAAGATCCAATGATGGTGTAAGAGCAAGATGCGTTCTTGTTAGTCCAAAAGGTGAAAAAAATATGCTAGCTTGTAGACTTGAGTTTGAATGCACTTAAACAATATTGTTGAATACGAAGCATTATTTCAAGGTCTTCATAAAGCAATAAGTCTTGATATACAATATATTCAGGTATTTGGAGATTCATAAATTGTTGTAAGACAAGTATGAAATACTATTCACTGTCTCTCAATTCACTTGAAACATTATCAATCTCTAGTTCAAGACCTCACATCTTATTTTTTAGCATTCAATATCTCTCCTATTCCTAGATCACAAAATTTCAATGTTGATATTTTTGCTAACGTTGCATCCAAGTTGATTCCACCAGAAGATTTTAGTCCGACAGATTCTCTATCGAATTAATTTTTCGTCCATCTGTACCAGATAATGTTACTGGTTGGCGAGTTTTCAATGACGATAGTGATATTTTAAGTTTTCTTACTTCTGAAAAATCATATGATGATCAAATTCTAGATGAAGATGAACATGATAATTAAATCAAGCAACAAGCTGATAAGAATATTTTACCAAAATCTGTGGTAAAACTTGAAGATTTATATGATTTAAAAGACAGATTCAAAAAAATCAACAATTGAAAAATGCAAATTTCTACTTTAAAGTTTGAATTAGTTAATTTAGGATCTGATAAAGTACATCAAGATATAAATCTAGGGTTTATCCTTTCATTTGAAGAAATAAATGCATTCATTTCCTTATTGAAAAAATACAAAGATATTTTTGCATGGAATTATCAAGATCTTAAAACCTACAACCCATCCATCCTTCAAAATATTATTCCTATGGTACCTGATGTTCAACCCATCTAGAAAAAGCTCAGGAAAATACATCCAAATTTGGAAACTCAAATAAAAAATGAGTTAAACAAAATTTTGAAAGCCAAAATTATTTTTCCAGTTAGACATTCAAAACGGGTTTCTAATCTAGTACTTGTAAGAAAAAAAAATGGTGATATTCGAATTTTTATTGATTTTATAAATATGAACAAGGCATGTAAAAAGGATAATTTTCCTTTACCATCAATGGAACAAGTTTTACAGTGAGTAGCAGGTTCAAAATTAATGCATTTTTTGGATGGATTTTCAAGATATAACCAAATTTTGGTTCATCCAGAGGATTGTTTGAAAACAACATTTAGAACGAAGTGGGGAACCTATGCATACCACAAGATGCCATTAATATTAATGAATGCAGGAGCAACATTTTAGAGGGCCATGGATATTTCCTTTAAAGGATTGATAAATCAAACAGTGGTTGCTTATCTTGATGATATAACCATTTATTCAAATAAGAGAAACAATCATTTGCATGACCTAAAGCAGATCTTTGAAAGATGAATAATATTTGGGATTTCTATTAATCCAAAGAAGTCAATTTTTGCTTTAAGTGAAGGTAAACTTCTTGGTTTTATCGTCTCAAAAAATGGAATTTGCATTGATCATGATCAGATTAAAACAACTTCAAAAATTCCACTACCACATAACAAAAAATCAATGCAATATTTTTTAGGACATACAAACTTTGTAAAACGATTCTTTCTAGATTTTTCACATATTGTTCTTCCATTGAAAAAGATGATAAAGAAAGATGCATTGTTTAAATGGGGAGAGCAAGAAAAGGAAGCGTTTCAAATCATTAAACAAGAAATTGTCGATACTCCTTCTCTCTCAACTCCAAATTTTACCAATGATTTCACTCTATATACTTTCGCTTCTAATCTATCATATGTCACGGTATTAACTCAGCCAGATGATAAAAAATTTGAAACTCCAATTGCCTTTTTTAGTTCTAATTTTCAAGGAGTTGAATTGAACTATGCAGGAGTCGAAAAACAAGCGTTTGCAGTTTATAAAGAGGTCAAATATTTTCGCCCTTTTCTTCTATAAGCTCGTGTCAAAATAATAGTTCCTTTCACATCAGTCAGACAAATACTTATACAGAAGGAACTAGGAGAAAAGAGAGCCAATTGGGTAACTGCCATGCAAGAGTACGAATTAGAAATTAAGCCTGTTAAATTTGTGAGAGGACAAGGATTTTTCAAATTGATTATAGGAATGAATGATACATCACCTAATGAGGTAACTGCTACTATTGAACAGTTCGCTGTGGTACTCAATGTTAACCCTCAATCTTAGTATGTTGATTTAATATTTTATCTAAAGAATGGTTATGCTCCACTTAATTTGGATTCCAAAAGAAAACGAGCATTAAGATTGAGGCTAATCAATATCAATTAGTCAATGATGTGTTATTCAGAAAAAAATATGATTATGTTTTACTCAGGTGTCTAGAGAAAACTGAAATACCTAATGTGCTCCAGGAACTTCATGACAGGCCAGCAGGTGGACACTTTGTTGGAGATACCACAACCTATAAAATTTTTCATGCAGTTTATTATTGGCCAACATTATTCAAGGATGCACACAACTATGTCATAAATTGTAAGACTTGTCAAACTACAACAGGAAGACAAAGAAAAGCATCAATGCCACTTCAACCAGTCAATATGGAACAACCTTTCGAACAATGGGTACTCGACATAATAGGTGAGATCGTTCCTCATTCATTTAAACATCATAAATATATATTGATTGCTACAGATTATTTTATGAAGTGGGTAGAAGCAATACCTTTGAGGAAAACCAACTCTGAAAATATTATTGAGTTCATTGATCAATTTATCGTCACAAGGTTTGGTGCCCCTTATGCTTTAGTATTTGACAATGCCTCTTATTTTTCTGGAAATTCCATGATTGAATTTGCTTTGAAAAGAGGCTTTAAATTGAAATATTCTGCAAATTATTATCCTCAGGGAAATGTTTTGGAAAAATATACAAATAAAAGCCTTATAAGAATAATTAAACGCACCATTGATTAAATTCAGAAGAATTGGCACAAAGCTTTGACTTTTGCATTATGGGCATATAGGATAACTAAAAAAGCTTCAATAGGAACTTCTCCTTTCTTATTGGTATATAGGAAGGAAGTAGTTTTACCTTTAAATGTAGTTATCCCATCAACGGCCCTAGTACAATTCATTAACGAACAACCTTTCTCTTTATTACAATCAAGAATGTCCCAAACAATTAAAATGGAAGAATAAAGAGAAAAGGCTCAAATGACACATAATCATCATCAACAATTGATTAAAAGTTCATTCGATTCAAATAGAGTTAAAACTAATCAGTTTGAAATTGGAGATTTAGTATTGAATTGGGATCAAGTGCATGAGGACAAAGGAAAACATACAAAATTTCAAAAACTATGGCTCGGCCCATTCCAAATAATCGAAAAAATAGGTCCATTAACTTTTATTTTGCAAAATTTACAAAGGAAGAAGGAAACTCTTCCTGTTAATGGACTTATCCTCAAAAGCTAATTTTATTAGAATAAAAATCAATTCTTTTTGTACAAATATGTACATACTTTAATTTAAAATAAAACAAGATTTTGTAATCTTACAGAAAAAAGTGAAACACTTCATCATTTTCTTGAACATGAAAGTGTTAATCTTTAAAGATATAAAACTAGGAAATAAATCATCAAATTGAAATCTCTATTTCTTCGGAAAATTTTGATTCAAATAGCCAATTAGAAAGAAGGATTTTTCTAGCCCATGAAAATTGAAATATTTTGACATGAATCAAGTTCGAAAAGTTATTTTTACAAAGTATAAGGATCTTATTGTAGTATTAGCATCTTTTACTTAAATGGTCATCCAAATGATCATAAGGAGAAAAATGATAACCTCCCCATTCATTAATATTAGATATCTTTTCAAAGTGTAATTCAAAAATATAAGAAAAACTTTAAACTTGAGAGATCTCATTGCGAGTCGACTCTTCATGTTCATAGGAAACTAGTAAACTTGACATTATCAAACTGGCTACCAAACCAGGATAGTGGCTCAAGGCCTAAAAAACCCAAGACAAGGGATCTCATCATGAGTCAGCTTGTTCAAATTTACTAATAACTAGTGAATGACATTATCACTATTGGCTACCAAACCAGGATAATGATTTTAAATTGACAAAAAAAAATTTACATTACATTTGGAAATTTCTATTATGTTATGAATGGGATAGTGGATCATTTTGGTTAAATAGTAACCATGTCAAGGCTATGAATGCCTGATGGCAGCAGAGGATCTACTAGTGAATAATGAGTTCATCAAACAAGTAAAACTTTGACTGAATTCTT
This sequence comes from Pinus albicaulis, assembly GCA_034641835.2. Lineage (NCBI taxonomy): Eukaryota > Viridiplantae > Streptophyta > Pinopsida > Pinales > Pinaceae > Pinus > Pinus albicaulis. The sequence goes on along the minus strand of CM076579.1, from coordinate 1,468,780,667 downwards.
AATTATATTTTCAACTTACTACAATTTGATTCATTTAGAGGGAAATTTCGTTTGCAAAAGTAAGAAAAATTTTCAAGTAAAACCAAGCTATTTGGATTGAAATTTACCTATGTTTAAGACAAATTTCAATCACTTATAACTTTCCTAGAGTATTGTCTTTTAAGTATTTATATTTATCAGATATTCTAGATTCATCGAGTGTATTGCCAATTGTTGTAGTATTACAACACACCCCCCCCCCCGCCCCCATTTTTCTAATAAAATAATATAGAAGGAACAATGGGGACCCTTTTAAAAATCTTAGAATTAAATTCATTTTAGAAATAAAACTTAGAATTTGAGTCTACTAGATTAAATTTTGTTTTTCTTAAAACACATAAGAAAATCATAAAAAGCGCTCTAAGGAACCCATAAAGGCTAAAGGTACAAGAAGCGGGAACTAAATCGCTGAAGTGTAAATCGTAGAAACAAAAAACGTAAATATGTGAAATTGGGAAATGCTGATATGCAAAGTTGCGAATTTTCGATATGAAAAGTTGTGAATTACGTCATGTAACGGATATCGATATCGCAATCTATCATCTGACATATGCCGATATCGCATGTCACACATTTTTGCGAAATGTCGAAACTCGCTAATCATGAAAAATCCGATTTACATATCCCAATAAGATAACAAATGTCAAACTCACACAAAGCCCATGCTATCAATTTAATGATAATTCATGTGTTTTTATGATCTCGAGGTTGTTAATCGATTTTATAATTATTTCATATTTAATACCGAGGATTCCCATTATGCATGAGTTAAATTGATACGATAGTTAATAGCATTTGACGTGATCTGAGCTTAAGCTCTCTGGTTTTCTTACAACAGGGTAATTCCGGAGACTTAGGACTTAAAAGGATGTCAAGGTTGATTAAAGCATGAAGGAAGTCTGCTACCCCACCTCAGTATTAGAACATTATATATTACAGAGAAATGCAACACATAAAATATTTGGAAAACACAAGCACACAAAACACATAAAACCAGAGATACACAAATATACATGGTTCACCCAGTTTGGGCTACGTCCACCTCAAATAGCCAATCCTTCCTTTCTATTATCTAGAAAAATGAAGAGACACAACCTACAAAAGATTCGTTGTAATATCCTCTGTTCTCTCTCACAGTCTCCCTATCTGTTTCTCGGTCTGAGAATACACATACAATACACAGCCGCAATACAATACCCTCATACAAGCGAGGGGTTTCCTTCTAGGGAAAAAAAACCTAAACTAAACATAACTTCTACCGTCAGATCATCCGCCTATTGAATGGCCTAGATTGACTAGAAATTACTATACTTTTACAAGGCAATTTTACATCTGTTTTTAGCTTTGGGGGTGCTGCCCTTGAAACCCCCCGCCAGGGGGGGGCTCCTTAAAGTCGCAGCTGCCCCCCCCTGGACCTCCCAGGAAGTGTTTAATTATGGACGATGTTGCCGCCCCATTAAGGTACAGGGGTCCAACGATGTGATACAAAATAAATAAGATAATCAGGCTCCACACCCAACAATCTCTGACTTGGAGACTGATTGTAGCAACTCCACCGCTGCTTCATTTGTTGGATAATGACTCCACTTTGGACCTGCCTGTTTCTCATCTTCATCATCATACTTGAAGACCAATTGAAACTGAGTATATTCTCAGTTTCTCCCTAGTTACAACTTTTGTTAGCATATCTGCAAGATTCTGGCTAGTATGTATCTTTTCCAGCTTCAACTGTCCATCTTTCAACACTGACCATATGAAATCGTACTTGAGATGTATGTTTTTAGTCCTGGAATGAAATGTTGAGTTCTTTGCAAGATGAATGGAACTTTGGCTATCACTGTATAACATGCCCATATCATGCTTCTTACCCAATTCATCCTTAAACCTTTGTAACCAAATCATTTCTTTACTAGCCTCTGTAGCAACAACATACTCTGCTTCTGTTGTTGAAAGTGCAACAACACTTTGGATTTTTGAAACCCAACTGACAACTATTCCACCTACAGTAAATACATATCCTGTAGTTCTCCTCCTCTTATCTCTATCACCTGCCATATCTGCATCAACATATCTATGTAAAGAAATGTTTGAACCACCAAAGCATAATTCTTGATTTGTGGTACCTCTCAAATATTTGAGAATCCATTTCACTGCCATCCAATGTTCTTTTCCTGGATTATTCATGTACCCGCTTACAACTCCCACTGCATGTGCAATATATGGTCTTGTGCAGACCATTGCATACATTAAGCTTCCAACTGCTGATGCATATGGAACTTTAGACATATATTCCATTTCTTCTTGGGTCTTGGGGCACATCTCCTTACTGAGTTTGAAATGGCTAGCAAAAGGTGTACTAACTAGTTTTGCATTCTGCATATTAAATCTTTTCAACACCTTTTGTATGTACTCATTCTGAGACAGTGTTAATTTGCGATTTTTCCTGTCTCTAGTTATTCTCATACCAAGGATTTGTTTTGCAGCTCCCAAATCCTTCATTGCAAAGGAATTTTCCAATTTTATTTTGAGCACATTTATTTCCTACATGTTAGACCCTGCAACAAGCATGTCATCTACATACAATAACAATATAATATAACTGCCATCATTTTTCTTTTTCAGATAAACACAATGATTAGAGTGGCATCTAGTATAACCTTATTTAGACATAAACTTGTCGAATTTTAGATACCACTGCCTTGGAGCATGTTTTAAGCCATACAAGCTCTTCTTTAGCCTTCACACTAATTTTTCCTTCCCTTTGACCTCATATCCTTCTGGTTGCTGCATATAGATTTCTTCCTCCAAATCTCCATGGAGAAATGTTGTCTTTACATCTAACTGTTCAAGATGCAAATCTTCCGCTGCTACAAGAATTAAAATAGTTCTGATTGAAGTCATCTTAACAATAGGAGAAAATATTTTATCAAAATCAATACCTTTCCTTTGTGCAAACCCCTTCACCACAAGTCTAGATTTGTACCTATGTTTTCCTCCATCTTATTCCTTCGGCCTGTAAACCAATTTATTCTGCAATGTTGTTTTACCTGCAAGAAACCTGACTAAATCCCAAGTCTGGTTATGTATTAAGGAGTCCATCTCTTCTTCCATGGCTAGCTCCCACTTCTTCCTGGTTTCAACCTACATTACTTCTTCATAACATTCGGGTTCACCAGAATCAGTCAACAATAAATAATATAATGAAGGAGAGTATCATTCAGGGGGTCTACTTATCCTGGTAGATCTTCTGACACCACTTTTAGGTGTTTGAGGTGCCTATTGCTTTTGTGGTGGTGGTTGTTGTTGTTGTTGTTGATTATTATTATTTTCAGCCACCTTTACTTTTTCTGTAATCTCATAAAGAACTGGGTATTCTTTGTTTTCTTTTTCCTGTTTCTTTTTCTGCTATTGATTCTTATACAAGACCTTTTCATTGAATATTACATCTCTTCTCCTAATGATTTTGTGATTTTTATAATCATATAAGCAATAACCAAAATCATTAACAACATATCCAATAAAGGTACATTTCTTTGATTTTGCCTCAATCTTTGTTCTGTTTTCTTTATTAATATGGACAAAGGCCTCATAGCCACAAGGCTTTAAAAAATAGTAGTTTACCTTTTTACCTGTCCATGCTTCCTCTGGAATACCACCATCTAAGGAACTTGAAGGCCCTATGTTTATTAGATAAACAACAGTATCTAAAGCATCTGCCCAAAATTGTAAAGGAAATCCTGCATGCAATCTCATGCACCTTGCACGGTCCATGATTGTTATGTTCATCCTTTCTGACACACCATTTTCTTGTGATGGTCTTGGAACTGTCTTCTCTCTGTGAATTCGATACTCTGAACAGTACCTATCAAACTCTTTGCTTCAATATTCACCTCCATTGTCTGATCTGAGACACTTCAACTTCTTTCCTGTCTCAATCTCAACCAAAACTTTCCATTTCTTGAAAGTATCAAATACATATGATTTATTCTGAATACAATAAATCCAAGTTTTCCTAGTTGCATCATCAATAAAAGTAACATAATAACAAGAGCCACTGAGAGATGATACCTGAGTAGGTCCCCATACATCTGTATGCACAAGCTCTAATTTTTCACTCTTTTTTTCTTTCCCAACTCTGAGAAAGCTGACACTCTTTTGTTTTCCATAAATGCAATTCTCATAGAAATCCAAATCAACATTCTTCAAACTCGGCTTTCTTGATTAAAGAATATTCATCCCCTTCTCACTCATGTGTACGAGCCTATGGTGCCATAATGCTTCATCTGCTCCTTTGGAAGTTAAAGCATTAACAGAGTTAGGGATACCATTGCATAAATACAATGTACCAACCTTTTCTCCTTTTGCTATTACCAGGGCTCCTTTGGTGACCTTCCAATTTTTATCTGTGAAAGTTGTCACACAACCTTCACCGCCTAACTGCCCTGTTGAAATCAGATTTTTCTTCAGATCTGGAACATGCCTTACTTCCTTTAATAGCCATTGGTTTCTATTCTGTTGTTTTACAAGAACTTTACCCATTCCAACAATTTTACAAGGTTTATCATCACCCAAATGAACTAGTCCAAAATATCCTTGAACATAGTCATGAAAATATTTCTTATTAGGTGTGGCATGGAATGAGGCCCCTGAATCTACCAACCAGGAATCAGTAACATTTTTGAAAGAAAGAATCAAAGCATCTTGTAACACATCACCTGTCACATTTGCTTCATGATTCTTTTCTTGTTGTGCGTCTCCTTCTTTTCCCTTCCGAGATCTATAGTCTTTCTTCAGGTGTCCTTTCTTTCCACATTTCCAGCACACTATCCATGATCTGGACTTGAATCTATCTTTCCTTGATTTACTGCGATATCCTAAGCTATTTCATCTTTCCATTTTTTTTCCCCTAGACTCTTCACTCAAAGCATTACCCGATGTCTCACCGGAGCTTTTCCGTTGCATTTCCTCACTAAGGATAGCACCGACAACATCATCAAACTTTAAAGTACTGGATCCAGAGACAGAGTTACTAATGGCCATAAATAAACCATTCCAGCTTTCTGGCAATGAGCACAGAAATAAAAGAGCCCTAACTTCATCATCAAATTTTACCCCTACAGAACTTAACTGACTGGTAACTATATTAAAATCATTTAAATGGTCTGCAATAGATCCATCTTCCAACATCTTCATATTAAATAAACGTTTAATTAGAAATACCTTGTTTGAGGCCGAGGGTTTTTCATATAGTTTCACCAATTCCTTAATCAAACCCTTTGTTATTGTTTCCTTCAAAATATTGAAGGCTACCGACGCCGCGAGACACAACCGTACTGTTCCGAGTGCCTTTCTATCGAGAATATCCCATTCTGCATTTGTCATAGTCGTCGGCTTCTTTGTTTTTTTGCTCAATGGTAGGTACAGATCTTTCTGATACAGATAATCTTCCACATTAGGGGAATTTTGAGGTCTAAAATGGGCCTCCTAAAGAAAATGTACAATCAAAATTCACTTTATGAGAACCAATCACATTTTTGGGGATGACATCATCTCTAATGGTTGAGGTGGCATTGCTTGAGTTAAAGGTACTTACTTGTCACATTCTCAATGGTGAATAAAAACTCATGGTTAACCATGGTAGTGCTCTAAGTACTTTAAAGTCATAAAGTAAAGTACTTATAATAAATGTCATTTCACACTTTTTGAATAAAATATTGTTATTGTCATTTCATATTTTTTTGAAAGAAACAATGCATATCCCTACACAATCTTCATGTATTTACACACTTTTCAATAAATATTATATTTGTATATTTTCAAATATTTATCTATAAATCAAATCAATTCAATATGTAATATAAAACTCATCCATGAAACAATATATTATATTATATTATTTTATATAGTATATTAATTACATGTTATTATATAATTTAAATAATATGAATTTTAATTAATAGTATATTCTATAATTAAGAAATTAGGAATTTATATTTATATTTTGTTTTAAGTTATTTAGGTACAAAGGATAAATGCATTAGTTGTGCAATGATAATGATTTTTTCTTGAAAATATCATTCTTATTTATAGTCACATCAATACAATTTTTTTATTATTTTTATTTTGGTACAATTTTTGAATTGAATTTAACCATGGTTACATGGATTTTGGTGCAAAAAATGAATTGAAAATTTATAAATATTATTTTATTGGTTTAGCTATTATTTTATTATTTCCTCAGGAGGCCCATTTTAGACCTCAAAATTCCCCTAATGATCTGCATTTTCCACAGCAGGAATTTTTGGCCGTTAAATATATTGACCCTAAATTTACCATTTTCTGCCATTGCTCCCACTCGAACCAAGAACCTTTCTTTCCTGTGAGTTTATCAGCCAAATAGACCTTTGGCCCTTATACTAGTTGTTAGAAAATTATATATTGCAAAGAAATGCAACACATAAAATATGCGGAAAACACAAGCACATAAAACACATAAAACCAGAGAGATATAAATATACGTGGTTCAACCAGTTTGGGCTACGTCCACCCCGAATAGCCAGTCCTTCCTTTCTATTATCCAGCAAAATGAAGAGACACAACCTACAACAGATTCGATATAATATCCTCTGTTCTCTCTCACAGTCTCCCTATCTGTTTCTCGGTCTGACAATATACATACAATACACAGCTGCAATACAATACCCTCATACAAGCGAGGGGTTGCCTTCTAGGGAAAAAAACCTTAAACTAAAAATAATTTCCACCATCAGATCATCTGCCTAATGAATGGCCCAGATTGACTAGAAATTACTATACTTTTACAAGGCAATTTTACATCTGTTTTTAGCTTCGGGGGTAGCCGCCCCCCCTAGACCCCCCAGGCAGCGTTTAATTACGGGTGGTCCAATGATGTGATACAAAATAAACAAGATAATCAGGCTCCACACCCAACACTTAGTTAGTTTTTCATCAAGACAAAAACAACGAGATGGCTCCTTTAATCTCAGACACAAAATGCAACCCAAAAAATGGTTCCTCAAGCTGGGAAGGGATCTATAAGTTGTTTGAGAATGAAAATCCACAAGTGATTTTGAACAGAAAAGTTGTAGGTTATGATTCTGCATCCACGGATTTAGACTCATGGTCCGACGCAACTAACTCTTTTCTGCACAGAATTGCCGCACGTCATCAAATGGTGCCATACATTGACTTAGTAAAATGGATGTTGGATCATGTGGAAATTTGAGATAGACTTTGTTACCAGAAACAAAACAGCGATTGGTTCTCTTAGGCCTGTAGATTTGAAAGATATGTATAAATTTCCTGAGCCCCAAAAAAGATATGACAACTATTTTGTTCAAGAATTCATGCGAGAGAATGAACACCCTGCAAATGTGATCAAGGATTGGAGAAATGATCCTAATTGCCATAAACTCGATGATAAGGATATGTACTCAGTAGTTTCTCTTAAGAGACCTTTCTCGCAAATTGCTGCAATGATGTGTCGTCTTTTTGGGTCTGCAAATACAACCAAGTTTAAAGAAGATTGGACACCCCTAATAGAAGCAGCCTCTCATGGATATATTCTTGATTGGGTTGATATTCAGTCTGATAATTTGACTAGATGTATCACTATCTATAGAGAAAATCGTAATCTTTCATTCAGTACAACCACTCCTTTTTATATGAGTTCTTTTGTCCTAGATGCGGTCTGTTTTTCTATTGACTTTCCGTCATTAGGATGGAAATGGGTCAGAGAAGTCAAAATCCCCATCTTTGTATAGTTAGAATTCCTATGGGAATCAAAATAACACTCTCATATGTTTAAAATATGTAATGATATAATGCTCCTAGTTTTTCAAGTTATTTTTGAAAGAAAAATCTCTAGTGTCACCCATGAAGCCAATAGAAGTCTCAAGCCTATAGGAAGGTGGTCCAGTGAAGAATTTTACACATACAACCGAATTTTCAGAAGTCATGCTTTCCCTCATGTCCTACCATTATATATACCAGATGAATTATTAGCTAAGGAAATTTCTTATCAGACCGTAGGTAATGGGTTGACTAAAATTCTGAAAGATGCCAAAAAGACAATTTGGCCAACTTTTCCTATTTCATGTGGGTCATATACTCTTGAAAATTTCAAGCATGTCTGTCTTGAAATTGATCGATTAAAACCCTTCAATTTTCCAATTCTACCCAACAGAAGTTATGATTCATATGGTGTTGCAAGAGAAATAACAAATCAAGTTAACCGACGGGCATTTACAAGCAAACCTGATAAATTTGACGATGTGTTTGAGTCAATCCCATAATTATGAAGGGTTCTGCAAATAGCAACCGTAAGGTTTAGTCCAGAAGAGTTGATAAAATTCAAACAATATCGAGAACATAGGAATTCTCATTTGCTAGACTACATGTTCCATAGGCCAATTCCAGAACAAATTATGATTCGTACAGTTCAAGTGCCAGAAGGAGAAAAAATTCCAGTTCTAATTCCTCCAGTTCAGGTACAAGTACTAGTAGTAGAATGAGAAATCGTGGATATTCCATAGGAGGAGAGGTTTAATCAAGGCTGGGAAATTTTTGAAAAAGCATTATCTGATACTAATACTCCTTCTGATCAAAGTGTTATTTTGATATAAACTCTTCCTACTGAATATTCTCTAAAAACAACAATTCATATAGGTGAATCAAGCATTCAACAAGTTTCCTCTAATCTAAATGATTCTAAAGATCAAGGATAAATTCTAGAAATCTCATTTACTGTAGAGGTTTCTGAAATTTCTCTTCAGCAAAATCAGACACTAAAGATCAATGATACAGAGGAGAAACATGAAGAGATATCGACCCAAGGCATGGAGATCATCCTTGCTTTTCCAACAATAGAAATAATACTGAAGATTGAGGAAATACCTCCATTTGATGTATTTTATATTCCAAAGCATAAATTTGTTGTATCCAGGTCAAAGAAGAAATGAAAGATTGAAAATTCTCCAGAAATGTCTATGGACACAACATCAATGCAAGTTCTTTGGAAAGCAACTCAATCAACTCAAGGAAAATAACTTAGCAGATTATCTCAGTTTGCAGGTGCTTATGTAGACACAACTATCCATAAGGCAGCAGAGATTAAGTCATTAATTATGGAGAAATATTAAAAAATGGCTCAAATGAAGCAAAGTTTCTTTAATGAAAAACAAAGGATAGAGCAGGAGTTGCAATCAAGTATTAATAATTTGCAACTAGAGTTTGAAGATCTCATACTCAAACTCAAAAATGAAATTAAAGAGAAGGATCTAATAATCCATAAATTACAACAGAACATTCAAAAGCTCCAAGAGAATCCATAACTTAATGAGGTAAATAAAGAAGCAACATAACTGGACATTGCTGGTAAATCAACAGACAATTTTCTATCCGAAGTACAAACAGATTCAAGAGCAGATTAAAACAAGTGATCAGTTAGTCACTCAAATTTCTGATTTGAGGATTTATTATGAAGAAACTGATGATAAGGTGTCGAAGTATATAGATTGGCAAGACACTGTGCAAAGAAGAGCAGTCCATATTCCTTGTCTTGAAGAATCAATAAAAGATATAATATTTGGAGACTGGGACATGAAAATGAAAAGTGCAGAATTAGCTATCATCAGAGCTAAAAATATGTCCTCCAACATCTCTGAGTTTATAAAAGATTCTCTTCTACAAGCCAATCTTATCCAGGAAATACCAAAAGACACTATGTCGGATGTCAGTCTTTTGAAACGATATTGGAAAGAAACATCAAACATAAAAGCTCTTGACATAGAAAAATTGACAAGGGTAAATATGGAAATTTACTGGTATTTGTTGATCAAGCCTCACAGTCAATTGGGAGTGCTGAGGTGTCTTTCAAACGCAGTATTTCATATTCTTCCAGCACTCAATGATGCAATATTCACGGGTGAGATGAGAATGTAGCCAATGCATCCCCCCAGGCTCGAACATATGATCAAAGCCTGCTAGCTCAAGGAATAGCTAGAGAGTGGATCCGAGAAATAGTCTTGAGATTGTTATAACTTATGCATTTTAATTTTCTAGTTCTTGGTTTATAGTTTAGATTCAATTAAGAAGAATTCTTTCACAAGTCTTCTATTTTTGTAATATTAATTAGTATTTAAACCCCTTTCATGCATTTAGAAAGAGGTCCAGATTTTTGAGAAGGAGGGTTTTGGAACTTACACTACTGTTTTAACAAAAGTATCTAATTGAAAGTCTGAGCCCATAGGCTATCTTTTCAGAACTAAGTTATGATGCAACGGGCACTATTATCTGTGTATTAAACGCTTTATGTTTCTGAGATTTTAGCAAACTTGTTTCTATCTATTTGTCTCTTTCTGATAAACATTGAAATGATATATATTCTTATTACTATTGATAAAATCTATTGAATGATATGCTGTTAGACAAGTTACTTAGAGAGTTGTTATATGATTAGTGTTCTTCAAAAACTAAATTAATAACATTGATTTAGTTTCTTTAATGTGATTACATTCATTTAGTATGCAAATGATCTATATTGTTTCATGCTTATGAAATCTTACTCTGTAATCATATAAATCAGTCCATCCCGGGAAGCAATTAGAATTAGTTTTATTTATGTTATCATTAGAATAGATCACCCCATTTGTGTTAATTTTATTCCATTGTTATATAAACTCTTTTCTTATATGGAAAATTGGTCCCTATATCCCCAGTCGGACCCACCATTTCAATGGAAAAGGAGTTGCTTTAAACTCCCGACCAGGTGGAATCCCTAATGTTGAGGAAGTGACTCTCTAGCCTTCAAAACACTATTATTTTATAATTTCCTTAGGAGGGTCATTTATACCTTGAAATTCCCCTAATGTCTCCAGAACAGAATGTTGATAGATCGACCCATTAAGAAGTGGCGCGCTTGGGGTCAGAGCAATGGAGTTCTTGACTTGACAATGTAGAAGAACCCCTTTGGGTGAGGAGAAAATGTCCTTGTATTTCTCCATGACTTTGTCCATCTATTGATGCCACGCAGAGGAGCCCCTTTTGGAGGCTTCAGCCACAATATTCTTCTTTCCCATGTGAGAATCGTAATGAAAAAAAATTACCTGGTTTAGGAAATAATCTTACTGCATTGCTTTGTAGTACTCAAAGAGATGGCAAAAGGTGGTACTACCGATGATATTTTGTATAATTTATTTCCCAAAGTAATAATAGTAGAATGAGGCCTAGAGTCATACACAACATGTCACTTCAACAAGTATGGTTTGACTAATAATAGATCATACATGTCAATAGGAGTAATAGCACATAGTACATCATCTGTGAAGGGCTTGATGTTGTACGGAGGTGAGACTATTGGTTGGCGGGGAGATCTTGAAGCAACCCAATCGTATACAATTGCTGGTGTTGTGATCGGTAGCCCCAGCTGCTTTACGACATCTGCTAAAGTGAGGTTCTCGCTATCGACAAGGAGTTATAGTGGAGAACCTTCACCCACATCTGGGAATGGAAGAGGCGCTCCCCCTATGGATACTCGGGATCCTCCCACTGTAGCTTGGTGGTGGAAACGGTCACAATGGGTTCCGCATCAATGACCTGCTTCCCTTTTTCATTCCCCTTTTCCAGTTCTGACTCAGAATCAGAACATGCATCTGATTCAGATGCCTTTACTTCGGCCACCAATGACTGTTTGCCCCGACACTTGCTTGCATTGTGAGTGGAGCTGTTATGAAATTCACACCACTTCCTTGTGTCCTTATTTGGATTTGTGGTTTTGTTTAAGGTCGTCTCGCTTTGTCTTAAACCCTTGTTATGTGGTTTGGGGTCACCTTTCTCTAGATTCAGATTCGTAGATCCAAATTCTCGCTTCTTCTCCTTAAATTTATGCTTGATCTTGGTGGCATATCAATACGTCGTGCCAAGCGAGGTAATGTCGAGGAATTCCGTTTCCTCATTAATGTATATGTGCAAACAACTGAAGTACTTGAGCACCAAATTTTTCACTGAATCTTTAATATCCAACTTTGTGCATAGGGTATGGAACAAATCCTCAGGTTGTGCACATATTGATCCTTTTGCTGCTGCAACATGGTCCATTGGATGTACTTGTCCTCATAGCTCCCTACAAGGTAAAATTGTTCCTTGATGCCATCTCAGAATGAATTCCAAGTGTGTGCAACTGAGAACAGAGAGGGTTCCCTCTTTTCCTTTTTCTCACAGTAGGTTTCCCACCAGTCTTTGACATGGGGAGCAGTTTTCAGGATTGAAAAAGTAATATTTTCTTGGTCGGAGAAATCATAGAACGAGAAATACCCTTCCAAAAAATTTAACCATCTATCTATGAAATCTGCATCTATCTAGCCTTCATATACAGGAATTCCAAAGTTGACTTGTACCTTGAAAGGAGTGGCGCCTCCAGAGTGGCTGCTAGATGCAGATGTGCCACTGGTGGGCAGTCGTTGAAGGATCTGGGAAAGTTATCCATCATTGCATTCCTTTGTTTCCCGAGGGCCTCCTCGATCAATATTTTGATAGGATCTCATGTTCCCTCATGTTTATTTTCTTCCCCCATGGGTGGTCGTTGGGTTTTGCAAGGTTGATCTTACAAAGGTTCAACCAGATCGAGCCCTAACTCCTTATAACTCGACCTCGTTGTGGGCATGCAGAGAAGGATCGAGAGAGAGCATATCACTATGATACCATTGGTCTAGATTTATGCAGGAAATAAATAAAATACAAGATTGAACATAAATGTAGAGATTCAGAAAAATAAAACTTCATTTGATTAATATAAAATAACTGAAATATGCTTACAGACAAAATGGACATAAACTAGCTAGGGTGATGGTAGCTTATCTCTGAGAAGAGATGCGGCGGCATCATGCCTATGAACTGTCTTACAATGAGGCTCAAATGCCTATTTATTATTGAGAAACAATGGAAATCCCTAATCCAAAAACCTAACCCTAGGAGATGAAACACCAAACTATGGGCCCCACTGGGGTAAATGGGTACATCAATTTCTTGGGGTCGTAAATTTTTCATACGATCTTTGTTTGATGCACATGATACCTCATTAGAAATATCTATCCGAAGAATAAAACTACTGATAGGAAATATCAACTCAAAGACTCATGTTCCCAAGAGGTTATTTTCCAAAAAAACATCGTTTAGGGCCTCAAAACGGCTCTAGAAGTTCAGGACTCCAAAAATCGAAAAAAATAGTAAATTGTGCTACAATTAAGGAAACTAAAAAATTGAAAGAAATAATGGTGGGGGTTCAAGTGGAATAGGCGGGTGGCCACCAATATCCACCTGGATCATTCCTCCCCCCTTAGGAAGCAATGGTCCCCATTGCGTTGAGCTCCTTATGAGATGAGGAAACTTCCGCTGAACTTAGTCTCCGGTGAGCCTATTGGAACGGGATCCCTTAGGACCGAATTTTGGATGGAAATACTATATTTTTTGTAATTTTTTGTAAAATAAGTCATGCGCGCTAAGAGAAGCACATGTCAAGGGGCTTTGGGGCAGGTCAAAGCCCCTCATGAGTTGTAATGGGCCAAAGGGTAGAACTAGGGGTCGCAAACCACAGTTTGTGGACCTTAGATGAGCGCAGGCTAAAGGGATAAATAAGATTCTAGATCGAGTCGAGAAGTAAGTAAGTAGTAAGAATTCTGATATGTTTTGATGTTTTGAGCTAACAAGAAAACTTGTCTAGGTTAGAAGGCTCATGTTGGTTGTGTGCGCGGGGACCTTAGTCCTACTGTGTGCAAACCCCGCTGGCTATGTGCGTGGGTAGAATGACGGTGTTGGGAGTCAATTTTTTTTTCCATCCAAAACGTTCCTTTATTATTTCACACAACACACAACAAGACTAAGGTCTCCATGCAAACAACTAGCAGGAGCCTTTTAACCCAGACAAGTTCGCTTCTTAGTTCATAACATCAAAACATATCAGACTTCTTACTACTTACTTGCTTCTCAACTCGATCTAGACTATTATTTATATCGTTATCCTGCGCTCATCTAGGGTCCGCAAAATGTGGTTTTTAGTGTTAGAAAATTAAATATTACAGAGCAATGCAACACATAAAATATGTGGAAAATACAAGCACACAAAACACATAAAACCAGAGAGACACAGATATACGTGGTTCACCCAGTTTGGGCTACGTCCATCCCGAACAGCCAATCCTTCCTTTCTATTATCCAGCAAAATGAAGAGACAAAACCTACAGCAGATCCGCTATAATATCCTCTGTTCTCTCTCACAGTCTCCCTATATGTTTCCTGCTCAGAGAATACACATAAGCACTACAGTAGTATCTGTTATCTCACATGGGGGTTGCCTACTGGGGGGAAACCTAATACGAATACTTCTACCGTCGGATCATCCAACTATGAATGGCCCGGATTGACTAGAAATTACTATACTTTTACAAGCCAATTTTACATCTGTTTTTAGCTTAAGGGGTGCTACCCCCAAAAACCCCCACCAGGGGGGGCTCCGAAAAGCGTTGCTGCCCCCCTGGACCCCCCATGGTAGCGATTAATTACGGGCGGCGTTGTTGCCCCTTTTTAAGGTACAGGGGTCCAATGCTGTGATACAAAGTAAACAACATAATTAGGCTCCACACCCAACAATCTCCCACTTCGATACTGATTGTAGCAACTCCACCGCTGCTTCATTTGCTAGACAATGACTCCTCTTTGGACTTGGCTATTTCTCATCTTCATCGTCATCCTTGAAGACCAATTGAAACTGAGCATGTTCTTAGTTTCTCCCTGGTTACAACTTTTGTTAGCATATCTGTAGGATTCTGGCTAGTGTGTATCTTTTCCAGCTTCAACTCTCCATCTTCCAATACGTAGTATGAAATGGTACTTGAGATGTATGTGTTTAGTCTGTGAATGAAATGCTAAGTTCTTTGCAAGATGAATATCACTTTGGCTATCACTGTATAGTGTGCCCATATCATGCTTCTTACCCAATTCATCCATAAACCTTTGTAACCAAATCATTTCTTTACTAGCCTCTGTAGCAGCAACATACTCAGCTTCTGTTGTTGAAAGTGAAACAACACTTTGGATTTTTGAAACCCAACTGACAGTTGTTCCACCTACAATAAATACATATCTTGTGGTGCTCCTCCTGTTATGTCTGTCACCTACCATATCTGCATCAACATATCCCTATAGAGCAATGTTTGAACCACCAAAGCATAATTCTTGATTTGTGGTACCTCTCAAATATATGAGAATCCATTTTACTACCATCCAATGTTCTTTTCCTGGATTGTTCATGTACCTACTTACAACTCCCACTGCATGTGCAATATCAGGACTTGTGTAGAACATTGCATACATTAAGCTTCCAATTGCTGATGCCTATGGAACTTTAGACATATGGTCCATTTCTTCTTGGGTCTTGGGGCACATCTCCTTACTAAGATTGAAATGGCTAGAAAAAGGTGTACTAACTGGTTTTGCATTCTGCATATTAAATGTTTTCAACACCTTTTGTATGTACTCATTCTGAGACAGTGTTAATTTGCGATTTTTCCTGTCTCTACTTATTCTCATACCAAGAATTTTTTTTGCAGCTCCCAAATCCTTCATTTCAAATGAATTTGTCAATTTTCTTTTGAGCACATTTATTTCCTACATGTTAGACCCTGCAACACGCATGTCATCTACCTACAATAACAATATAATATAGCTGCCATCATTTGCCTTTTCGTCTTCTGGTGGAAGTGACATCTAGTATAACCTTGTTCGGAATAAACTTGTCAAATTTTAGATACCACTTTTGCTTAGACTGTTTTAAGCCACTTGACTCTTCTTTAACCTGCACACCAATTTTTATTTCCCTTTTACCTCATATCCTTTTGGTTGCTTCATGTATATCTCTTCCTCCAAATCTCCATGGAGAAATGTTGTCTTTACATATAACTGTTCAAGATGTAAATCTTTCGCTGCTACAAGACTTAAAATAGTTAAATGGAAGTTGAAGGAAATTTAACAACGGAGAAAAATAATCTCATCAAAATCAATACCTTTCTTATGTACGAACCCCTTCACCACAAGTCAAGCTTGCCTTCTGTTTTCCTCCATCTTCTTTGGTGACTGTAAACCCATTTATTCTGCAATGTAGTTTTACCTGCAGGCAACCTGACTAAGTCCCAAGTCTGGTTATGCATTAAGGAGTCCATCTCTTCATCCATTGCTAGCTCCCACTTCTTCTTGCTTTCAACTTGCATTGCTTCTTCATAACATTCGGGTTCACCAGAATTAGTCAATAATAAATAATATAATGAAGGAGAGTATCGTTCAGGGGGTCTACTTATCCTGGTAGATATTCTAGCACCACTTTCAGGTGTTTGAGGTGCCTGTTACTGTTGTGGTGGTTGCTGCTGCTGTGGTTGTTGATTATTATCATTTTCAGGCACCTTTACTTTTTCAGTTATCTCATCAAGAACCGCGTATTCCTTGCTTTCTTTTTCCTATTTCTTTTCTTGCAACTGATTCTTATACAAGACCTTTTCATTGAATATTACATCTCACCAACTCCTAATGATTTTTTTATTTTCATAATCATATAAGCGATAACCAAAATCATTAACACCATAACCAATAAAGGTACATTTCTCTAATTTTGCCTCAAGATTTGTTCTATTTTCTTTATTAATGTGGACAAAGGCCTCACAAGCAAAAAGGATTTAAAAAGGAGTAGTTTGCCTTTTTACCTGTCTATGCCTCCTCTGGAATACTTCCATCCAAGAAGCTTGAAGGCCCTCTGTTTATTAGATAAACAAAAGTATCTACAACATCTGCCCAAAATTGTAAAGGCAATCCTGCATGAAATCTCATGCACCTTGAACGATCCATGATTGTTTTGTTCATCCTTTCTGACACACCATTTTCTTGTGGTGTTCTTGGAACTGTCTTCTCTCTACAAATTCCATGCTCTGAATAGTACCTATCAAACTCTTTGTTGCAATATTCACCTCCATTGTACGTCTGAACACTTTAACTTCTTTCTTGTCTCAATCTCAATAGCTTTCCATTTCTTGAAAGTATCAAATACATTAAATTTATTCCAAATACAAAAAATCCAAGTTTTTCTAGTTTCATCATCAATAAAAGTAACATAATAATGAGAGCCATCGAGAGATGATATCTGAGCAAGTCCCGATACATCTGTATGCACAAGCTCTAATTTTTTTCTCTTCTTTTATTTCCCAACTCTAATAAATATGACTCTCTTTTGTTTTCCATAAACACAATTCTCACAGAAATCCAAATCAATATTCTTCAAACCTGGCAAAAAATTTCTTGAGTGAAGAATCTTCATCCCCTTCTCACTCATATGTCCGAGCCTATGATACCATAATGTTTCATCTTCTCTTGTGGAGTTTAAAGAATTAACACAATTAGAAATATCGTTGCATAAATAAAATGTACCGACCTTTTCTTATTTTTCTATTACCAAGGCTCCTTTAGTGACCTTCCAGGTTTTATCTGTAAAAGTTGTCACACAACCTTCATGGCCTAACTGCCCTGTTGAAATCAAATTTTTCTTCAGATCTGGAACATGCCTTACCTCCTTTAATAACCATTGGTTTCCCGTGCTTTGTTTTACAAGAACTTTACCCATTCCAACAATTTTACAGGGTTTATCATCACCCAAATGAACTTGTCCAAAATCTCCTTGAACATAGTCATGAAAATATTTATTATTAGGTGTGGCATGGAATGAAGCCCCTGAATATACAACCCAAGAATCAGTAACATTTTCGAAAGAAATAATCAAAGCATCTTGTAACACATCACATGTCACATTTGCTTCATGATTATTTTCTTGCTGTGTGTCTCCTTCTTTTCCCTTCTGAAATCTATAGTCTTTCTTTAGGTGTCGTTTCTTTCCGCATTTCTAGCACACTATCCCCTATCTGGACTTGGATCTGCCTTTCCTTGATTTACTGTGATATCCCGAGCTCTTTCCTCTTTCCATTCTTCTTCCCCTAGACTCTGCACTCAAAGCATTACCTGATGTCTCACCGGCGCTTTTCCGTCGCATTTCCTCGCTAAGGATAGCACCAACAACATCATCAAACTTTAAAGTACTAGATCCGGAGACAGAGTTACTAATGGCCATTACTAAACCATTCCAACTCTCTGGCAATGAGCACAAGAATAACAGAGCTCTAACTTCATCATCAAATTTTACCCCTACAGAACTTAACTGACTGGTAACTGTATTAAAATAATTTAAATGGTCTGCAACAGATCCACCTTCCGACAGCTTCATATTAAATAGTCGTTTCATAAGAAATACCTTGTTTGAGGCCGAGGGTTTTTCATATAGTTTCGCCAACTTCTACATCAAACCCTCTGTTGTTGTTTCCTTCGAAATATTGAAGGCGACTGATGCCACAAGGCACAACCATACTGTTTCGAGTGCCTTTCTATCGAGAATGTTCCATTTCGCATCTGTCATGGCCACCGGCTTCTTTGCTTTTCCGCTCAATGGTAGGTACAGATCTTTCTGATACAGATAATCTTCCATCTGCATCTTCCACAGCGGGAAGTTTTGGCCGTTAAATTTCTCGACCCTAAACTTAGCATCTTCCGTCATTGCTCCCACTCGAACCAGGAACCCTTCTTTCCTGCGAGTTTATCAGCCAAATATACCTTCGGCCCTGATACCAGTTGTTAGAAAATTAAATATTACAGAGCAATGCAACACATAAAATATGTGGAAAATACAAGCACACAAACACATAAAACCAGAGAGACACAGATATATGTGGTTCACCCAGTTTGGGCTACGTCCACCCTGAACAGCCAGTCCTTCCTTTCTATTATCCAGCAAAATGAAGAGATAAAACCTACAGCAGATCCGTTGTAATATCCTTTGTTCTCTCTCACAGTCTTCTTATCTGTTTCCCGCTCAGAGAATACACATACAATACACAGTCGCAATACAATACCCTCATAAAAGTGAGGGGTTGCCTTCTAGGTCAAAAAACCCTAATCTAAACATAACTTCTATCGTCAGATCATCTGCCTATGAACAGCCCAGATTGACTAGAAATTGCTATACTTTTACAAGGCAATTTTACATCTATTTTTAGCTTCGGGGGCGCTGCCCCCGAAACCCCCCGCCAAGGGGGGGGGGGCTCCGAAAAGCGTTGTCGCCCCCTCCTAGACCCCCCACGACAGCGATTAATTATGGGCGGCGTTGCCGCCCCTTTTAAGGTACAGGGGTCCAATGCTGTGATACAAAGTAAACAAGATAATCAGGCTCCACACCCAACATTTAGCTCCTAGTTCTATCCCTTTGTCCCATTACAACTTATGACGGGCTTTGACCCACCCCAAAGCCCCTTGACCCGTGCTTCTCTTAGCGCACACAACTTATCTTACAAAAACTTACAAAAAATATAGTATTTTCATCCAGAATTTGGTCCTAAGGGACCCCGCTCCAACATAGCCACTTTCCCTAGTGAAGGAGTTGGTTTGCTTTGACAACTCAATATAGTTGGATCCTTTGTTATTGGGTGTTCTTGATCTGTGTGTCCATGATCCGATTAGTCATGGATTGTTCCATGCGGTCTGGGTTTAACTCTATAGGTGTGAGTTGTTCTGCAATGTCGGATGTGTCTAGTAATGGTAGAAAGTATGGCCGAAGGAGATCCACATTGAACATTGGGTGTTGTTACACTAAAAATTGTCACCATGACATTTAGCTATCTATATGGGTTCATCATTACCTATTTTATGCTCCCTTAAAGGTCCAAAATTATAAAGTTCCTAAACCAAGTCTTGGAATTGGAGAAAAGCTCATTAAAACCCTAAAAAACCTAACTCCGCACTTTTCCTAGTTCTTGCCTGTGGTACTGCAGTTTCTTGCTCTAAAAACTATGGCACATCCCGCACGTTCTTCTCATTAAAATTGCAGACCCCCGAAAAAGGTAAAATAAAAGAAAAAGTAATTTCTAGAAGCCCAGCTGGTTGAATATTCTCCCAACTGGAGGCTTCTAGAAGCGTAATCAGGTCGAGCTTCACCCCTTCATTCATGAACCTATATCCCTTCATTAATGGAGATTATCCCTTGGTTTTTGGAGCTAAAATCCCTTTATGAGAGGACTTTATCCCCCTCTTTATGGAACTGAAACCTCCTTCATTCTCCTATAAATTGAACTCATGTTTCAGTCTCAAGGGTAGACTGTAGATTGATAGACTTTGGTGGATTACAAAATTGTTGAAGAAATCATACTCTCTTTACTTGGCATCATCAGCATGAGAACAATCACATACTCATGTCAATAGATTCATGCTAGTTCAGAGAGGCGAAGGCTTGTCAAACCGATGGAAAACAGCTGTTCAAGACCTCGGAAGAACCTGTATGACATCAAGGCGACAAGGTTGTAAGGTTACTTCTTATCATACAAGTTAATACAAATGGATTGTATTTTCTCATTAAATTGTTCATGTATCTATTGAGTAATTTAATTCTTGGATTCCTTGATCACTGAGATAGATTAGTGTGTCTAAATTATTATATCTTGCAGGTGCTTTTAATCCTTTTTCTTGTCTTTGAATGCAGGTGTTACATGCTGAATTGACCTCTTTTGGATCGACTGGATTGAAGATTACAGCAAGCGTTAGAATTTAGGTAGGAGTATCTCCTCTTACTTAGTTAATTAATAATTTTGAATCACAAATGATCTAGAGAAAATGGTTTGCATTTGGATGTTTGTTTCTAGATATCCTTAGGATACTAGGGAGATTGCTCTTGTCCGCAAGAGGGATTAATCCGCCTAACAAAATGGCAACTCCACTAGGGAATATATGAACTTAGTTTTCCTTTTTGATTTTCAGTATGACTTTTGAAAGATTTTTTTCTACTTTTGATTAGTCTACAACTGGGTTGGGTAGATAACTTATTAGAATCCCTGAAAAGCATATCTGAATTTTTATTTTTTCTATTTTTTTGCTAGCCTCCACGGTTTTCATTTGAAAAAAGTGTGGTAACCTCCACAATTTTTAGTTCAGAACAGTGCGGTACGACACTGTTCTCCATTGAAAGCTGTGGACTTGTGGAAATTTTTTGAAAAATTAAGGATTCTCTTTTTAGGAAGCAGATTACTAGATTTTCTGTGTTTGCCCCAACTTGTCTTGACAATCAAAGTCTTATGTGTGAGTTTCTTTCAGCAACTTTTATAGTCTCATTAGTCTCGGTTAAGTTAGTTGGGTGTTTTGAGTCTCTTTTTTGAGAAACTCTTAATTTTTTTCCTTTGGTCATTACTGCGAGATTTGTCTCAGTCTCTTAACAATTTTGCATCTTTTTTCTTTTGTTTTTGCAAAAACAATTTCCCCGTCATTCGCCGAGGGGGGCTAAATTGTGTCTGAGTGTTAATCGCCTTTGAGTGTTTTATTTTTTGACCTTTGGAATTCTCACCCAATTTTCTTTACTTGCACTTGATTGGTTCTTTATATTACATTAGAATCATCTTGTGTCTGAGAATTATTTTGCATAGATCACATTTTCATAATTAGAATTCTCATTTTCAGAATATGAATGAAAAATGTGCATAGATTACATTTGCATACTTTTCAAGTGAATTGTGCATAGACTACAACTGCATAGTTTACATTCTGGAAAAAATCAATCGTAGATTTAGATCAATTTCTTTGATTTGAATTTACATGTTTTTATGCTTGTTTTAAAAACATAAAAATAAAAAATTGTTTGGAATTGATTAGCATTAGTTTTTCTTGATGAAATTAGTGCATTAGAGAATTTGTTATATTTTCTCTTATTGATCAATCTTCGCATTGTTGGAAGTGAATGGAAAATCTCTCCTTAATTTAGTTAGGATTCATCAAATTGAAAAGATTACATTATCATATTCGATTGCATTCAGTTTTGAGTCAGGTGATAACACCACTGGTTTCATATCCATTTACCCTTTGAGTAATAACAACCCAAATAACACAGCGCTTAATTAAAATTCATGTAGAATTTTTTACATTTTTAGGGCTCTTTCCACCAATCTAGCTCAGGATTAGTGCTTTGGAATAGGGTGTATTTAACTTTCCAAAGCAACTAAACAAACAAGTAACATCTTGCGGTAAGGAAAAATTCCAATTTTTGCAATTATGCTCTGGGAAGCTCTTCTTAAAAGAGTCAAGCAAGAGATCATGTCCGAACCAGTGAGGTAATTGTACCTATCTCATTGGGAAAGAAAACAGATGTGCACGTACTAAAAACGGTAAACCTCGGATAGACCATTGTCGAGGAGCCTAGGGTCACTTGTTGGTAAACCTTGGATTATATCAAGGAGCCTTCAAGGGGATTGAGCTTGTTACTCTACCTTTGCGTGTATATCGGATCGTATACTGTTCCCCCAGGTATAATTGTCTCATTTGGTGATCTTAGTGGCCATAATATTTGGGATTTTGACGGTGGAGGGAAGGTCCCACTGTACCTGGAGTAGACGTTGACTAGAATCACTTGGAATTTCTGGAGGGTGCACTTCACTTCGATATGGCATAGTGGAGGTACTTGCACCAGACTGTTTCATTAAGCAGGTTGTCAGGGTAACTGTTCTGACCACTAGTTTTTCACATTGATCTCTGCGAAGTTGGATTTCATCACCAACTAGTGATTTCGTTGTGAAAACAAACTGTTTGTGTGTGGTTTGACACCCAGATTTGATAACATGTGTTCATTTGTTTGTTTTTACTTTTTAGAGACCTTAGGTGTGAATTGTGAAATAGTGAATATTTTTAAATTCCTAGTACTTTTCCTTGCTTTGGAAATGTTGGTCCTCCTTATATGGCTACATTGTCATTACCTGGATTTACCATAGGTTTACTGGTATGGTTATTTTCAACTTCGTTGGCCTCGAATACTCAAATTGTTCCACCTCAACTGGATGCTTCACCTCAACGGATTTCACCATCTCAACATCACCAACCTCATGTTGACCCTTTACCTTCTTCGCCCAACATGTCTTCCTCCCTTTCTTCATCTTCGCTTGGTAAAAGCCTTGATGCTAGTAACCAGGTGGCTAAGAAGAAGAATAAAGGGAAGAAGAAGAAGAAGCAAGATAAGAAAGAAGTCAACCAACCAACCATGGCTGTAAGTGTTAGTAATGTTGAGGAAACCTCCAACATGAATCGTCAACCCAAATACCCTTGCAAGCTTTGTAAGGGTGAAAACTTCCTTATCAATTGTCCTGGTATTCCTAAGGTCTTGGAAGTATGGTCAGAAAAATCTCATCAAATTCCTATTGATCCATCAAAAATAATTGTCAGGTTCCTAGGAAAAAGGGTAAAGTTAGGTTTCCTTGTAGGTTATGCAAAGGGAGTCATCAAAATCACATTTTCCCTCACATGGATGAAGCCTCAAAATTTTTGGAAAATCTTACTGTTTCACAACAACAACTTCCAACTGGTTACTATAAACTTTCTCCCAACCTACCATCAACTGACGAAGTGATTGATCTAAATCCAAGTACAGTCAATCCCACTCTTCCATTGGAGAGTGAAACTCATATCACTCAAGTTGATGATCCATTATTTGATCAAGTGGTCAACTCAATTTCACATCCAATCGATCCCACTCTCCCTATAGAGAGTGAAATTTATACCGCTCAGGTTCTTCTTGTTACATCAGATTCTTCTATGCATGGGGGCATTTCACTTGTTCCTACAGAACCCCCTCCAAGTACTGATGTCTTTTCCTTTGATTAGAGTAGACTGACAGAACCTCGTCTTCCTTCCTCCATCCCTTTCCTAATCATTGTGCAGGTTTGTGGTAAGAATGTGCGTCGCACAAATATATATGAAGGTGGTTCTGTTATTATTTTATCCTCAACTGCTTGGCAAGCTTTGGGTTCCCCTCAGCTTGTTCCTGTTACATAGAGTATGTCAGCTTTTAACAGAACCATTAGTGAACCTTTAGGGATCCTTCCTAAGTTTCCTATTACCTTGGAAGGTAAAACTGTCTGTATTGATCTTATGGTAGTCCGAGGCCCCTTAGATTTCAATTTGTTACTCGGGCGAGACTATGTCTATGCAATGAAAGCTGTTGTATCGACACTCTTTCGCGTGATGTTTTTCCATCACAATGGAAACATTGTGACTGTAGACCAGCTTTCGTTCGTTAGTCTTGATTCAACTACCAATAATCTGACACCCCTAAATGTTCCTTATATGGAAGTGGTATCTGCCCTGCCATGGGTTAATTATGTGGCAACCCGTCCCATGTTTTCAGTTACCAATGCAAGCGAGCCTCTCACTGTTCGCTCGACTTCCTTTGACTTAGATCCAGTAATTGACTTGGTGAACCCTATGGGATTATTTGAACAAGATGTTCTTATCTCTATTAAGTCCCTTGACATGTGTTCCTTTGAGATAACTATTATTCCTTCTGATGAAGACCTCTTAGAAGCCATGATCGAGGAGTGTCCCTTGACATGTGTTTCTTCCAATTGGAAGCCATGACAAGGTTCTCATGAGGATGGTTCTTTTCGTGTGTCAACCTCGTTAAAAAATGAAATAGGCCCTTATGAGGATAGTTCATTTTCTTGTGTCAAGCTCATTAAAAAATGAAACAAGATGCCATTGAGGATTTTATTTTCCTATTTCAACCTCGTTAAAAAATGAAACATGTCCTTGAGGAGAGTTCCTTTTACTGTGTCAACCTCGTTAAAAAATGAAATGGATACCTGAGGAGAGTTCCTTTTACTGTGTCAACCTCGTTAAAAAATGAAACAGATACCTATGAGGATAGTTCTTTTACTGTGTCAACCTCGTTAAAAAATGAAATAGAGACCTATGAGGATGGTTCCTTTTACTGTGTCAACCTCGTTAAAAAATGAAACATGTCCATGAGGATAGTTCTTTTCCTGTGCCAACCTCATTAAAAAATGAAACAGGTCACCTTGAGGA
Source organism: Pinus albicaulis (assembly GCA_034641835.2). Classification (NCBI taxonomy): domain Eukaryota; kingdom Viridiplantae; phylum Streptophyta; class Pinopsida; order Pinales; family Pinaceae; genus Pinus; species Pinus albicaulis. The sequence continues at coordinate 1,468,755,641 of CM076579.1, read as the reverse complement.
TAGTTCCGTTTCTTGTGTCAAGCTCGTTAAAAAATGAAACAAGTTTCCTTGAGCATAGTTCCTTTTCTTGTGTCAAGAACGTTAAAAAATGAAACAAGTTTCCATGAGCATAGTTCTTTTCCTGTGTCAAGCTCATTAAAAAATAAAACAAATCCTCTCCTAATTGAGTCGAGTCTTTGATTATATATCGTAAGTGTCAAGTCGAGTCTTTCATCTGATCTCGTAAACGAACCTTCATTCCATCCACCTATGAACCAGTAATCTACTTAGGTGAATGAAATGAAGCTTGGGGGGCATATGCTCTAGCAAGTTACGCTTGGGGGGAATTGAAACTTATCTCAAGCATAGTTTGCCTACGTTTCAAGATTGTGTAAAAATGAAAACTGTCTCAAGCATAGTTTTACTACATTTCAAGCTTGTGTAAAATCAAACCTGTCTCAAGCAAAGTTTTCTCTGTTTCAAGCTTGTGTAAAAATGAAACCTATCTTGAGTCCATTTCGGTTATTATTTTCAAGTCTCATTAAACTCATGAAAATCTCGAGATTATTTTTCTATCTTTCATTCTCATAAAACACATGAAAATGCCGAGTTCTTTCCGTCTTTTCCTACTCGTAAATTAAATTGAAAGTCGGCCAACTGAGTACACTTTTTATCACTTTTTCGTACTCATTAAAACTTACGAAAAAGCGAAACCATGATGAGTACACTTTTATCACTTTTTTGGGCTCTTAAAAACTTACGAAAAAGCGAAACCATGGAGTTCCCTTTTAAGCCCTTTTCAGACTCTCTAAACATGAAAATATTGCCGAGTACTTGACTATTCGAACTCGTTAAAGTAAATGAATAGTCGTCCTTTCAGTATAAGTTTACCCCTTTTCCGGACTAAAATGGAATATTTACAAAAAAGGTATATGTTGAATAATCATGGTCAACAGAGTTCTCTCCTGCATTATTTTATCCTTTTTCAGGCTTTAGAGACTAAATTTACGAAAAAGTACACCCACAGAGTTTTCTTAAGTTTTTCTTCTGACTACCTAAAACTGAAAAACACCGAGTTTCACCTATACTGGACTCGTTAAAACTTAACAGTAAAGGACCTATCGATTACAAACAGGAACAAACCACTCCTTCTTAGGGTTCTATTTTAATACTAAGTTGGACTCATCTAAAGGATGAGCTTATATAACAAGCAAACGTTATCCTCCTCAAGCTTGTCAAAAATAAAGAGTTACTTGCCAGAAATGGTGGGGAAAAAAGAGAGAAAATGAATCCAGTTGTCACAATTTGTTTTGAAAAGCAGTATACCACTCTTGAACACGACATTTTTTGTTAAACTCATACCTGGGTTGGGAAAATCCTTTGTCTAAAACTTAATCAAAGCACATTGAAGGTATTTAGCCGGTTTCTGGGTATTAGCTTTAGTTCAATTGTCACCAAACCATATGCAGTGTCGTTATGTGTTCAAAAGAGCAGTTTAATAAACCATTCATTGCAAACATTTGTCTCCATTCGTGTTGACCATCCCTGAGTCAATCCTTGCAAATATTTCTTCAAAAATTGATCTAATGGTTTCGTGTCATGGGATTTCCTACGACGGATCACTTTCTATCGACGAAAACTCATCATCTAGAAATTTGATATAGAATCCTATGAGTACCTTGGGATTTGCATGCTTTAATGGCAGGTTTCTCGCCTTCGACGACAGGTTACATCATAAAACTTCGATCGAATGACTCTGTGAAATGTTCGACTTCAAGTCAAAAATTCACATTTCATAGATTGTACTAAGTACTTTGAGAGCCATTGTCATTATTGGTGGTTTCTTTCACACTTATTAACAGTTCACATCATTGACTGGTAATCAAGTGATTTCTACCATGTTCAACTTTGACACAATCAATCGCATGGATAGAATCGTACTAGTTCGAGAAGCAGAAATCAAGACCCTGGATCTAGTTTCTACCATCTAGGCTGCGAGGAGTTTTTATCATACAGTAGACTAATCATGATAGATGGATGCGTCCATGCTATGTCTACTATTAATGTAATTCTAAAATCATTTCTGTATCAGAACATGTAGGTAGTTTTGATCTGAGTATGGGAATTCCTACCTCGGCGATGATATACATATATATATGCTTGTATTAAATGTTTCTTCTAGGTTTCAACCGGTGTGCCTGCAACCTAATCCTCGGAATGATAAAGCACTTCACTCTTCAGAATTCTTCAGAACTACTTCAAACTTCGCGCTTTAGGGGGCAATCTGTTACACTAAAAATTGTCACCATGACATTTAGCTGTCTATATGGGTTCTTCATTACCTATTTTATGCTCCCTTAAAGGTCCAAAATTATAAAGTTCCTAAACCAAGTCTTGGAATTGGAGAAAAGCTCATTAAAACCCTAAAAAACCTAACTTCGCACTTTTCCTAGTTCTTACCTGCGGTACTGCAGTTTCTTGCTCTAAAAATTGTTGCACATCCTTCACATTCTGCTCATTAAAACTGTGGACCCCTGAAAAAGGTAAAATAAAAGAAAAAGTAAGTTCTAGAAGCCCAGCTGGTCGAATATTCTCCCAGCTGGAGGCTTCTAGAAGCGTAATCAGGTCGAGCTTCACCCCTTCATTCATGAACCTCTATCCCTTCATTAATGGAGATTATCCCTTGGTTTTTGGAGCTAAAATCCCTTTATGAGAGGACTTTATCCCCCTCTTTATGGAATTGACACCTCCTTCATTCTCCTATAAATTGAACTCATGTTTCAGTCTCAAGGGTAGAATGTAGATTGATAGACTTTGGTGGATTAGAAAATTGTTGAAGAAATCATACTCTCTTTACTTGGCATCATTGGCATGAGAACAATCACATACTCATGTCAATAGATTCATGCTAGTTCAGAGAGGCGAAGGCTTGTCAAACCGATGGAAAACAATTGTTCAGGACCCCAGAAGAACCTGTATGACATCAAGGCAATAAGGTTGTAAGGTTACTTCTTATCATACAAGTTAATAAAAATGGATTGTATTTTCTCATTAAATTGTTCATGTATCTATTGAGTAATTTAATTCTTGGATTCCTTGATCACTGAGATAGATTAGTGTTTCTGAATTATTATATCTTACGGGTGCTTTTAATCCTTTTTCTTGCCTTTGAATGCAGGTCTTACATGCTGAATTGACCTCTTTTGGAGCGACTGGATTGAAGATTACAACAAGCGTTGGAATTTAGGTAGGAGTATCTCCTCTTACTTAGTTAAGTAATAATTTTGAATCACAAATGATCTAGAGAAAATGGTTTGCATTTGGATGTTTGTTTCTAGATATCCTTAGGATACTAGGGAGATCGCTCTTGTCTGCAAGAGGGATTAATTTTCCTAACAGGTGTTGGCCATGTTATCACCTCGTAATTTATGAAGGATGAAGACAAAACCATGGGGGGAAACATCAAACCGCTTTGGAATCTAGGACCTAGCCTTCCTAGATTCAGAGAGGGCTCTCTCTGTTAGATGTAGCTTTGTTTATAGGGGCATTTTAGGCTATCTATTAGTGCATATGGGTTTGTTTGAAGATTTGGTTGAGGCAACAGAAGGGGGACATTGGGCTATGGAGTCAAACAGGTGAAAATAGATTCAAATGGATGAACAACTGAGGTTAGGTGAAACCAAGCAAGCTAGCCATGTCAATGGATCTTAACAGCTTATGAAATGGAAAAGAAGAGGAGATTAAGGTTCAATGGGAATGCAGAGCAGACCGTCTCTGAATTCTACATTCCAGTCTCAGAGGAAAAAATAATGTATTGTTTCAAGACTGAGCAGGGTACCCCATGGTAAATCCTACAAAACAATTTCTATCCACAGTGAAGAAAAGAAAACAGTATGAGAAAACAGGAGAATGACAAATTACATAAGGGAAGCACTTCACCACAGAACATGGCACAAGAATCTAGAAAACAACATAATCCTTCATTCATCCAGAAGAGAGTGCTTACAACCTAATGATTCTATTACAATGGTTTTTTCCCCTTCCGGGCCTCCTTCATACTGCTAATGCATGCAATATTTATACAAAATTAAGTCGGTTAATATGTCTATTGCATTGATTACATTCAAACAGAAACTGGACAAGTGGAAACATGCAGGCAGTGATAAGACAAGCTCGTCCTCCAATAGTGACATTAGCAGTCTGTTTATTAATTGTGCAATGATCATGATCTGGCTGGTGTGATGTCGAAAAGGCGAGGAAATATCTGACACCTTGGCTCTTCATCTTCAGAAAACCGTTGTGGGATTATTAAATTGATGAGGTGCTTGGATCAATAGTTGTGTTGATGTGTTCCCTGCCCCTTCGGTTTCTGTTGTTATATCACAAAATGGCTGAATCGACCTTTTCTATCTGTTTCCTTGTAACGTTCAACCTCTCTTTGCCTTTTTTCTCCTTGTCGGGTCCTACCCGAGTCTTCCTGCCATGCGGACGTGGACAGATGATGGAGGACGTGGCGTGACAACACTGGCGATGGTCACAGGGTGACAGCAGTTTGGAGGACAGCAGAAACAACTTTTTAGAGGGGGTCTGAGGTGGTAAGCGGTAATAGAGAGGGGCGTGTGAAATTGTGAGGGTGTGACACATGGAGGAGTGGGCAGTAATGGATACCACCCATTTCGAAACCCTCCCCCATGATTGAAGACCGAGGGGGGTGAAAAAAGTGTTAAGGACCTTCGGATGGGAAGAAGAGGAGCACACACAGGTGGGACCTGACCTGCATCGCAAATCGCAAATCGCAAGTCAAAACCTTTAGCTTATAGACGGAGGAGGTAAACTATAAAACTTATGAAGTGTGAAGTGCAGGGAGGGGGAGGTGACGTGGCAGGGAAGGTGGGACCGCCCACAACCCGCAGATCGCAGACTTTACCATTATTCCTTAGCGCTAACCCTTTAAAATTATGAAGTGCGATATGCGCTCGGGTCCCGCCCGTATCGCATATCGCAGAGTTTAGAGTTTATCGCATACTGCAGATTTTTGGGTTTATCGCATATCGACGATCGTGGGATTTAGCTTGTGGGCACTAAAAGTTAAGTTATAAAATGTGTGAAGTGTCAAATGAGACGCGCTAAACACTGGGAAGTGCGAAAAGGCGAAAGGTAAGGAAAATGCGAAATACAAAGGTTTGCATGCGGATTTGGGTAATGTATAAAGGTTGGATTGGTCCCACCAAATCGCATCGGTGGAGTTTTATGTTTCGACAATGAGTTAAGAAGAAAAGGTTAAAACTTGCGTGGTGCAAAGTGCACGAAAGAGGTAAGGTTTATGGTATACAGATTTTCGATGGGCGGGTGGAGCTACGGTAAGTGGTCAGTCTTATAAGATACAAATTTTAGTGGATGGGCAGAGCTACTCTCTTTTTTAACTATAAAATCTGAATTTTAATAGTTAAAGAAGGGGTTTGAGAGAAATAAGGTGTACAACTTTAGAATATGGAGAAAATGAGGGGCAAAGAGGGTGAATGAAATGGAACGAGGGAAAAAATGAAGTTTGATCACCATCACACCTTATCAACAACATTTTATTCCTTCTACTGAACGGAAAGGAAGATTGATTCCTTTGAAGCTCTTGACAGTCATGATTTCCCTTCTTTATCTGACAATAAATGATATTCATGAAATATTATTTCAATATGAAAAATCTAAACAATAATCGGCCACCTTGTGATATTGTGAAATACATGAGTCTAACAGTGGCTCCATCTGGGGATGGAAACTCCTTCAGGAGGTGTCAAGAACGTCGTAGAATAGTGGCCGATCCATTGGGCTAATCCCAAATCTGCAACTTAATCTGCTACAAAACCATTGTGGCTGATAGTCTTCAAGCTGAAATTAACACTCTATAAAACTGAAGTATGGAACACACTTGAACTGAAAACAAAACAACATTCTGGAACTAAAGCTAGAAAAATTCTCAGAGTACTGAGCTTATTTTGACACCTACCTACCATACTCTACTGAAATTGTTGTTGTTCTAAATGATACAATAATGCCAGTGCAACCAATCAAGAAACAATAGAAACATATGGACAACTTGACTGCTTGTCAGGAAAATAAAAAATGTAACTTGATTATGTGTCCTCATAACCAAAGTTATAATATGTAATGGAAACTGCTGATGTATTTGATCCTTATAGAGAATACATGTTTGAAAACTTAAAAGAACCTCCATATAATCTGCTATAGGATCAATAAAAGCATGATGTAAAATTTTTGCTTCTAGGCCTTCAATGACTAGTTGGTCAGTTGTATCCCGAATATTAAACCTTGAAACCTCATCTTCATTTTGATACTTGAAAGCACAATCATCCTCAATATGTAAGTGAAGAGGTAGTACAATTTCCTCTTTCTTAGGGGAAGGAAGATTTTCCAAGAATTCTTTAGGATCTCGGAAATTATATGACTGAATTTGAGAATTCAAAATTTCAATACCAGTTTCATATCGTTCAACAACTATCTCCAAAAAACATTTTTTAGCTTCAGGACTAAATTTGCTTGATTTTAAAATAAGAAAGACAACCTCTAGAAAATCTTCATCCAGCTGAAATTCTGATAACTGATTCTTGAATGAATTTAAAACATCACTAGATAGAAGGTCTTCCACAAACCTTGTCATCTTGTTTAGCAAAAACTCTGGTCAGCATGTTTTGGAGTCACCATGAATGATCAAAATTTGGGTTCTTTGAATCATGGAGTTGCCAGGTGAATAATGCAACCTTCTTGTGTCTGGTCACTGTCCACCACCAGTAATCAGATACAAAATTTGATGTGCTTTCTGAGGAAGATAAATTTTGTTCCAACGCGAGTCACCATTATGCTATCATCCCGTAATTTTGAAGGCTGAAGACAGAACCAGGGGGGAAACATCAAACCTATTTGGAATCCAAGACCTAGCCTTCCTAGATTCAGAGAGGGCTCTCTCTATTAGATACTACTTTGTTTATAGGGGCATTTTAGGCTAGCTATTAGTGCATAGGGGTTTGTTTGAACATTTGGTTGAGGCAGCAGAAGGGGCCCATTGGGCTATGGAGTCAAACAGGTGCAAAGAGATTCAAATGGATGAACAACTGAGGTCAAGTGCAATGACGAAAGTTAGCCATGTCAATGGATATTTACAGCTTGTGAAATGGAGAGGAGAAGATTAAGGCTCAACGGGAGTGCAAAGTAGACCATCTCTAAATTCTGCATTTCAGACTTAGAGGAAAACATAATGTACTGTTTCAAGACTGAGAAGGGTACCCCATGGTAAATCCTACACAAAATTTTCTATCCGCAGTAAAGAAAGAACAACAATATGTAAAACTAGAGATAACAGATTACAAGAAAAGGAGCACTTCACCATAGACCATAACACAAGAATCTGGAAAACAACATACTCATTCATTCATCAAAAGAGAGTGCTTACAACCAGCAAAGTCTATTACAATGGTTTTTTCCCCTTCCGGGCCTCCCTCCTACTGCTAATGTATGCACTATTTATATAAAAACTTAAGTTGGTTCCTCTACCTATTCCAATGATAGTCATTAATTACATTCAAGCTAAAACTTTTCCAATTGGAACCATGGAGGCGGTGATAAAACAAGTTCGGTCATAACAGTGGATTTAGCAGTCTGTTATTAATTGTGCAATGATCAGGATCTGGCTGGTGTGATGTCGAAGGGGCGAGGAAGGCTCTGACACCTTGGCTCTTCATCTTCAGAAAACCATTGTTGGATTGTTAAATTGATGAGGTGCTTGGATCAGTAGCTGTTATGATGTGTTAGTTTCCCTTTATGCTCTTGCAGATTCAACATGATCATCTTTGCGTAAACACCTATGCCCGACTTGACCCTTTCTATCTATCTCATCAATACTGTTACATTCCGCATTACTCTGCCCTTTTTCTCCGTGCTGGGTCCTACCCGAGTCTTCCTGCCATGTGGAAAAATAACGCACAAACCCATAAGCCCAGACATGGAGGGATAACGGTGGACGTGGCGCAGCAACAGTGATAATGGTCAAACAAATGTGGCGGCGGTTTGGAGGACAGTGGAAACAAATTTTCGGAGGGGGTCTCAAGTGTTAAGTAGTAACAGAGAGGGGGGGTGTGAAATTACAAGAAGAAGACACGTGGAGGAGTGGGCGGTAATGGATACCGCCCATTTTGGACCCCCCCCCATGGTTAAAGTTCGGAGGCTGAGGGGGGTGCGAAAAGCATTAAGGACTGTTGGATGCGGAGATGAGTGAAGGAGGCAGAAAGGTGGAGGGTGGTTAGAGGTGGAATGACCTAGCACACAGGTGGAGACCAGCCCGCAACATCGTAGAGCGCAAGCTTGGTTATCAACAGTAGGGAGGTGATCATTAAAATAAGCGGGACGCAAAGTGCGACGAGTGCGAGGTGATGCGGCCAGGAAAGTGGGACCACTTACAGCTCACAAATCGCAAACTTTTACACAAGGCGACGGAGGTAAACTCTAAAACCTACGAAGTGCAAAGTGCGGGGAGAGGGAGGTGAAGTGGCAAGGATGGGTCCCAAGGATATCACAAAACGAAAATGTTAGGAGCGGCGGAGGAAAATAGTAAAACTTGCGATGTGCGAAGTGTGGGAGATGATGTGGCAGTGAAGGTGGGGCCGATGGTTATCGCAAATCACAAATCTTAAGGTTTTACTATGAGCGCGGGGAGGTAATAGTTAAACTGTGCGAAGTGAAAAGTGCGCTGATAGGGAGGTGACGTGGCAGGGAAGGTCGGACTGCCCGCATCGCAAATTGCCAGACTTAACATTCATTGCACTTCGTGATATTTAAGGCTTGTTGCACATCGCATATTTTAAGGTTTATCACACATCGCAAAGTTTAGAGTTGGGAAAATGCGGTAAGTGATAAAACCCATGAAGTGCGATGTGCGCTGGCAGAAGGTGATGTGATGAAGATTTGCAGTGGTAAGGTGTGGTTTATACAATATATATACCATATGACATATATACCAAAATGGCCTAATGGGGGGGCAGGCGGAGCTATAGAGTTAAGACTTCGGACTTAAATATAAGTGGGTTTATCAAGGGATAAGTCTGAAAGGTTATGTATGTAGGTCTTGGGGTTTAAATGGGATTCAGAGCGTTGGAGTTGAGAATTTGGGAAAAATGAAGGGTAAGAAGAGCGTAGATGGAATTAATGAGGGCAGTATAGAGTTTGCTCACCATCGTACTTAACCAACAATACTTTCATCTTTCAACTGAACTGGTGGCAGATAGATTCATTTGATGCTCTTGACAGTCAGGATATCCCTTTCTTTTCTAGAAATAAATGACAGCCATGGAATATTATTTTCAATATACGATATCTCAAAAGAATAGTTAGTCACCTGGTGATACTATAGATTATAGGGTACTAACAGGCCAAGAATTGGGGGAATGTTGAGCTCAAATGCATTGTCTCCCACATCCTTGATAATGGTGTAAGGCCCATATCGTAGTCGTATGAGCTTCTGATGAGCTCTAGTTAGGCATAATTTTTGCAACTACAACCAAAATTTTTCGCCTCTTTGGAACTTTTATGGCACCCGATGTTGATCATGTCACTGCTTGTACTTGACATTAAATTTCTCCAAGATATCGTGGACTTGCTAGCAGACGAGCTGGATGTGGTCAATAAATATGGTTGCTTTATCAGACGCAGAAAGTACATGTGAGGAGCTTGGCCTAATGTGCCCTTTTCGCAATAGCTCTCGGATTTTCCTCTTGATTGCATTATTCTCCATAACAGAATGTCGATAGATCGACCCATTAGGCAGTTACGTGCTTGGGGTCATATCAATGGAGTTTTTGACCTGGCAGTGTGGAGGAACCCATGTGGGTGAAGAGAAAATGTCCTTGTATTCCTCAACGAATTTATCCATATGTTGTTGGCATGTAAGGGATCCTTGTTTGGAGGTTGTGGCCACAATATTCTTCTTTCCCCGTGGGTGAATCGTAATGAAAAAAAAAATTCCTTGTTTGGGAAAAATCTTACTGAATTTCTTTTCAGTACTCAGAGATGGCGAAAGGCGGTACTACCTCTGATATACTGTACAATTTATTTCCCAAAGTAATAATAATAGAACGAGGCCTAGATTCATACATAACATGTCGCTTCCATAAGTATGGTTGGCCTAATAATACATCAGACACGTCAATAGGAGAAACATCACACAATACCTCATTCGTGAAGGGCTTGATATTGTACGAAAGGTGATACTGTTGGCTGACATGGAGATCTCTTCCTTGGTGAAGCCACCCGATGGTATACCATTGCGAGTGTGTTGTGGTCGGTAGGCGGACCCCCTTCACGACCTTTGTTGAAATGAGGTTCTTTTGGCTTCTGCTATTGACAAGTAATTGTAGTGGAGAACCCTTCACCCACATCTGGGAATAGAAGAGATGCTCCCTCTCCTCTGGATCTTCGGCCTCCTCCTCTGGAGCTTGGTGGTGGAAACGGTGGCACTAGGTTTCACATCAATGATCTGCTTCCCTTTGTCATTCCCCTTGTCCGATTCTGACTCAGAATCAAAATATGCATCTGATTCAGATGCCTTCAGTTCGGCCACCAATGACTGTTTGACTGGACACTCACTTGTGTTGTGAGTGAAGCTGTTATGAAATTCAGACTACTTACCTATGTCCTTATTTGGCTTTGTGGTGTCATTCTGATTCGCCCCACTTTGACGTCTCCCCTTTTTATGTGGTTCGGGGTCGTCTTACCCTGGCTTCGGATTCATGGATCCAAAGTCTTACTTCTTATGCTTAAATTTACGCTCGATCTTGGCAGCATATCGATATGTCGTTCCAAGTGAGGTAACGTTAAGGAAATCCATTTCATCCTGAATGTATCTATGCAAACAACTGCGTTACTTGAGCACCAAATGTTTCTACGAACCTTTAATATCCAACTTTGTGCATAGGGAATGGAACAAATTTGTCAGCTTGTGCACATCTTGACCTCTTTGCTACCTCATCACGATCCATTGGATGTACTTGTCGTCATAGCTCCCCACAGGGTAATATTTTTTGTTGATGTTGCCTCAGAACAAATTCCAATTTGGTGCGACCGAGAATAGAATTGGTTCCCTCTCGTCCTTTTGCTCAGACTAGGTTTCCCACTAGTCTTTGACATGGGGGGCGGCTTTGAGGAGTTCAAAAGTAATATTTTCTTGGTCGGTGAAATCACGAACTAATAAATACCCTTCCAACAAATTCAACCATCTATCTACGGTGTCTACATCTATCTGGCCTTCAAATACAGGAATGTTGAAGTTGAATTGTACCTTGAGAGGAGTTGCGCCTCCAAAGTGGTTGCTGGATGCAGATGTGCCGCTGGTGGGCATACTTTGAAGGCTCAGGGAAAATTTATCCATCATCACGTTCCTTTGATTCTTGAGGGCCTCCTCGAGCAATATTTTGATAGGATATCTTGCTCCCTCGTCTTTCTTTTCTTCCCCCATGGGTAGCCATCGGGTTTTGCGAGGTTGATGTTGCAAAGGTTCAACCAAATTGAACCCTAACTCCTTTTACCCTAACCTCGTTGGGGACATGCAAAGAAGGATCGAGAGAGAGCAGACCGCTTTGATACCACTGATATGGATTTATGCAGGAACACAATAAAATAAAAAAATAAATGTAAACGCAGAGATGAAATAGAAATAAATCTTCATTTCATTAATATCAAATAAATGAAATATTCTTACAGACAAAATGGACATAAACTAGCTAGGGCAATGGTATCTTATCTCTGAGAATATATGTGGCAGCTACATTCCTTTGAACTGTGTTACAATGAGGCTTGAAGGCATATTTATTATTGAGAAACATTGGAAAACCATAAACATCCAAAAACCTAAGCCTAGGAGATGAAACACCAAATTATGGGCCCCGTTGGGATAAATTGGTACATCAATTTCCCGGGGTCGTAACTTTTGCATACGATCTTCGTTTGATGCACATGATACCTCGTAGAAATATCCATCCAACTAGAACTTTTGACAGTGAATATCGAGTGAGAGACTCATATTGGACAGAAATTTTTCCAAATAAACGTTGTTTAGGGCCTCAAAATGACTCTGGAAGTTTAGGACTCAAAAAAATGAAAAAAATAGTAAATTGTGCTACAATTAAGGAAATTGAAAAACTGAAAGAGACAATGGTGGGGGTCCAAGTGGAATAGGTGGGTGGCCACCAATATCCACCTGGATCAAAATGTTATGCAACCAACTCAAAGAACATAAGAAAATATAGATCAACGACTTAAAACTTTCATCTTCGAGGGGGAAACCTACTTTACATTATATAAATGAACAATTATTGGATGATACAAATGATAAGAACTCCTTGGTATATATATAGGAGTATAAGGGATCACAACATAATCAGCGCCTAGATAACAATAATAATCTAAGGGCACAACAATAACAATAGTGGGCTTCTACGAGGCACAAAAGTAACAACGTGGGGGATACATGGGCACAACAATAACAATAGGGGGCTACGCTAATGATAACAACAAAGGGAATACACTAGTATTATAGGAACCTAGCACGGTTGGTATGGTATATAAAACATTAACTTATGGGGATACAAAATGAAAATGAAGGTAGTTTTAGTTGTCAATAGAAATAATATAACGAAATTTTCTTGTTTGTATGGGTGAAATTATTATTTTCTAATTGATATTGAGAGTTTTTATGTAGTTTCTTTAGTGCTGACATGTTGGTGATGGAATATAGGTTTGTATAAAATGGATTATTTATATTTGATGAGAAAATATATCTTTTTCACCATTTGATATTGAAATATCAAGTGTCTAATTCCCATGGCACATGTTTGAAATCTCAAATTCCTAATTCCCATGGCTCTAAGTGTTTGACTCAAACACTCAATCCGAGGAGCTGAATGAAGCAACAACTGTCATTAACGGTCTCCCAGTCAATGTCTCTTCTCATGGTGCTTCTCCATAGGAAAAATCTTCTCCTATCTCTTTGGTTATTATATCTGACTAATGAAATTTGATGTTTTATGCACTCGTCTCTACAATTGGTTGTTGGCATGCCACTATGGAACGCAATTAGATTTCCACTTCAAACGCTTAGTGATCAACATAATATTTCTTTTCTTTGTTATACTTTTGTTTTTCTTTCAGTTGGATGGCAAAGGTTGCACTTCTAGGTTGTTTTCAATATCATTGTTTCATTTTCATTCTCAGTTTTTTTGTAAAAGTTTAAGGGCATGAATGTAAAAGTTTGGGAAATATAGTTGGGTCTCTCTGTTTCTGTGACAATCACAACTTTTGTATCTTAATTTTGAATTGGTAGAGATGGTGCTATTTTGGATACTTGGTTGAGGTAATGGACCCTAGGGTAGTATTTTTGGAGCATGGAACATGAAATGCTATCAATCTAATATCTTATCTTCTTAATGGAAACCAGTTCCAGAAGCTTACAAAGAAAAAGTGTTTGATAAATTCATAAGTGATTCTAAACACAACCTATGGAAGTTCCTATTTTATTTGTTAAGGCTCTATGATTTTTTTCGAAATTCATTCCTTTTGTATTATTCCTTAAAATGATAGAGTCCTCCAAAATTCGTATTTAAAAGTAGATTCAAACTTTTTTTTATTACTTATAATTCCTCCTTCATTGTAAGACCCATCATGGGGTCTTCAAATATAAATAAAATCCTAGCATAATTTCAAAGAAAAAACAATAGCATATTTACAACACATATTTCCTTATAAAAAAATGTAAGATAATTGATTTTACAACATTCTACATAATTTAAATAATAATAAGAAGAGTACCTGGTTATGGTGGTTCGATTGTGGTGCTCGTTCAGGAACCACCAACTGAAATATGCCACCTTGCCAACTAGGAAAGTTTATTTGATTTCTTAGCCTAGGAAACCTCCAAAGGTTCCCTATCCCTTCGAGCGCAAGTCCAACCACAACTGTAGGGTGTCCAAAATCTATCCAACACCCTCCCAATTACAAAATCTGTTATCTAAGTCTAATTTCTTACTCTCCTCTATGAGTTTTCTCCCTCCTCTCGATTTTCCCTCTCACCCTTTTTCTTGCATGAACTAAAAGAACAACCAAAATTGTGATCTCCTTGACCTCCCCAACCCCCAAGAATTATGCTTCCCCTCCCTAAGAATGCCAACAACTCCTTTCAAAGTAAATGTCACCCACTCCCTTTGAAATAAATGTCATTAACTCCCCCGCCCCCCCACACCCCCGACCGCGTCGCCCTGCCCCACCATGTCTCTCCTCGAGCCCCTCCCACTCTCCCTTATTCAAGGGAACAACTTTGTAAGCTTGAGAAGAAGTAAAATAGTAAAATAACATTATTAAATTTAATAATATTATTTAATCATGTCACTCAACCTTATAGAGTCCCAATAATTGAATCAATTAAATCTTAAAAAATCATGTTTAAATATAATTTAATAATTGTAAGTCAATAATAAAGGCTAAATAAGCACTAAGCAAAGTTAAGACTAACGATACACATAATCACTAATTAAGCTTAAGATTAATCATAACTTATTCGCTAATAAAGCTTAATTTTTAATTAATTATGTAGCATAGTAGGCTACATGATACTAACATATTCATGCGAAGTGTGGGTATGTAGCTTGCATACTTGGTACTTATACTAATAATACTTATTAGAATCAAACACATGGAACAATCATTCAACTGGTAGGTTATCAATACGATGTAAGATACTAGAATAAGGTAGGGGCATTACATTCATTTTGTGGAAAGTTGAAATTGAGTCTTCCTCTACAAAATATATTATAGTTAACAACTTTGAATAAGAATAGTTCAATATGATTTGCAAAATCTCACAAATTACATAAACGGTAATTGTACATAATTGGACCAAATAATTAGATAGTTTTGTTTAAAAAAATGCACATAATTTTTTGAAATAATATAAAACATGTTATGTATGATTTATTTAATTAAACCTTATTTTATGGTTAAGTCGGAACTTTAAAAAAATTCAGAAAACATAGAACTAAAAAAATTCAAAAAACATATGACTTATATTAAGGAAACATATTTTTAGTCCCTGCCGCCTGCGGCATGGCAGGGACTATTGTAATCGATTTGAAGATGTGCATTAGTCCCTGCACAAAAACCAACAAAACCCAAGTTAGTATAACCTAAAGTTTGCATTTATAATTTATTATTCTATCAATAAAAACTTACCAAATTATTTTTCTTGACCAATAAGCAAATTGGAGGTCTTATTTGGCCTCATATCGAGGCAAGACCATTGAAACATAGGCTAAATGTCTATTGATACAAACTTTTAGTTTCCGAAATCGAACAAACCGAACTAATGTGAACAAACCGAACTAATGTTAACATTAGCTCTCTAACAACAAATGTTTTATGTTTTCATGTTAATTAAACTATAGTTTCTACCATTAAGCTTTGCAGGCACATGTTTTTCCACCGCCTGTAAGTTTTGTGACATCTGGGCTCCGAGTATCGACAACTTTCTGCATGTATCTGCGGACTCAAATTATCTACAGCGCTGCGCTTTCTGCATGTATCTGCAGGCTCCGAGTATCAACAACGCTTTCTGCTATTAGGTCTTCTACTGGCTCTGTGGCTGGGACTCGTGTTTCAGCTGGACCAACATAACCCACTGAAACAACAGCTGCATACAAATTCTAGACACAACACAAATTCTGACAAGCAATTCTAGACACAACACAAATTCTGGCAGCAATCCATCGGCAACACAAATTTTGAACACAGAGAAGAGGGAAGAAGGTTACAGTGGGTGTATTCCAAACCCTTGTTCGGTCCTCTTGACTCTGAAACTCCACTCGAGTACCTCCATGCCTGTGGGTGGTCCTGAGAAGCGCTGGACCATGACTTGAGCCTTGCTTCGTCTCACAAGGAAAGCAAGCAAAGAGGCGTTGCACAAGCATATGATGAGCCAATCAAATCAGAATTGGAGAGAGCTTGACTACCTGCTGGGGGGCGGCGCCTACTGTTGGAAGGTTCTGTTTCTGTCAGAAGTACAAAATAGCGTAACATCGACTCTCTCAGGATGGCGGGGGAGAAATGTGAACGTCAGGCATGAAGCTGAAGAGGTAGTAATGTGACTTCGATCTTCAACCAATATTATAAGATTTTGAACGTTAAGTGGTTTGATTTGGATGCAGATGGTATTCTCACTAATGGTCAAGCACTTGTTCAGTCTTAAACCGGGCACCGAAATGCAAAAGATGAGACATGATTTCCATATTATGAGAAAGGGATTTTTCAGCTTACCGTTTAAGGTCCCCGGCACATCTTTCCACAAAAGCATGCAGGTAATAATAAACATCTTTCCAAACAAATTTGAAAGTAATAATGAATACACGGCGTTCGTATTTGATTACATCTTGATGATCAGTGTTAATGTATTCATTTTATTGTTTAGAGGGGCAGGTCACGACACTCGGCCCATGTTTACTTGAGTACACGAGTCATGAACAATTAACACGTCTATTTTATTCAAAACTTTCGTTTTAGGCTTTTAGCTACTAACTTATGTATGAGGTTTATCTGTGCGCTTCAATTCTTGGTTCGTTGGGCCGGTGATCATTTAATTGGATTAATCAGAGGAAAATAGTTTCCAACATCTTATTTTTAATAACATAGTGAAATAATGTTTCAAACCTGTGAATATTTTGGATATTTATAGGTTAACAAGTTAATTTAATTTACCTAATTTTCCAAAAAAAACTCTAAAAATATGCAAGCCTTATTGATTTTGAAAAACTATTTCTAATTACATTTTCACAAAAATCTATTGGAACCAAATCTGTTGGTTGAGGTAAATATTCACCCAGGTTATTACTGCAGAAGCGGCTTACCAGGTCGGTTATTACTGCAGAAGTGGCTTACCAGGTCTGTCCTATATCGCATGCATCTTTAAGCTTCCACATTTAGCATACATGTTGATAATTTTATTTTCCAAATATATATCTGGTTGAAACCAAATTTTGATGATGTGTTGATGTGTATCAGAATCTAAAGGATCAACTCGTTCCACCGCATGTCGAGTGCTATGATTCTCTCATAGAAGAAAATATTTTCTAATTCCAACATAAAACTAGAAACCGGAACTTGAATCAAAGCTTCCGAAAATCGAACTCGGGACCTCTCGCTTATGGGGGCTCATGTAAGACAAAACAAAGCTATTACATAATAGCTAAAACATTTCCATTAATTTCCATTATCCTCTTTGTATGAACAGTACATGCCACTGACTATGGTTACGATAAAAGAAAATGAATTAAAAATCTGCATTTTTTTAACAAAGGAAAAAACATGTAACTAAATCCTCTGATTTCGACATATTCATAACTGTGGATGGCCAAATTTTTAACCAGTTTTTATTTCAGAATATCTGCATTCTTACAGGATTGTACTGTCTAATATCTGCATTCTTACAAAATTGTACTGTTGATTATCTGCATTGTTACAGGATTGTACCTGTTTATTTCGGCATTGTTCCAAAACTATGCGTTCTGGACAAGAGCTCAAGCCCTACTTCAAAACCTTGCGTTCTCCTCCAAACAATTTCTGGAAACAATTTAAAATAGTGTTGCGTTCAGAACAGGAGCTCAAGTCCTACTTTGCGTTCTCCTCGAAACAATCTCTGCGAATAATTTAAAATAGTGTTTTACAACCACGTGTCCTGCATGCAAACCAACCTTAGGGTGTCAATCCATGTCCATATTTAATTTTATTTGTTATTTATATTAATTTTTTTATTATTTTTTATAAAAATACCTTACATGTATTTAGGCTTTATAAAATTTTCTTACCTTGCTTTTGTTCCACTGGGCGGGTGAAATGTTTCTGTAGCAGAAGTTGGATATTGTATGGAAATCAATTTCCAGAAATCAACCATTTTATTTGCACGCTGAATACTAGTGACAGCTTTTGTTCCACTGGGCGGGTGAAATGTTTCTATAGCAGAGGCTGGATACTTGTTGGAAATCAATTTCCAGAAATAAACCATTTTATTTGCACGTTGAATACTACTGACCGCAGCACACAAGTGGAAATCAGTTGACAGAAATCACCCATTTTGTTTAATTTCATTTCTAGAGGATTCAATTAAGATCCACACATTTACCAAACTCTGCTAACTAATTGTAAGGAATCTACCCAACTCACGAAAATAATTGCAGATCTATATAAAATTCTCTGATGCCTTTTTTTTGCACTGTTGGATATGCTAAAATCTGGAGAGGAAATGGATATCTAGACATTGTCATTTCAATAAGTTTTCGCACGGTTGAATTGTCATTATAAATCTAACAACTACAATTAGCATATACTTTATAATATAATCTGTGTGTTTATCTTGTTTTTGTTCTACTGGTTGATTGGTAAAAAGAAATTCTTTATCTTGCTTTTGTTCTACTGGACCAGTAAAGACATCTCTTACGCTTGAGGCAGGGACTTGCTGCGTTTCAGCAGCCATCCTTGTTATTTTCATAACAAAATAATTGCAAAACACATATGATTTTTGAACCCTATTGAATAACTCTTTTGTAAATATAAATATTAAAGATATATTAAAAAAAAAAAATTTCCAATTTTAGAGCTTTTGGAACGATACACCAACTTTTAATATTTAATAAAGATGAGACTATTCGGACATTAAACAAAGTCTGAATATTGTACAACTCAAACTGAGTTTAAGCCATTGCGATATTGATCAAATTCAAACTCCAATATACCATAACATTACACTTACTGAATTTAAGCCATTGCGATATTGATCAATTCAAGTAAACATTTATGATGCGGCAGGAGAAATAGAAGTCCAGTCCAAACATATAGACAGTTTAAGTTTAAGTCAACACCCAAACTTAGCCATATAATCTAATTTCAATTATATAATGGTTGTTAGCCATCAAATGGAGCCCCAGTAATGGAAACAGGGACACCATCAAATTCCACAAACTTCTTCACAATTTGCAGCAAAAAAGACATGTGATTGGAATTCCAACTGAAAAGGTTGGGCAATAGATACTTCTCCTTATGCAAACTCCTACAACGTAACTCTAGTTTTGTGACAAGCCATAAAAAACTGCATTCTAATGACACCGTCAGGCCCTGAAGGTTCATGATTAATGAGATCATTAGTTTTGAAAGAAATGATCTCAATTCAAAGAACCATGGTGAAAATAAACAGAGCACTGGATGTAAGTTGAATTACATAATCAATGGGTTCAATTATCGGAAGACCAACTTGTATCCGCCCAACTGGCTCGTTTCATTAGCACCCGGGAAGGTCGGTTAGAATGCAATAGAGCTGTAGGAGACTCACTGGGAAGGGGAAAATGTTGTTTCAATTTTAATATTTCTTGTTGGAAGAAATTAGTTTCTGTTTTAGTCTGGTTTATGTCAGTTTAGCTATTTTGTTATCATTAGTTGTAAAAACAAATCAACCTAACCATTGCTGGTTTCTGTTTTAGTCTGGTTTATGTCAGTTTATCATTACTTTGCTATCATTAGTTGTAAAAACATATTTATCTAACTGTTTTGCTATTACTAGTTATAAAATTTTATTTGTGAAGATTTAAATATATTTATTTTAAAGAATTTTTTAATAATTAGTGATAGAAAATTTCATAGATTTTTTTAGATTGTTTCAAAAAATCTAATTGAGTTAAGTTTTATAATTTGTTTTGAAAATTTTAGTTGAGGTATCTAAACTTTTAGCTATGCAAACGCTCTCTAATTTTTAAATTTTTAAAAACCACTGTTTAATAATAAATTTTACTTGGTAATTAATATATTTGAAAATAGCATAACTATATAGTGTAATAATTGACTTTCTTTCACCATTTTAGTTTCAAAGTATTGGGGTGAATAATGAGCATATTTAATATCTGGAAAAGTACAGAAAATCGTTGCTTTTCTCAACTTATTATTGCTTTTTATTTGATAAACTAACATAATAAATAGTAATGGAAACAAAAGTATGGAATTTTTCTTTAATACTTTAAAACAAATATAAATATCTTAGTATATTTATATGGCATGAATAACACAAAAATTAACATGTATAAAGTTTTCCTATGATAAAAATAGAGGATTTACTAATTATAGAAATATTTTGAAGATCATTTTTATTGCATATGAGACTTTATTTTTTCAGTCACATGAACTTGATAACAAACTTACATAGAAAGAAGATGGGGATAAAGCTCAAACAAAGAAGCAATTTAGAAAAAGAAAAGGGAATGAGACTCAAACTTGATGAAATTAATGACAATAGAGCTGTCATACTACATACAAACACTACTTCCCTTGCAACAAGCTAGAATGAAGAAGAAGAATTTTGGCCTTCACCAGTGTTGTTGGTAACACCACTTGTACTACTTAGCAAATGTGTTATATTTGATTGAAATTTTGGAATACTTGAAACTCTAAAAAATGTGTCTTTGATGTTTTGCAATATACCCACAATGTTGATCATAGTAGGTCGTCCTTCAGGGGATTCTCTTGTGCAGAGCAAACCCATACTTACAAGGTGATTAAGGCAATTGAGTTCCTTATCTTCAGGAGTGATGGAACTAGTCCTCCTCAATAGACTCTTATCCACCACTTCACTAATTTGATTTGGAAAACTGTCACTGACCCATTTCTGCAAATTCATTCCTTCCACAAACATGTTGTGGGTTGGTTTCTTTCTAGTGAGCATCTCCAATAGAACTACTCCATAACTATAAACATCACCTTTTGTTGTGACAAGTCCACCAAATCCATATTCTGCATTCAAACATCATCATCAAAAAGTTTCTAATTCACAATTTTTAATAAAAATAGAAAACACGTGACATCTCTAACATGTTATATATCTCAAATAATACCTGGAGGAATCTATAACATGTTATCTATCTCAAATAATACTTGGAGGAATATAGCCTGCAGCTTGCAAATCCCTTAAGTGCATGTGTGGATGTAAGAGCTAAATTCTCAGAGTTTGAAAAACATATGGTTGCAGTGCCAAAGTCTATTAAATATGATGTCATATCTTCACCCAAAAGCACATTACTTGGTTTCATATCACAATGGATCACTTGTATGAAGCAATGGCGATGGAGATTAGCCATTCCATGTAAAATGTCTATTGATATATTCAATGTTTGAATCAAAGTCAAACTACTTTCTACTTCATCATTGGGATATAACCACTTCTCTAGGCTTCCTTTTGGCATGAATGGAAATATCAATGCTTTAGTTTGGGAGTCTGAATAAGAAATTATGATTCTCATCAGATTTCAATGCCTAACTCTCCCCAATACTTTGCACTCCTTGTCAAAACTCCCTTGAGCCCCTTCATTTTCCAAATTGAGAAGCTTAACTGCAATCATTGTGCCATCATTCAAAACCCCTTTGTAGACTTTCCCAAAACTACCCACTCGTAACATGTTGGCATCATTAATTTCCTCTATTTCAGTGACGAGCTCTCCATAGGAAATTCTTTGGTGCCCCACATTTAAGGATGCTCCAACCTCTATAGGAGTATGCCGCTTATGGTTTCATCTCCATAGGAATCCGAAAAACAAACATAATACAACAACGATTGCAACTGCAACAATAGGTATGATAACTCTTTTCAGATGTGAAACACTTTTATGATTGTGAGCATGACATGGTGCTAGACTTACCCAAGGGCCACAAAGATTAGGATTTCCCATAAATGTTGTGGCACCAAGCTTTTTGAAAACTCCACCTTTTGGGACTTCTCCTAGTAGGCCATTGAAAGAGAAATTCAATTTGATGAGTATTTTGAGATTTTCTAATGAAATGGGTATTCCACCTGACAAATTGTTGGAGGATAAATCCATGTCTTGAAGACTCAGAAGTTCATCCAGTGACATTGGAATCAGACCTTCAAGCATGTTGAAAGAAAGATTAAGGTATTGTAGCACTTTGCAACTTCGAAGCCCACTTGGAATGTAACCAATTAGCTTGTTTGCATAAATATCTATAGCTTGAACCATAATCATCTTGCTTAGTTCAGGAGGTATGGGTCCATGTAACAAATTATTGGAAAGAGTGAAAGATAAAGCTAAATTTACAATATTTCCTACCTCATGGGGGTATAGGGCCACTAAGCATGTTGTATGATAAGTCTAAATCTAATAAGTTTATGCATCTTCCTAAATTTGCAGGTATATTACTTGATAAGATTTTGATCAAGGTATAGGTATCTCAATTGTTGGAGGTTGAAAATAGTATCAGATCCTTCCTGAAAAATTATTTTCTTCGATATCTAGAAACCCTAAGCTTTTGAGTTGCCCAATTTCTATTGGGATGTTTCCTTGTAAATTGTTAACTCCCATGTATAACCTCTCCAACCTCTCCAACTTTTGAAGCATTTTCAGTGAAGAGAGGACTTGCCCTGTGAAAAAATTGTTATCTAAACCAAGGTCTGTTATACTAATAAGGTTTCCAATCTCTGATGGTATTTTTCTCTTGCTAACCCATTCACAGCTAAGTTTAAATAAAATAATCTTGGGAGATGGCCTATAGAAAAGGACAAACGTCCCTTGAAATTATTTCTGCCCAACTCTAATTGTCTTAGATTGGAACAATTAATAAGAGCGATAAGAATGGACAAGCTTGTAGTGCTGCCACTAACCAAACTATTGTTGCCTAACATAAGCCTTTGGAGTTGCGTCATCTTGCCAAATTCCTTGGGCACTACTCCGTTGAGCTGGTTACCCGATAAAGAGATGACTCGAAGGTTCGTACAATTGACGACGGAAGCAGGAATGCTCCCACTCAACTGATTAAGTGACACAAAGATACCCGTTAATGAGGTTTTCTTGCTGCACAGCTCCGTGGGAATGTCACCAGTCAACCTGTTTAGAGTCATCTTCAATGTTTGTAGATTGGTACAGTTAGAGAAGGAAGACTGTATTTCTCCCGAAAGATGGTTTTCACCGAGATCTATAAAGCATGCCGAAATCGGAAGGAACACTTCCGTAAAGGTTGTTGCTCCTCAAAACTATGGCCAACAAAGGAGATATTTCCGAGGCAGGCTGGGATTGTACCTGTCAAATTGTTTTCACTTAAATTAATAACCTCCAAGTTTGGGAGCATGCATAGATCTTAGGGAATATTCCCTTGGAGATTGTTATCGAACAAAGTTAACTGTCTTAAACTACGGCAGCCACCGAGAGTGGGTGGAATAGAATACTGGAGACGATTCATATCCAAGTGATAGGGGATGGGACCCTGAAATTTGTTATCACTAAGGTCAAGTATTCTAAGAAATGAGAGATTGCCGAAAAAGGGAGAGATGATACCTGAAACATTCAGGGCAACCACTCTCTGTCTGCGGCGACTGCAAGTGACACGCGCAGAACGACACATTCTGTTTCCAATCCGCGGATAAAGATGGAGATGGATCATAACTGATAACAGACCCTGGAGATGTAATAATGCGTCTTCTTTTTCTACATAGGACCCTCGAAAGCTCAATACATTCTAATCAATTCACTCTTTTTAAGTGAGACTCTCTCTAGTTTTTAGGGATTGAGAGTGTTTTTTTTGTTTGTTTGAATCTTGAAATTGAAAGCCAATATTTATTTATTATTTAGTATAGATTTATTTTAAGTACTAATTTAATATGAGTTAAGAGAAATTAATTTTTTTCAAGTGTAAATTTTTTTGGGTGCAAAATATAATGCTTTATTTTTCATTGTTTAAATTGTATTTTTAAATGCTAAATAAAGTATATCTAAAGTCAAATAAAAATTTTAACCATAAAATTTTGATTTTTTTTTCTATATACATACATTAGTTAACATAGATCTTCAAATAGTTTTTTTAAATATCTTGTTGAAATATTTTTTAATAGTATAAGATTCAAATCTCTCATTCACACATTTTAGTAACTTCTAATTACTTTACAACATATTCATTTATTTTTAATTATAATCTACATTAGTTTTCTATTTAGGGGCACATACGGACAAAAAAACTTACATATCTCCTTAGATAGGGAGCCTATTGGCTCAATTACTAAGGTGGTCTAAATTTTTTCCATATATAAAAACTAATTTTATAAAAAAAATTATAATTTTTCTAGGTAAATTTTAAATAAATTTTACAATCACAAATATAAAATGTAAAAAATGCATAATAATAAGTTAAAACTTAATAAAAAATTTCATATAAATATAAGATTTTACACTTTCTCATTGTATATTGTATTATAATATTTTAAATGATGGTACATTTTGTATGATCTATAAGCTAAATGTTGTGATCATTCTCAAGTTAGTTGTAAAATGCTAAGATAATCGTATGTCATCCTTATTTCCATATTCTATAGAGACAAATAATCGAAACAACAACTTTGTACTTTCTTTAATTACAAAAAAAAATTGTTAAATAATATGGCAAAAAACTCCTCCTTTCAAGTGGTTGAAATAAAAATTGTTAAATAATATGGCAAAAAAATCCTCCTTAAGTGGTTGAGATTCACCTTTTAATAAGGTTTTAGATAAAGAAAATAATGACATTACCTATCGTGAATAACCATACAAGCCCATTTTAGCAAATGAATTTTTTACCATCTATTTCCACAAAACAACCATAATTTAATAAAATATTCATATCCAAATTAGCTCCAATATAAAGGCCTCTGTTAATGATAACATTTGCATCTCATTTTCATAAGCTAAAAATTGAACCTAAAACAATTGTAATTTTAGTTCAAATAATGAGAGATGGCTACAAAAGCTTACCTTCTTCATGTACAAAGACCATATGTTCAAAAACAATGTTTCTTATATTTGTGATTCATACATTATTTGAATAAACAATGTAAAGATTTTGATTATTAACATGAGGCTCTAAGCATGTCACCTCTAGGTTTTCCATTGTGACTATCAATAATAGCTTTACATAAAACAATTTCTTGTGAACCATTATTTATTATTTAAGAGAAACAACTATATCAAAATTTAGAACATTCTCATTAAAATAATTCTTTATTGAGTGAGGCCAAAGTTTAGAAAGAAAATGCCTATAATTTTTTAAGCACTTGATGACATTATTAGTGGATGATTTATCTCCTCTTGGCTTGCCATTTCTTTCAATTGTACATAAGTCATTAATTTTACTCTAATGGGTAGTTGTTTGTGTTATTTGGCATTTTTCTTTATATGGGTAGTTGTTTGTGCTATTTGGCATTTCTCTTTTCCATTCTTATGCCCAAATATCCACAAACAATTATTTTTTTGAAATTATCAATACGATTTTCTACATAGCTTCATTAATCTTCATTCTTCAAGTTGAGTAGTTATAAAAAATCCTTGTGCTACAACATATAGTGGCAAAGTCTTATGTTTTGTAGTAACTATCAATAAATGAATATAATAGCTACATACATGACATGACATGTTATAATATAGCAATAATTTTAATTAAAAAATATAATAATTAATATGAAAAATAATCTCTATGATAAGAAATGTAGTATAATAATTTGTTATCTCATACAAAAATCATACCCTATTAACTTTTAGAAACTTATTTGAGCATTTAGAAACTTATTTTAGAAATATGTCAAAAGATAAGCATATTGGAAATGGAGATAGTTTTTAAAAATATGGAATATATGATTTTATTGGGAAATGCAGTATCTTTAGCCTAGGAAAAAAAATGCCCTTTTAACTCAAACAAACTTGATTTACACTTTGTGAAAATTATTTTTATAAGTATTTTTTAACAACAACAATTTGTTACCTTGAAGTTGGAAATCTAACTATCTAAATATATGAGGAATGATGTAAGGAGAATTTATCAACATGAAAATTAAAATATGGAGTTTTAATGAGACCCAACTGTGCATTTTGATCAAAACATGTCAAATTAGCATTTTTTTATGATGATATATTTATCATGGGAATTGTTAAAACCTGGAAGTTCTATGCATAAAATTGAATGTACTTTGTAGAAAATTGAATGGAACTAAATGTACTTTTCATAAAGTTGAATGTTATATTTTGTTAAAATTACTTAGAATGTATATTTCTTCAAAAAAAATTAGATCAAAAATTGTAGATAGAACATAAACTTAAGGATCATATGAAGACAACCAAGCACAAATATGAGACACTAAGGTTTTGGCCCAATGACCTGGGGAAAAACCATCAAGGGGGGAAATCCAAATGGTTCTTATATTATATTTCTTCAATTGTTTCATAGAGTACAAAGAGAGAGAGAGAGAGAGATAACGAGAATGAATAAATTCACCAATGTTTAATAAACTTGCAGTTGAAGTGCACTTGTTATTTTCTTGAAGATCTCCTCCTTCTCTTGATCAAATCACCTTCTTCACACTTCATCTAGCTCTTTCGTTGCTCTTGCTCTTCATTGGCTCTCACACTTCTCTTACACACACTCACTACTTATTCTCCTTCTTCACAATGAACATGCTACATTTAACTCTCACTTTCTCTTTCTTAAATAGATGAGAAAGGGCAGGAGTTACAAAATGAATTCATGCCTTGAGCCAATAATAAGAGAATCGAATTCCATGAGGGATCCCTAGAATAACTTAACTCACACTTGCTCTTGCTTAAATAGATGAGAAAGGGCAAGAGTTACAAAATGAATTCATGCCTTGAGCCAATAATAAGAGAATCAAATTCCATGATGGAGAAGTTACTTGAGTAGAAGTGTAGCTAATCCCAAGAATAGAGAGAGAGGTACATTTTTCTTGAGGAGTTATAATTCGAATTAGTGACAGAGAGAGAGAGTTACACATAGACATGAGAGAATAGTTAGTGAGAGTTACAAATCGAATTGAATGAGGGAGTTACAAGTTCTTTTAATGAAGAGGAGTTACACTTATGTCATACATTGAATTAGTGAGGGAGAGTTACATTCTCTTAAGTGTGGAGTTACTGTTTTATTCCAAGAGAGAGGTTCGATTTTCTAAGTAGGAGATTCTCATTTTAATTTACTTATTCCAAGAGAAAATGCATTTTCATTAATTCATTAAAGGTGAATCACTTTACACTATTTTATAAATAATAGTATCTTAATAATAATAATAATAATACTAAGGATAAAAATATTATTTCTTGACTTGTATAATGGTGATTGATTTGATTTTAAAGTGTATTCCATATGTCGAGATCATCTTTGATCATTTAGACATGAATTTCTATTTTTAGGAAGTCACTTCCAAATTGAGATGTGTCTTACTATTTTTGGAAAGTCATATTAAAATTGTTAGAAATTAAATTAAATTATAGGTGGTTTAAACAAACTGAAAGATATGATTTTTGCTAGGAGAAACTCATCCCTAAGCTACCCAATTTTAACACACTCTCTCAGCTAGGGAGGAATTCTTTCAGCATCAAAGATATCTGCTTCCTCTGATCTATTTCATTCATATCAATTTAACTCTGCTTTGTACCATATGTAACAACAAAGTCAAATTATAAAGAATAATCGTCCACTTGACACAAATTTGGAAAGGAAAGGATCATCACATGGACAAGACTCAAGTCAGACATACAAGAATCAAAATAACCAAGTTTTATTAAACTTAAAGTGGTTGAACACTTGCATCCTAGGCAAGTCACATAGAGAAGTCTCACTACACATATTGACTAGATAGGAGGCTCTTCCCACGTCCCAGACTATGGGTCGAATGCATATTGAGGCCTACTCGTGTGTCACACACTATACAAGAGGTCCCTCTTCCTCAGGAGCTTTCCAAGATCATTCTCTTATCTCGCAAGCTCTAACGGGGGTGGGAGGAAACTCAGTTTCTCGATCATCTGTGACCACTTCCTGGAAGGGTCACATCCATAAGTCCAAGATACTCTCTAAAAACCATGAAATTTCCTTTCAGTAAAGTATTGGTAAGAATGTCATCTATCTGATCATCAAAGGAGATTTGATGGAGACTCACTGCTCCTTTGTGCACCATATCCCAAATATAGTGATACTTGATCTCAATATGCTTGGAATTATCATGAAACAAAGGATTTTCTGCAAGACGAATCCCACTCTTATTGTCAGAATATATTATTGTTGTGTCTGGAACTTGCTCAAATAGTTCCCCAAAAATCTTTCTTATCCAAACTTCCTCACAACTAGCTATGCTAGTAGAAATGTACTCAACTTCAGTTGTACTCAGTGCAACAAAATTATTATTTCTTGTCATCGAAGAGATCATGGTAGATCCCAAGCTAAAGAAGCACCTAGAAGTGCTCTTTCTATTAATATACTTACCAACCCAATTAACATCAGTATATCCATGAAGTCTTAAATTTTTAACAATGTATTTCAATCCTCGATTGATATTTCCATGGAAGTATTTGAGTACATGTTTTGCAACAATATAGTGGACATGAAAGGGATCAATAATATGTTGACTTAAATTGTTTACAGCAAACCATATGTGAGGCCTAGTGTTTACCAAAAACATCAAAGCACCAATCAGTTGTCTATACTCTATGGGAGTTTCAGACTAGGTCCTGCAGCTTTGCCACATAATTTCTTGAAGTTAATTTCCATATGTGTATTCATGGACTTACAATCTACCATAACAAATCTTTAAAGAATCTTAACAACATATTTTCCTTGATAAAGATAAATTTCACCAAGTATTTTCTAGACTTGTAGACCCAGAAAGTAATGCATCAAACCAAGATATTTCATTTAAAATTCAAATGGTAACTCCCTCTTACATTGGAGGATAAAAATTTCTCCTCCTATTAAGAATAAATTATGAACATAGAATACCAAAATAAATGGTATACCTTGGATTGTCTTGAAGTAGAGTTTTCGGTTTGCACTACTTCTTATGAAACCAAGCTTTATCAAGTAGTGATCAAGGTGAGCATACCAAGCTCTTGGAGCTTGATTTAGCCCAGATAAGGCTTTCTTTAGTATGCATACATGAATTTCCCCATCATGCTCTTCAAAGCCTTGTAGTTTTTCCACAAATACCTATTCCTTGAGGAAGCTATGCAAGAAAGAAATTTTCACATCCATTTGGTGAAGATTCCATCTCCGACTAGAAGCTAAGAAACAAAATATTGAATATTAGTATATTGAGCTACAAGTGAAAAAATCTCATCATAATATATTCCCTCTTTCTAAGAGAAACCTATAGCTAAAAATATAGCCTTATATTTTTTAATACTAACATTTGCACCTTGTTTAATCTTAAACAACCATTTGGAAGTGACAACTGATTTACCTTGAGGTCTAGGAACCACTTCCCATACATCGTTTTGGATGATGGACTCATATTCTTCAATCATGGAATATTTCTAGACTTGTTCTTTTGTAGCTTCTTCAAAGATGCGTGATTTTTCCTGAATGATGTTTCTCATGACAACAACATACCCTTGAAACTAACTCATATTCTTACTTTCTTTGAACGTTCCTCTTTGGGAAACATGTTTTTCAACATATTGCAAGGTATCTCGCAGCCATAGTGGTCTCTTTCTGGTAGGAGGATCATGAGGTGGAGGATGTAGAGGATCCATGGAACCCATTGGATTATCAACAAGCTTATTCTCAGGTTCTGGTTCAAATTCAAATGCATGCTCTTTTTAATTAACAACTTGTCTTTTAGGAATGACAGGACGAGGAGATTCTCTTGATTTTCAAAGAGATGCATCTTCATCAAATGTTACGTCTCTACTAAAATATATAGTTGTTTTACTAAGTACGTAAATTATATATGCTTTTGAATTATCACAATAACCAACAAACGTACCTTTCTTACCTAAAACTTCTAGTTTGTTCATTTTCTCTTTTGGCACATGGAAGTACACAGGGAAGCCAAATATTTTCAAATGACTCACCTTAGGCCTTTTACTAGTGCATACTTCTTCAAGAGTCTTATTGTCTAAGGCCCGATGAGTAGTTCTGTTTTGCACATAAACAACTATATTTGCTACTTATCCCCACAAAAACTTTTGTATATTTTGATCATGCAACATGTCTATCACTACTTCCATAATGGTTCCATTATTCCTCTCAACCACACCATTTTTTTTGTGGATTGCATGACACAATGGTTTCTTTATTTATTTCGACGTCTTTGCAAAGATCATTAAAATATTTGGAGGTGAGCTCTCCCCCATTATCATATCTAAAATATTTGATCATCTTTCCAGTTTGATTTTCAATCATATCCTTGAAATCTATGAACATGTCAAATGCTTCCCCTTTCTTTTTCAAAAATAATATCCATGTATTGCGAGAAAAATCATCAGCAAAACTCATGAAATACAAGTATACACCAAGAGAAGTAACAGTCATATGTCCACGTAAATCAGAATGTATGAGCTCAAGTACCTGGCTAGATTCTGTTATGCTTGAAGGGTATGGTCCCTTTATATGATTTCCACTTGCATATCCTTGGAAAACACCTTCATGATTCATTCGGATCTCAGGCATTCCATATACCATATTCCTTACATGAGGTAAGGCTTTGTAGAGTAGATGAGCGAATATTTTGTGCCATAGCTCACACTAAAGATCAGTATCATGGACTAGTGCATGAATGGGTTTACCATTGAATTTGTAAATCCCTTCACATCTTGATCCAAGAGTGAAGGCTTCTCTCATACTTGAGTTCAAAGGAAAGGTTAGAAATTTTCTATTAATAAAAGAAACTTTCATTCCTTTATCTGGTAGAGCATATATGGATACACGATTATTTTTCAATCCAGATACATACCAAACAATTCTTACAAAAAAATAGACTTTTCATCATCTAACTGAAATGAAACTGAACCATAACCTTTAACTTGGTGAGTAAAATTACTACAAGGATAACATTTAAATTAGTATCCCTCTCAACTAGATTAGAGAGTGATTCTTTCTAACCAGTAAAATGTTTGGAAACACCACTATCAATCAAACAACTATCAAATGAATATACAGAAGAGGAACTGGAAAGAGAATAAACAAGAAAATATTTTGATTGAGTTTCAGTTGCATTATTTCTATACCTTGGATTTCTTTTTTTCTTAGGATGGTTTTTTCTTTGATTTTCAGAAGTGTCTTTTCTATAATCAATATTTTATTTGAATCTAGGTGTTCTTCTTCATTAGTTACAGTCATGAGTAAAGTGACCATGCTTTTGATAGTTAAAGAATCTAGCTTTTAACATGTCCTTTATTTTATTTGAAATAAAATTTCTTTTTATGACCTTTATTTCTCTTGTCATAGGTTGAAAATGCAATACATTCTCCTTCCTCATGATGTGAAATTATCCCTATGGAGGTAATTTTGTCCTCCTCTTGGATACACTTTCCCAGAAGCTCATCAAAAGTGGGGATAGTGTTGATATTGTTGATGGTGATGATAAAAGTCTCCAAAATAGGAGAAAGGCCTCTAATCTCAATCAACACCATTTCTTTATTGGGTACAACTTCACCATATGTTGATAATTGATTTATGATTTTGATCATTCTCAGGAAGTATTCTTGAATTGTCTCTCCTATGTTCATCTTGATGTCCTTTAGTTGATTCTTCAAGGAAATAATCTGGTTCAAGTTACTAATTGCAAACATGTCAATTAGTTTTTCATACATTTCTTTAACTTTCTTCAAACCAAAAACATAAGTAATGAGATGATCACTACAAGAGTCAAGGAAAATTTTCTAGATTTTATTTCACCCTTTTTTATGTTTGTATTTGATCGTAGCACATGAATTCTTTGGCAGATCAACTATTGTTCCTTCAACATACTCTAAAACTTTGTGTTCTTCAAGAGTGATATCTAGCCTTGCTTTCCATGGACCAAAGTTTGAAGCATCATTTAGCTTCTCCTCTACCTTGAAGTAGGATGAAGTCATCTTGATAAAAAAAAACTTTGGTGGCAAGTGGGGTCTCTTCAGGTGATCTAGTCTCTTTGGACTTGTCTTCACCAAGGCTCTAATACCATGTTAAAATCTAAAAATTTTATGAAAAAACTAAAAATTATTTGTAGAAACTTGAAAGTTATATGCATAAAACTTAATGTACTTTATAGAAATTGAATAGAAAAAAATGTAATTTGCAGAAATTTGAGTGTAATTTGTAGAAAATTGAATGTACTTTATAGAAAAATTAACGTTTGATGTTGTTATAATTACTTAAAATGAAGATTTATTTAAAAATATATATATCAACAATTGTAGATAGAACATAAACTTAAGGATCATGTGAGGACAACCAAGCACAAATATGAGACTCTAAGATTTTGGCCCGACGACCAGGGAAAAACCCCTCAAGGAGGAAAACCCAAATGATTCTTCTTATATTACTTTTATTCAATTGTTCAACAGAGTACAAAGAGAGAGAGTGAGAGAACGAAAATGAATAAAGTCACTAAGGTTTTATCAATTTGTAGTTGAAGGGCACTTTCTCTTTGCTTGAAGATATCCTCCTTCTCTTGATCAGATCATGTCCTTCATGCTTAATCTGGTTTTTCCCTTTCCCTTGCTCTTCATTAGTTCTCACACTTCTCTTACACACACTCAACACTTTCCCTTCTTCTTCAAAATGAACATGCTACACTTACCTCTCACTTGATTTTGCTTAAATATATTACAAAGGAGAGGAGTTACAAAATAAATTCATTCCTTGAGCCAAGAATAGGAGAATCTAATTCCATGAGGGAGGAGTTACTTGAGGAGTAGTGTAAATCATCCCAAGAATATAGAGACAAGTACACTTGTCTTAAGGAGTTACAATTCAAATTAGTTAGAGAGAGATAGTTGCACTTATACATGAGAGAATATTTGGTGATAGTTATAAATCGAATTGAATGAGGGAGTTACAAATGTATTTTAATGAGGCATAGTTACTATTTTATTCGAAGAGAGAGGTTTGATTTCAAAGTAGGATATTCTCAATTTAATGTACTTATTCCATGAGAAGATTCAATTTTATTAATCCATTAAAGGTGAATGACTTTGGACTAATTTATAAATAATAGTATAATAATAATGATAATACTAGTAAGGATTAAAATATTAATTCTTGACATGTATAATCATGAGTTATTTGATTTTAAAGTGGATTCCAAATGTCGAGACCATATTTTATCATTTAGACATGAATTTCTATTTTTGGAAAATCACCTCCACATTGATATGTGACTTAATATTTCGGAAAGTCATATTAGAATTGTTAGAAATGAAATTTTATTATAGGTGGTTCAAAAATAACTGAAAGATATGATTTATTCTAGGAAAAATTCATCTGTGGGCTACTATATTTTAATAGGAATTTAGAGATTAATTTGGACTATATGACAATGAGTAATGTAGACAAGGTTAGTATTTCAACTAGACACTTTTGTTTTTTCTTCAAAAGAATTTTCATAGGCTTAATGTGAATTTTCCTAATCCACCTTGGATTGATGCAACCCTATATCTCAAACTTTGAATTCAAATTTTACTGCGTAGAGAGGCGCTCTACAACCCAATATAGGGTAGATGTGTAGGCGTAAGATGTCATGTAAGAAATATTGTATGTCAACATTTTTAATGTCAACTATATAATAATAATAATAATAATAAGTTCAAAAAACAACGCAATTTCAGCTTCAACTTCAAAACTAAATGTATAAATATAAACCATTAATAATATCTCAATCAATTAATTATTTGTATGTGCACACCAATAAATAGGAGTAGGTGATAAGAAGTTTCATGAGCTCATTACTAAGCACACATACATAGGTAAGTATGTTTGGATAAGTATTAATATTATATCTATCATTTGGATAAAAAAAAATTATTATATCTTAAAGCCTTTTCCATCATTTCCTTGCACCTAAATATTATGCTATTTTAGCTTGATTCCTTTTTCATTGGATTAAACTAATGAAATATATAATAATAACTTTAAAAAATCAACACAATTTAATCTAGCCTTCAATGTTAGGTCTGTGTAATACTAGTGTATCCCCTTATTGTTAATATTAGTGTAGCCCCCCTTATTTTTATTGTTGTGCCCCATAGAAGCCCACTATTGTTATTTTTGTTCCCTTACATTATTATTGTTATGTCAACTCTGAATATATTGTGACCCCTTAGACTCCTATATATAGAAAGGAGGTTTTTTCATTTGAATTATCCAAGAATTGTTCATTTATGTAATGTAAAGGAGGTTTTCCCCTTGAAGTGGATGATTTTTAAGTCATTGAGCTATACTTTCTTCTATTTTGTGAGCTGGTTGCATAAAATTATAGTTCATAGCTTTGGATTCTATGGTTTTGCTTCTTAAAACAGGCCATCTTGGTATTTTTTCTATAAGTTTTTTTATATGAACCTTTAGAAGTTGAAATTGAAACTACGTGGAGTAGAAATCTTCGAGAACTTTGTGTTAGAATTTCAGATCTTCATTCACTTTATTTTTGGAGATATGATTGAGAAAGTTAGGGTTTTTTGAGGCTCTATAATTTAGTCTCAAAGATATGATCGAGGGAAAATAGTCATAACGTTCATTTCAGATAACGCATTTAAATTTTGTAAAAGGTTTCCAAAAGTGCATAGAATGCATTTTTTCTATATCAATTTCAGAGCCAAAGGTTTAAACAGTGACATGTTGTACCTCTTAAAAATTTTCTCTACTGAATCAGTACACAATCGGGTCATCGTGGGATGTTTGGAACAACATTACCTTGAAAAATAAAAAAAGGGTCTGACTTGTGGAATTGGAAATAAGACTTAGAGGGCTACTAAAAGACCAAATTTTAGATATTGGAGATCCGAAATCACATAGATACAATAGTTTCAATATAGAGCTCCTAGAAAGCAAGAAAAATGTGTTTATTTTTGAAATTTTGCATAAACGTCTGTTTGAAAAATAAGTTTGAAGTGATTCCAAGGGCATATTGAAGCATAAATATCAGTATTGGGTTCTAAAATACCTCCCAAAAAAATAAATCCTCACCCATTAATCCCTCAGAAAGCTCTACTATGATGCATGTAGAGGAAGAATTGCAACACGATATATCAAAATTACGGGATCAAGTCCAACAAATTTCGCTCTCACAAAGAGCAACCAACGATGAACTAAAAGGTGGCATGGATGGTTTAAAAGTAGACATAGAAGTTAATCTAGATGGTTTGAATAATGGCATGGAACCTAAAATAGACGGTATAGAAGCAAAACTTGAAGGTTTGAAGGAAGGTTTAACAAATTTGCTACAAGAAAAGCTTCCTAATGATGAAAAGGTAGTAGAGGAAACTCATGATGAGACAAAAATAAATGTTAATCATGATTTCATAGACTCTAACATTGGATTGAAGACCTGCCATATTCCAAATATCAATATGAGTAAATTTGATGGCAATGATCTCATAACATGGATACTACATATGGAGCAATATTTTAATCTCCATAATGTGAAAAACACTCAAAATGTACACATTCCAACTTTATATTTAGAACTCAATCAGTTTGTATGGTATCGATGTTTTTTCTCTCGTAAAAAAATTGTCTCTTGGTCAATTTTTATGGAGGAAATGATAGCACATTATGATGATACAAAGAGAAACACCTTCTTTATCCAATTGATAAATCTCAAACAAAAGGGTTGAATGGTGGAGCACATTAACGACTTCCAAAAATTGAATATAAGGGTAAAAGATATTCCAGAGGAGCATAGGATTTATGTATTCATAGGGACTTTAAATGATAAAATCCAACATGAGCTTCGCCTTTGGGAACCTGATTCATTGGAGAAGACATTCAGGTTGGCAAGAAAAATCGAAAGAAAAATTATGGTGGCAAGGAAGCCTACCACTAAAAACTATAAAGATGGAAGTGTTGTACTCCTAGCCTTCCACAACCTACAAGGTTGAAACCACAACAGTTGGAATAGAAAAGAGAAAAATGGTTTTGTTACACTTGTGATAGAAAATACACTAAAGGTCATAAGTTTGTTAAGAAGACATAAGTTTACATAGATTGTGAAAAGGAGGAATAAAAGGAACAAGAAACTACAAAAGAAGAGGATATACACTAGGAACCAACCCTAAAGAAAGAAGAAATTAACTCGACCATATCTTGTAATGCATTGGTAGGAATTACCACTTCTAAAACTCTTAATATAGAAGGACATATCAAGAAGAAAAAGGTAATAGTGGTGATTGATTCCGGTAGTACCCAAAATTTTATTCATTGTAAGATAGCCAAGGAATTGAATTACTTCCTATATCCAACACCATAGTGTCAAGTAATGGTTGCAAATGGAGGAACTATAAATTTCTCTAGAAAGTGCCATAATAGCAAGCTAACCATGGGGTAATATGTATTAAATAGTCCAATGCTTTCCATTCAAATGGGTGGTGCTAATGTTCTACTAGGAGTCCAATGGTTACAGTCTTTGGGTACAATAGATTTTAATTTTCAAGAACTTTTATTGAATTTTTTTTGGGAAGGAAAGGAAGTTGAGTTAAGGGGTATCATAGGGAAACCAGGAAAGGTAATCAACTCTAATGGCATGACAAATATTCTAAAGAAAGAACAACAAGGGCGTAATTACACAATTATGCTCACTATAGGTTCAAACATCGAAATCATCTATTTCTCCAGATCTCTACCTATTCATGATCATGATTATGATATTCATTTGATTCCAAGAAGTGTTACTCCAAGCATTAGGCCTTACAGATATCCCTATGCCCAAAAGAGTGAAATTGAACGTATGGTTGCAGAAATACTAGAGGAAGGTATAATTCAACCTATTCAAAGTTATTTCTCTGCTCCAGTAGTATTGGTGCACAAGAAAAATGGATCATGGCGCATGTGTCTGGATTATAGGGAGCTCAACAAGCTCACTATTAAAGATAAATTTCCCATTCCTGTTATTGAAGAATTATTGGATGAATTACATGGAGAAATTTACTTCACCAAGTTGGAC
Source organism: Pinus albicaulis (assembly GCA_034641835.2). NCBI lineage: Eukaryota > Viridiplantae > Streptophyta > Pinopsida > Pinales > Pinaceae > Pinus > Pinus albicaulis. The sequence continues at coordinate 1,468,718,638 of CM076579.1, read as the reverse complement.
CTTCATTCAAGATATCATCAAATTAGAATGAATACTGAAGACATTTCGAAAACAGAATTTAGAACTCATTAGGGTAATTATGAATTTTTGGTCATGCCTTTTGTCCTTACCAATGCACCTTTTATATTTCAAGGTTTGATGAATTCAATTTTCAAACCCTTCCTTAGAAAACTTATGTTAGCATTTTTTATGATATATTAAACTACAACAAGTCTTGGAAGGATCATGGTCAACATGTTGATAGGGTGCTCAAACTATTGGAGGATATGTTAGTCATCAGTATTTTTCACTATCTTTAGATGACTATAGAATGGTTATAGCTTTTTGAAAACAATATTCCTTGAATATCTTGAGTTTTAGAAATCTCACTGCCTTTATTATGCTTATAAGCCTATTTTCACTATTCCTCAGCTAGTCTTCCCAAAGCCATCCTGTTGCTCTTCAAAAGACTCATTATGGGCTTATGCCTCCCATTTTCATCTTTCTGCCCTGCCTATAACCTCACTGCCCCATTTTTCCCCTGTCCATAAACTCCATCCTCCCTCTAGGGTTTCCTATAGCTAACTCATTTCCCTATCCCTTTGGGCATAATAACCTATAATAATACTCTGTTTTCACTTGAAAATATCCAAGTCAAATTTTAGTCAAAATCAGGTTAGAGGACCCTCCCATTAGGTCATTAGGGTTTTACATTGCTTAATGTCATCCTTGGATGTTTCAGGCACTGCTTTTCCTTTGCTAGAATCTGGCTCAGATGTAAAAGAATTTCAAGACATGGTTATTCAAGAAGGACCTAAAAGTTTACAAAGAGGAATATCTTCTCAGTTTAGAACCTGTAAGTGAGAAAAATGGAAATAGTTTCACACTTCTATAGGAGTGTTGAAAGATTTATCAGCAGAAAGTACTGATGAGGTAAATTGTCTACTCCTGAAGGAAAACAACTTACATCAAGGGAAAGAGGAAACACTTGGTCTTGTAGATGATTAGGTTTACGAAATTGATGGTCTAGTTGAGTGCCAAAACAGTGATCACTTGCAGAAAATGACATGGAGGAAGCACGCAAGGCCAAGCATGAAGAAATTTTATCAGAAAAGATTGATGGAATATGGAAAAAGGTGAGGTGAACTGGACAGAAATGAATGAACTTGAAAGGGCTATAAAGAAATTAGAAGACAACCCTGATGATTGCTGTAAAGACTGCAAACACTTAGGGTTTTGGAAAATATGGCCAGAAAAGGTGGAAAATTTGAGTTTTATGGTGGAAACTACAGGAGATTTTGAAGATGCTGCTATGTGATTAAATCCAAAACTTGTCAAAATGAACTTGTCATGCCTCAAGGATCAAAATAAAAGCCAATTCAATGACTTCAGTAACCTGCAAGCAAAGAGGTGTTAAAGAATATCAGTGACAAAGAAAAAGGTTTCAAACATTAGAAAGTGGGTTTTCAAAATTAAATCAAATTCCTCTTGTCTATAAAAGCCCATTTCACACTTCAAATGAATCATTGTTGCCTTGCAAAGCATTATAAGTTTCAAGGAGAGAAGAATTTGTGAGATTTCTGAGTGAATTTGGGCAAATTGTCTTGGCGCTGCGTGCTTGGCTTAGCGTTGCGCGCCTGGGAGTTGGCATTGCGCGCTAGACAATTCCCCCCATACATTTTCTGAAGGCGTCGTGCGCCTGGGAAGTGGCATTGTGCGCTTGGAGTAGCGCTGCACTCTTGCCCGATAGGACCCTGTGCTAATTTTCAAAGGAGCTATGCGCTTAAAAATGGCATTGTGTGCTTAGCTTGGCGTTGCACCCTTAGCATTGGCGTTGTGCACTTGGACAGAGAGGGTTTCTCACTCTTCTAACCACTCAAATCACTTCAAATCACCTTCAAGTATTTTCTAAATTCTTCCAAAGCACTGATAAGAGATAAGTGCATACCATAAACCCATCTTCAAGCTATTTTGGTGATTTCTTAATTAGTAGAATGAAACCCTAATCAAACCCTAAGTTTTAAGCTTAAAATCACTGTTTCATCCCTACTTCATCCTCCTTGAATAAAATTAGTCGTAACGAGGGGTTATTACATTGCTTGAGGGCTGCCATTCATCTTGCTTGTCACAACATACATTCCCTCCATTCTCACTCATTCCCTTAATTTGCAAAGCTGCCTTTTCATTACCCTCCCTTCATCTCATTTGACATCAGCACTAGGGTTCTATAAAATAGAGTTTAAGATGTCTGAGGAAGAAGATAGTGGCATGGAGGCACAAATTCCAAGGAATATCTTCATCATGAACAAGAGGGAGAGAGTTTAATAGGTGGACTTGGATGACCAAGATGATCATACATCAAGCTCAGGTAGTTGAAGAACAAATTGAAGGAAACCATAGACAAGAAAAAGGAGAAGGAGAAGCTAAATATTCTTGCTAAGGTGTCCCTCCAAGCCTCCCAACCATGATCAGCAAAGAAAAATCCATTTTTGGCACTTTGGTGCAAATTTTGAATTTTTGATAGTTTGGCTTGGAGAAAATTGGGCCAAACGTGCAGCACCAGTCGCGCTGCGCTCTTTTTTGGGGCACTAAAATGGGAAAAGGTCAACATATTCAAGTTCCTCATGCCAAGGACATCATCCTCAAAAAATTGCAGACCATTTGGAGCAAAAATGGTCCCTCAAAAGGGCCAAAAACCACCAAAACATCACCTTTCTGCCCTATTTTCAGCATTGGCGCTGCACGTTTATCAGCCTTGGGAGAAGTGATTTTTGACCAGGAAAATGGGCACCATTTTTCAAACTAAAGGAAGATATGGAAACTAGGCAGGACATGCTTTCCAATGAGCTATCATGGAGCTCATTTGGACACCGGGAAGGCCTCCAAAAGTCAGCTGCAAAACAAGCAATTTTCCTAGTCTTGGCGCTGTGCCCTTGTAACTTGGAGCTACGCCCTTGCTAGGAGTTATTGCAAAAGATATTTTGAAGCCTTAAAGTCAACTTTTTTCGAAAATTAGCTCAAATAGTTATGTTAGAATTTATTTTTGCCATAAATATGTTTTACATATTTTGCCTTGGGCCTTGCATGGTCTCAAAGGTCAAAGTGACTTAACTATGTAATCAATGACTTCTAAAACCCTAGCTAGGGCATGCTTCCTCATTTTGTTGTTAAATAATGCATGTAATGTTTCATAATGTTGTTGGTTGACTATTGAGATGAATATTACATAGACTTGGAGTTGTGAAGAAATTAGGCTTTGGAGCTTTGTGACTGTTTTGGATTGAATGTCAATGAAGCAAGCACATTCATAGGATTCATGAACCTGGTTAATGGTGATGTTGTTATAATTTATTAATTTTTTCCTTCTGATTTCATATTGTTTCATCTTTTATCTTGCAATAGAACATAAAATTTATGTTAAGATACGTTGTTAGAGGCACCTTAAGCATGTCTGCTCTTTGTTGCTCAATGTTTCCCTTTGCTAGGTCTGATTAGAGAATTCTTGATTTCTCTTTGGTTCCACTTAGCTTGTTGTCTTGAAAATTATTTAATGGAGTCAAGAGAAAGAAGTTTATGGTATGCCCTGTCCTTTGGTGTAGCTTGAAACATTGTTTTTAAGGCCTTTTCTTTGAATTTTACCGATTAGGGTTTGGCTAAAGAATTTTATGGTTTTCCCTGTCCTTTAGTCCATCTTGAAGAGTCACTTTGAAGGTATTTTAGAGTCTGATTAAAGAATTTAGGAGTTCCCTGCTCCTTGATCATCATTTGATTGTTATCTTAAATGTTTTCTTTCTCTGAAGGTGAATAACTAGAGAATTTAGGAGTTCCCTTCTCTCTAGGGTTTGCTGGATTGTTGTCTCAAAGTTTACTTGATAAAGCTAGGACAAAGAAGTTTATGGTGTGCCATGTCCTTTGGTTCCTTCTTAAAGCATAGTGATCGTAAAGACTCTTCTTGTTCTAGTATATGTTAAAGGATTCTTAATTTCCCTTTAAACCTACTAAATTCACAACTTAATGTAATTTTCACACTCACGTAAGCTATTGAGATCCATTTGGCTTTGTTAACTTGCCCTATGAAACACCCTTGATTTATTGTTGTACTTTTCAAGCCTTTCACAGACTCCAAAGCCTAATGGTTTGAATTTCTCTTACTCTATATGTTCTTCTTGACAAGCAACCCAACCAAACAAAACAAAACAAACAAACCCTATCATTTTAACTAGCCTAAAATCAACATCCTAAATCAATCAAGTTACATATTTCATACAAATATAGAGAGAGCCCTCTCTGAGTCCAGGAAGGCTAGGTCCTAGGACTCCAAAGTTGGTTTGATGTTACCCTTGTCTATTTGGTCTTGCCAATCTGACAAATTATAGGGACCTAACATAATGGCAACTCCACTGGGGAATCTGAGTAAGTAACAACTTAAATATTCCTTTAGAACTCACAAATCCCCTGTCAAAGTTAGATAAATCAAGTGTTATCCAAGAATGGTATCTGGTTGATTCGCCATATTAACATAATAGCGACTCCACTGGGTAATCACTTATTCAAAATCTTAGTGTTATATAAAGAACTCAGAAAACCCAAAAATATCTCAAGATTAGTATCCAATTGTTGATGGTGGACAACAAACAACGTCAAAGAAGTTGAAATCATCCACCTGGTGACTCCAAATTCAGATCAGTTCTATACAAAGACTCTACTAGTGGAGGAACCCAAAACATGACTGGTCAACCTGGAAAGAGAGGGTATGCAAGCCAAAATTGGATCCAAGAGATCATTGTTTTTATCTATAGCTATGTTCTATCTTACTTTAAGCCTGACCAAGAATATACTATTGAGGTTTACATTGACCATTGGAAAGTTCATGAGCTTCAAAAGGCTAAACCCCAAATTGTAGACCCTGTACATACTTATACCCCTGTACACATTCCCGATGCACTTGTGAAGAACCCAGGAAAACATGAGCCTCATACTATCTCACCTACTCTTGCTCAAATCTCAAATGGTTATAAGCCTCCTTCTGTACTTCCTATACCTATAAAAATTTCAGATAGATACAAGCCTCTGGGTTTGGCTCCTATCCTCCATCACCTCCCTGCAAATTGTATAAACAAAATACCCAGATTTGATGGAGAAAACTCAAAATCGACCACTGAAAAGCACATTCAAAATATTGAGGATCTCCTTGATCTGTTTGAGGTAGAAGAATATGAGGTGCGTATCAGAATGTTTGCTCTGTCATTACAAGGAAAAGTTAAAATTTGGTTCAGAGGTCTTCCAACTTCAAGCATTAGCAATTTTCATCAATTCACTCAAGTCTTCCTAGATAGGTGGGTGGTCCTGTGAATTTTTTTTTATCATGGAAGAGTATAACCAGCTAAAAAGACAACCAGGGGAGACAGTACAACACTTTTCAGCCAGGTTCAATAAAGTATACCATGCAATACCTGCTAAGATAAAGCCACCCCCAAGGTGGGCTCTCTTGCACTACCCAGATGCCTTTGACCCAGAGATGGCATTCCAGATAAGAGAAAGGGACCCTTTAACCCTAGAGGAAATGCAAAGGATGGCAGTTGATGTGGAAGCCAACATGTTGAACAAGGAGGCAAAGCTAAGAGCAATAGAGAAGGAAAAAGTAGATAAAGAGCAACTGATATCTTCAGAGTCAAAGCTATAGATGTTAACAAACATAGTTAACAAAGAAATGCATATTGTTAGAAGGAGGAAAGAGGAAGAGTACAATGTTGAGGTTGGAACTGACTATTCAAAATAGCCAGTACTATTTTCTTGGGAAGAACAAACTCAGTAATTACAATGCAAAGATAACAATCAAAATGAGCATGTTGAGCGAGATTGCAAAGAAGAAAATGTAGGAAGTTGTCAAGAAAGAATAAGTTCCCTTCCTACATCTTGTGCTTCCCTATTAAGAGAGCATTGCAAGCAGGTTACAAATGGAAACAAGGAGGAATGCTCTAGGGAATCAATTAGGGGTGAGATGGATGATACAAACCCTTTTTTAGATCCAGAAGTTCTCCCCCTAACCCATCTTGAGGTCACAGAATCTGAAATTGAGGAGGAGTCAACACATTTAGAATCTATACCATTATGCTTTGATTCATTTCAGATTATAAAAATAAATTTGCACCCGAAGGATCTATCAAAGGAAATTCATAAATTTCATACTCAAGTTAACTATCATAACAACCAAGAGAAGTTGGTTGAGCATGAAATCAATCAGGGAATGGAAGAAATTCCACACGATCTATCTGAAGGGACAAGTGATGATTCACTGACTCTTCTATGTGAGGCTCAAGAAGACATTCAACCTCATGATCATTCACAAGAGAAAGAAAACCACTGTGTTTAAATCCTAGGAAAAGAAGAAGCTATTGGCCATAAACACTCTCCTTTTAATCCCAACTACCATAGATCAGAAAATAAACATATAGGTCAACATATGGTGGAGCAATCTGCTGATCTAGTGTGCATATTGGATAACATTCCTTCTATGAATAAGCCACCCAAGTATGATCAATATGATGATGATTATGTTCTCTAGACTCAAGCTCACACTACAGAAAAATCAGTAACGAGTTTGTGGGACAAAGACAATCATTTTCAGCAGCTCAAATATAGTGATCAGCAAATACAAATTAGCTATGAGAGTGAAGAAGAAAGTGCAAAAAGTTTGGAAAAAAGGGAAGGATCTTTACCTCTTTTTTGTGCTTCATTTTAGTTCATCAAAGACAACCTTAATACAATCAGAAATTAGCAGTCTTTGGGTATTGTTATTAACAAAAAAGAAGAAATTCAACCTCATTATCAATCTTCGCAAGAAAAAGAAAACAATTGTTGTCCAATACACAGAAAACAAGGACTGCCTCCTCCTTTATCTCAAGAAGAGATCAATCATATTCTGAACATTCAACCGACCTCTAAACTTTTATATAAAGATATTATTTCTATTTTTTCTACTGCCGATTTATGTATTGCATCCTTGCCTCATGAAGAAACAAGAGAACAGATTGATACTGGGGTTGTACTACCTGCTTAAGAAAACCTATCACCAGAGAATGCTCCTTCTCATGAGGGTGATGAATCTCAGACATAAATCTGCTCACTCAATCAGGGCATATCATATTTTCTAGAAGACAACATTGCAATATATTATGAGGCTACTAAGACAGATGATCATGAAGAGGGGGAAGAGATTCTTTCTCAAAATAATCCCAAGCTTAACAAGCTAGAGCAAGGAATGGTCCTAGATACAACTGATTATTCAAATCCTCAGAGCCAGGTTTTATTTCAAGATCCCTTTGCTAGTTTCTTGGAAACATCTAAAAAAGGAGTAGGCAATGTCAAGAGTGGTTTGATGCAAGGTTTAAAGAAAATTTAGGCACTACTGTTCAAAAACAAGTGAGGTGGGAGTGGCCTTTTTGTTTTTTCAGCATACCTAAAAGGCTGAATGAAAATCAATCATGTGGTCACTTACTTGATTGGCTGTATTGGAAAAGAGAGTTCACCTAATGTTGATATCATATACAAGTTATATTAGGATAGATAGGTATGCAAATAAGCTCAACACTATGACCATATTTTTAGTTTTAGATTGTTTTGACAAAAAAGAGAGAAAAAGAACAAAAAGAGAAAAGAGGGAAGATAAAAAGAAGAGGTAAAGCCCCATACCAAAAAAGAATATGTTTGAAAGTGTGCAAGTCCAAATGCCACTACTTTTGAGAAAGGAAAGTCTTGTTCAGTCATACAACCTAACCATGATTGAACATGTTTTAAATTTCTGCTGATAAGTTAGAAAATGAAGATTTGCCAAAAAGTTTAAACTTGGCTTATCAGTAGACTAGGTTAGGAAGAGATATTGGTTCCCAAAGCTCAAATATAAACCAAAGATAAAAGAGAGGGATGAATGACAAATTCCATATTATAGCCCTCAGTTTCTAGTTTTACTTGTGAAAAAGTAAAATCTGTGTGCACCTTGTCCAAGATACCACAACTCATAACAAACCAAACCGCTCAACCTTGATTTGGTCATGTTTTAAATTTTATGTTAATAGATTAGAGAATGAAAATTTGTCAAAATGTTTAACCTTAACAGATAAGTAGATTAGGTAGAGAATAAAAGAGCTCATCAGTCTAATTTGAGCTTTTGGATGATATAAGTGTAGAACTAGATAGTTTATGCTTTCAAAAGAAAAATGATGTTCAGGGTTTGCCAATCGAAATGCACCCAAATGAAGAGAAAATGTTAGGAAAAGTATGATGGGTAGGTAGGGTTGATAATGAATAAATCATGTTCTTTTAGATTTCAAGATCACAGCTTCAAGGAATAGCAGCAAGATCAACATTGCAGAATGAAGGAAATAAGCAAGCATGTGAGACATCTGATCTGCAAAATCAAATATCTGAGGTTCTTGACACCTCCTAAAGGAGCTTCCCTCCCCAAGTGGATCCACTGTTAGTCATCAGTATTTTTCACTATCTTTATATGACTATAGAATGGTTATAGCTTTCTGAAAACAATATTCCTTGAATATCTTGAGTTTCAGAAATCTCACTGCCTTCATTATACTTATAAGCCTATTTTCACTATTCCTCAGCTGGTCTTCCCAAAGCCACCCTGTTTCTCTTCAAAAGACTCATTATGGGCTTATGCCTCCCATTTTCATCTTTTTGCCCTGCCTATAACCTCACTACCCCATTTTTCCCCTGTCCATAAACTCCATCCTCCCTCTAGGGTTTCCTATAGCTAACTCATTCCCATGTCCCTTTGGGCATAATAACCTATAATAATACTCTGTTTTCACTTGAAAATATCCACGTCAAATTTAAGTCAAAATCAAGTCAAAGGACCCTCCCATTAGGTCATTAGGGTTTCACATTGCTTAAGGTCATCCTTGGATGTTTCAGGCGCTGCTTTTCCTTTGCTAGAATCTAGCTCAGATGTAATAGAATTTCAAGACATGGTTATTCAAGAAGGAACTAAAAGTTTCCAAAGAGGATTATCTTCTCAATTCAGAACCTGCAAGTGAGAAAAATGGAAATAGTTCCACACTTCTATAGGAGTGTTGAAAGATTTATTAGCAGAAAGTACTGATGAGAGAGATTGTCTACTCCTGAATGAAAACAACTTACAACAAGGGAAAGAGGAAATGCTTGGTCTTGTAGATGATTAGGTTTATGAACTTGATTGTCCAGTTGAGTGCCAAAACAGTGATCACTTGTAGAAAATGACATGGAGGAAGCACACAAGGCCAAGCATGAAGAAATTTTATCAGAAAAGATTGACGGAATATGGAAAAAGGTGTGGTGAATTGGACATAAATGAATGAACTTGAAAGGCCTATAGAGAACTTAGAAGACAACACTGATGATTTCTGTAAAGACTACAAACACTTAGGGTTTTGGAAAAGATGGCCAGAAAAGGTGGAAATGTTGAGTTTTATGGTGGAAACTATAGGAGATTTTGAAGATGCTACTATGTGATTAAATCCAAAACTTGTCAAAATGAACTTGTCATGCCTCAAGGATCAATAGAAAGGCCAATTCAGTGACTTCAACAACCCGCAAGAAAAAAGGTGTTAAAGAATATCAGTGGCAAAGAAAAAAGGTTTCAAACATTAGAAAGTGGGTTTTAAAAATTAAATCAAATTCATCTTGTCTATAAAAGCCCATTTCACACTTCAAATGAATCATTTTTTCCTTGTAAAGCATTAGAAGTTTCAAGGAGAGAAGAATTTGTGAGTTTTCTGAGCGAATTTGGGCAAATTGTCTTGGAAATGCGCGCTTGGGAGTTGGCGCTGTGCACTTGACAATTCCCCCCCATACATTTTTTGAAGGCGCTGCGTGCCTGGTAAGCGGCACTATGTTGAAAATGGCAACAAGAAACAGTGAAGGAGGCTTCCTGAAACATCTTTCCTGATCCTAGTTGGAGATTGATCACCTAAACTAGGTGGGGACCACACATGTGATTTTTGTCGAAAAGTCTATTTTTAGACTATGTCTATTTTTAGACATATGGAGCATGGTCTAGGAGTTGCGGGATGCTATTCTTGGATGATTGGTCAAGTTGGTAAAAATATATGGACATCTATTTTTAGACATACAGGTCGAATTCTATTTTTATACTGCCTGTCTAAAAATAGAACAGTCAAATATTATTAGCCCTTAATAATATTTGGACTATAAACTTTATCTTATCCTCTTGGAGCACTTCAGTTCGAGCTACAGATGTGGCACATGCAGCTGGAAGAAGGAAATTCGAATTTCCTATGGGTTAGTTGAGCTATTGCATGGTTGACTTCCGTTAGACTCATGTGGCAGAGTTTTGGTGGAGTTGATTGAGGAGTTGATGGAGATTGTGTTCCAGTTAACTAGTTGTAATTAGTTTAATTGCTATTACACTAGAGGTGAGTGGTGTGAATTAAATATTATTTAATTCAATAATTATTAACTCATTATTCAACTAAAAGAACACATCAGTTAACTCAGTGCATGTACAGTTCAGTGCAAACTAGTGCAAGAGATAGGTGAAAGAGCGGGCAATTGTACATTAGTTGTGCATGAGATTTGCATAATCAGTGGGATGAGTATGCCAATGATGATTGCGCTGTTCAAGAAAGAGGAATTTGAATTGGTTTAGCCTATTCTCTCCTTTTGGATTGCGCAGTAGAGGCAGGCAGCTAGTGGAGGAGTTTTGAACCCGTGATCGGTTCAAACTGAGCTAGTTTTGTGTGTAGCTTTTGGAGACAGTACTGAGTACTTGTGAGGAGTATTGTATTGTGTAAAGTTACATGTTTCTCATCCATTATATGATACATATAGCTGGGGTTTTTCAGCTATAATCTTTCCCCATACATGTTGCGTTCTATGTGTGTGAATTGATGTTCTACCGCTTGTTTTATTTTCCGCATGTGATGATTAATTTGTAGAAGAGATTATGTGTTGTGCAGCAAATTGAATTTGTGTATGATCAGGTTAATCTCGGTGGATAAATATTCATTATTCAGCAAATTTCTACATGGTATCAAAGCGAAATTAATCGTCAAAGATCTATTACGGTGATTGCAATTTATTTCCTCGGACAAAGTCTGCATACGGGCCAGGTAGCCTCTGGATTCATCTTTCTTCGGAAAGTGAAAGGTCTGGTAAATGCCCATGCATTCGATCTATGATTTGGAAATAATTTGTTCTCAAGTGTAGATCGGAAGTGGTTGAGTTATCAGCTCTTGGAATTCGAATTTGCAGATTTGTGTTCTTGGTGCCGAGGCGAAAATGTCTTTCAACGGATTGCGACTAGAATATGCCTTGGAAGGCAGTTCGAATTATGTTGCATGGAAAGACCGCATGGAGGCTGTGTTAGATGATAATGGGCTGTTGGAATTCGTGGAGAAAGAGATTCCAAAGCCTACTTCTACTGATGTTGCTGTTGTGGAAGCCTGGCGAAAGAAACAAGCAAAATGTCGAAGGATTCTGTTGGAGGGCGTAAAGGATCACATAGTGTCTAGCCTGCATGGAAAGGCTTCTCCATATTTGATGTGGAAAGCCTTGACAGATCTGCACCAGAGCAAGAGCGACCAGAGGAAGTTGGCGCTCAAGGATAGACTCAGAAACATCAAGATGGAGAAAGGAGAGAGCATCCCCAAGTACCTCACGAGGTTCACCCAATGCAGGGATGAGCTCGGAAGCGTGGGAGTGACGGTGGAGGATGAGGACTTGGTGAGCTTGGCTCTCCTGGGTCTTCCGAAAAGTTGGCATGCATATCAGGATAGTGTCAATGGTCGGGAGAAATTTCCTGGATGGGAAAGATTGTGGTCTGATCTGGTGCAAGAGGAGATCCGACGGAATACCAGGGATGGATCTTCATCAAAGGCATCTGATGAAGAAGACTGCGCTTTGGCTGCCAAAGCAAGGAAGGGGAAGGGCAAGGAGAAGGCTTCTCAATCCGGTGCAGATGGTAAAGAGCGTGACATGTCCAAAGTGAAGTGTTTTCACTGTCACGATCATGGACATTACGCCACGAATTGCCCAAAGAAGAAGAACAACAAGCAGGATGCTGGAACTGCAGCTGGTGAGGCTCTTGCCTTGCAATTTGAGCTGGAATTCTCATTGATCGCATGCATGTTGTCTAGTGCATTGGGATCAAGGTGGTATTTTGATAATGGCGCTTCCTTTCACATGACGGGAGATGCAAATCTTTTCAGTGACTTGGTGGAGAAAGGTCTCCAGATGCATGTTGAGTTGGGCGACGGTGGACGATACAATGCAACCGGCATTGGTACCATAACCTTTCAGAGGGAGTCAGGTAAACTCATTCTTTTACAAGATGTATTGCATGTACCAGGTTTAACAAAGAATTTGATCTCAGTCGCAATGTTAGAGGATAAAGGGTATGAAGTTGTCTTTAGAGAAGGGAAAGTTTTCCTTCGGCACAAGGCAACGGGACAAGTCAAGAAGGTTGGGATTCGGGCAAAGAATCTCTACAGACTTGAAGTAGATGGGATGTCTACGGAGCTTCCTACTGTTGGGAAGCGGAAGGAAGACATGCAACTGATGCTTGAGAGGGAGCAAGTTTTGCATGCAGGTGAAAGTGAACCTCGGGGTGTGGAGCAGCCACAAGAGTATCATGGAGTGGGAGAAACCACTCATGCAGAGAAATTTCGTGCCAGATGGGCAGAGGGAGTGCATGCAGCTATACCACCAGGTGAGAGGTGGGGCGACATGCATGATTAATCCCAAGAGGAATGTTTACAAGAGGCGAGAATTCACGAGATGAACTGGATCTCATAGATTGGAGCACAGCCGAATTACTGGATCTGAGACGGTAGCAGATGAGTTGGATTGATGCGGGCGGATCAAAGTGACAGTGTCGAATACTGGAGCGCGAATCAGAGTTGACAGCAAGTGCAAGAGTGCATGGGTGCAAGAGTTCAACAGCGCAGTGGTTCCTGATGACATGTGCAGTAGCTAAGCAGAGGTCAAAGACTTTGATGATATATGCATCAGACTGATTGAGTTGCTTGGAGCCTTTCTGTTTCAGAGATGTTGCATGCAAAGGGTGCATGGCGCATGCATGGAGTTGCATGGTGCATGCATGAGTTTGCATGGCGCATGCAAAGGGCGCATGGTGAATGCATGGAGTTGCATGTCACATGCATGGAGTTGCATGGCACTTGTGAAGGTTGCAGGGCGAATGCATGGAGTTGCATGTCGCATGCATGGAGTTGCATGTCACTTGTGAAGGTTGTAGGGTGAATGCATGGAGTTGCATGTCGCATGCAAAGACATTCCTTTCTTGTTGAGAGGGAGTGTTGAAAATGACAACAAGATGCAGTGAAGGAGGCCTCCTGAAACATCTTTCCTGATCCTAGTTGGAAAGTGATCACCTAAACTAGGTGGGGACCACACATGTGATTTTTGTCGAAAAGTCTATTTTTAGACTATGTCTATTTTTAGACATATGGAGCATGGTCTAGGAGTTGCGGGATGCTATTCTTGGATGATTGGTCAAGTTGGTAAAAATAGATGGACATATATTTTTAGACATACAGGTCGAAGTCTATTTTTAGACTGCCTGTCTAAAAATAGAACAGTCAAATATTATTAGCCCTTAATAATATTTGGACTATAAAATTTATCTTATCCTCTTGGAGCACTTCAGTTCGAGCTACAGATGTGGCACATGCAGCTGGAAGAAGGAAATTCGAATTTCCTATGGGTTAGTTGAGCTATTGCATGGTTGACTTCAGTTAGAATTCATGTGGCCGAGTTTGGTGGAGTTGATGAGACAGTTGATGGAGTTGTGTTCGGTTTAACTTAGTTGTTGTATTTAGTTTAACTAGCTAATACACTAGAGATGAGTGGTGTGAATTAATTATTAATTAATTCACTAATTATTAAATTAACTCATTATTCAACTAAAAGAACACATCAGTTAACTCAGTGCATGTACAGTTCAGTGCAGACTAGTGCAAGAGATAGGTGAAAGAGCCGGCAGTTGTACATTAGTTGTGCATGAGATTTGCACAATCAGTGGGATGAGTATGCCAATGATGATTGCACTGTTAAAGAAAGAGGAATTCGAATTGGTTTAGCCTATTCTCTCCTTTTGGATTGCGCAGTAGAGGCAGGCAGCTAGTGGAGGAGTTTTGAACCCGTGATCGGTTCAAACTGAGCTAGTTTTGTGTGTAGCTTTTGGAGACAGTACTGAGTACTTGTGAGGAGTATTTTATTGTGTAAATTTACATGTTTCTCATCCATTATATGATACATATAGCTGGGTGTTTTCAGCTATAAGCTTTCCCCATACATGATGTGTTCTATGTGTGTGAATTGATGTTCTGCCGCTTGTTTTATTTTCCGCATGTGATGATTAATTTGTAGAAGAGATTATGTGTTGTGCAGCAAATCGAATTTGTGTATGATCAGGTTAATCTCGGTGGATAAATATTCATTATTCAGCAAATTTCTACATGGTATCGAAGCGAAATTAATCGTCAAAGATCTATTACGGTGATTGCAATTTATTTCCTCGGACAAAGTCTGCATACGGGCCAGGTAGCCTCCGGATTCATCTTTCTTCGGAAAGTGAAAGGTCTGGTAAATGCCCATGCAGTCGATCTCTGATTTGGAAATAATTTGTTCTCAAGTGTAGATCGGAAGCGGTTGAGTTATCAGCTCTTGGAATTCGAATTTGCAGATTTGTGTTCTTGGTGCCGAGGCGAAAATGTCTTTCAACGGATTGCGACTAGAATATGCCTTGGAAGGCAGTTTGAATTATGTTGCATGGAAAGACCGCATGGAGGCTGTGTTAGATGATAATGGGCTGTTGGAATTCGTGGAGAAAGAGATTACAAAGCCTACTTCTACAGATGCTGCTGTTGTGGAAGCCTGGCGAAAGAAACAAGCAAAATGTCGAAGGATTCTGTTGGAGGGCGTAAAGGATCACATAGTGTCCAGCCTGCATGGAAAGGCTTCTCCATATTTGATGTGGAAAGCCTTGACAGATCTGTACCAGAGCAAGAGTGACCAGAGGAAGTTGGCGCTCAAGGATAGACTCAGAAACATCAAGATGGAGAAAGGAGAGAGCATGCCCAAGTACCTCACGAGGTTCACCCAATGCAGGGATGAGCTGGGAAGCGTGGGAGTGACAGTGGAGGATAAGGACTTGGTGAGCTTGGCTCTCCTGGGTCTTCCGAAAAGTTGGCATGCATATCAAGATAGTGTCAATGGTCGGGAGAAATTTCCCGGATGGGAAAGACTGTGGTCTGATCTGGTGCAAGAGGAGATTCGGCGTAATACCAGGGATGGATCTTCATCAAAGGCATCTGATGAAGAAGACTGCGCTTTGGCTGCCAAAGCAAGGAAGGGGAAGGGTAAGGAGAAGGCTTCTCAATCCAGTGCAGATGGTAAAGAGCGTGACATGTCCAAAGTGAAGTGTTTTCACTGTCATGATCATGGACATTACGCCACGAATTGCCCAAAGAAGAAGAAGAACAAGCAGGCTGCTGGAGCTGCAGCTGGTGAGGCTCTTGCCTCGCAATTTGAGCTGGACTTCTCATTGATCGCATGCATGTTGTCTATTGCATTGGGATCGGGGTGGTATATTGATAGTGGCGCTTCCTTTCACATGACGGGAGATGCAAATATTTTCAGTGACTTGGTGGAGAAAGGTCTCCAGATGCATGTTGAGTTGGGCGACGGTGGATGATACAATGCGACCGGCATTGGTACCATAACCTTTCAAAGGGAGTCAGGTAAACTCATTCTTTTACAAGATGTATTGCATGTACCAGGTCTAACAAAGAATTTGATCTCAGTTGCAATGTTAGAGGATAAAGGGTATGAAGTTGTCTTTAGAGAAGGAAAGGTGTTCCTTCGGCACAAGGCAACGGGACAAGTCAAGAAGGTTGGGATTCGAGCAAAGAATCTCTACAGACTTGAAGTAGATGGGATGTCTACGGAGCTTCCTACTGTTGGGAAGTGCAAGGAAGACATGCAATTGATGCTTGAGAGGGAGCAAGTTTTGCATGCAGGTAATAGTGAACCTCAGGATGTGGAGCAGCCACAAGATGAGGATCATGGAGTGGGAGAAACCACTCATGCAGAGAAATTTCGTGCCAGATGGGCAGAGGGAGTGCATGCAGCTATACCACCAGGTGAGAGGTGGGGCGACATGCATGATTAATCCCAAGAGGATATTTCTGGGCAGAATTCACGAGATGGTGTGGATATCATGAATTGAACCTGGCTACGAGGTGCCCACAGCGCAGCAGTAGCAGATCAGTTGGATTGATGCGGGCAGATCAAAGTGACAGTGTCGAATACTGGAGCGCGAATCAAAGTTGACAGCAAGTGCAAGAGTGCATGGGTGCAAGAGTTCAACAGCGCAGTGGTTCCTGATGACATGTGCAGTAGCTAAGCATAGGTCAAATACTTTGATGATATATGCATCAGACTGATTGAGTTGTTTGGAGCCTTTCTGTTTCAGAGATGTTGCATGCAAAGGGTGCATGGCGCATGCATGGAGTTGCATGGTGCATGCATGAGTTTGCATGGCGCATGCAAAGGGCGCATGGTGAATGCATGGAGTTTCATGTCACATGCATGGAGTTGCATGGCACTTGTGAAGGTTGCAGGGCGAATGCATGGAGTTGCATGTCGCATGCATGGAGTTGCATGGCACTTGTGAAGGTTGCAGGGTGAATGCATGGAGTTGCATGTCGCATGCAAAGACATTCCTTTCTTGTTGAGAGGGAGTGTTGAAAATGGCAACAAGAAACAGTGAAGGAGGACTCCTGAAACATCTTTCCTGATCCTAGTTGGAGATTGATCACCTAAACTAGGTGGGGACCACACATGTGATTTTTGTCGAAAAGTCTATTTTTAGACATATGGAGCATGGTCTAGAAGTTGCGGGATGCTATTCTTGGATGATTGGTCAAGTTGGTAAAAATAGATGGACATCTATTTTTAGACATACAGGTCGAAGTCTATTTTTAGACTGCCTGTCTAAAAATAGAACAGTAAAATATTATTAGCCCTTAATAATATTTGGACTATAAACTTTATCTTATCCTCTTGGAGCACTTCAGTTCGAGCTACAGATGTGGCACATGCAGCTGGCAGAAGGAAATTCAAATTTCCTATGGGTTAGTTGAGCTATTGCATGGTTGACTTCAGTTAGACTCATGTGGCAGAGTTTTGGTGGAGTTGATTGAGGAGTTGATGGAGTTGTGTTCCGGTTAACTTAGTTGAACTAGTTGTATTTAGTTTAACTGGATAATACACTAGAGATGAGTGGTGTGAATTAAATATTATTTAATTCACTAATTATTAACTCATTATTCAACTAAAAGAACACATCAGTTAACTCAGTGCATGTACAGTTCAGTGCAGACTAGTGAAAGAGATAGGTGAAAGAGCCGACAATTGTACATTAGTTGTGCATGAGATTTGCACAATCAGTGGGATGAGTATGCCAATGATGATTGCGTTGTTAAAGAAAGAGGAATTCGAATTGGTTCAGCCTATTCTCTCCTTTTGGATTGCGCAGTAGAGGAGTTTTGAACCCGTGATCGGTTCAAACTGAGCTAGTTTTGTGTGTAGCTTTTGGAGACAGTACTGAGTACTTGTGAGGAGTATTGTATTGTGTAAAGTTACATGTTTCTCATCCATTATATGATACATATAGCTGGGGGTTTTCAGCTATAAGCTTTCCCCATACATGCTGCGTTCTATGTGTGTGAATTGATGTTCTTTCGCTTGTTTTATTTTCCGCATGTGATGATTAATTTGTAGAAGAGATTATGTGTTGTGCAGCAAATCGAATTTATGTATGATCAGGTTAATCTCGGTGGATAAATATTCATTTATTCATCAATTTCTACATGGTATCAAAGCGAAATTAATCGTCAAATATCTATTACAAGATTGCAATTTATTTCTCAATAGGCCTCAGATACGCGTAGCCTCCTGATTCATCTTTCTTTCTAAAGTGAAAGTTCCGTAAATGCCCATGCAAAACGATCTCGATTTGGAAACAATTTGCTCTCATGTAGATCTAAGTGGCTGAGTTATCACTCTTGGAATTGGACTGCAGATTTGTGTTCTGGTGCCGAGGTGAAATGTTTTTTCAATTGATTATGATTAGAATATGCCTTGGAAGGAATAATTATGTTGCATGGAAAGACCGCATGAGGTCAGGTTAGATGATAATAATGTTGGAATTGTGGAGAAATAGATTCCAAAGCCTACTTCATCGATGTCGTCACAGTGGTAGCCTGGTAAAGAAACAAGCAAAATGTCGTATGATTCTCGTTGGCGGGCAAAGGATCACAGTGTCCAAATTTCGCATGGAAAGGGCTTCTCCATATTTGGATATGGAAAGCCTCGATGATCCGTACTCGAAAAGATATCAGAGGAAGGCACTGAAGATAGACTCGAAACATCAAGATGGAGAAAGGAGAGAGCATCCCTGGGTACCTCGTTCACCTAATGCAGAGGAGTCAAAGTGAGGACTGTGGAGGATGAGGACTTGGTGAGCTTGGCCTCCCGGCCCGAAAAGTTGGCATGCATATCAGATAGTGTCAATGGTCGAGAAATTTCCCCGATGGGGAAAGATTTCTGTGGTCCGATCTGCAAGAGGAGATCTCGTGAATACTGGAGATGGATCTTCATCAAAGGCATTCGATGAAGAAGATCGGCGCGGTCGCGGGGGCAAGGAAGGGAAGGGAGAAGGCTTCTCAATCCGGCAATGGTAAAGAGCGTGACATGTCCAAAGTGAAGTGTTTTCATCATTACGTATCATGACATTACGTCACGAATTGCCCAAAGAAGAAGAAGAACAAGGTGTCACTGTTGAGTTGGTAAATGGTGAGGCTCTTGCCTTGCAATCGAGCCGACTTCCTCATTGATCGCATGCATGTTGTCTATTGCATTGACCGTGGTATTTTGATAAG
Source organism: Pinus albicaulis (assembly GCA_034641835.2). Taxonomy (NCBI): domain Eukaryota; kingdom Viridiplantae; phylum Streptophyta; class Pinopsida; order Pinales; family Pinaceae; genus Pinus; species Pinus albicaulis. The sequence goes on along the minus strand of CM076579.1, from coordinate 1,468,699,682 downwards.
GCGTTCCTTTTCATGAGGGGAGATGCAAATATTTTCGTTGACTCGTGGAGAAAGGTCTCCTGTGATGCATGTTGAGTCAGACGCTGGATGATAAGCAATGCGACGGAGATTGTACCATAACCTTTCGTAGGAGTCGTAAATCATTCTTTACAAAGACATTGTATGTACTGTGTCTAATAATAAAGAATCCTGATCTCGCCCGCAATGTTAGAGGATAAAAGGGTATGAAGCTGTCTTTAGAGAAGGGAAAGTTTTCCTTCGCACAACGGACAAGTCAAGAAGGTTGGGGATTCTAGCAAAGAATCCTGCCGCACCTAGCTGGGATGGGGATGTTCACGAGCTCCTACTTTGGGAAGCGGGAGGAAGACATGCAATTGATGCTTGAGAGGGAGCAAGTTTTGGTATGCAGTGAAAGTGAACTCTGGGTGTGAGCAACACAAGAGGATCATGGAGGAGAAACCAATTGCGCAGAAATTTCAGCGTATGGGCAGAGGAGGTAGCGTGCCATACCACTGTGTGAGAGGTGGGGCGATATGCATGGGATTAATCCAAGAGGATATTTCCGGCGAGACCACGAGATGGTGGATATCATGACCGAACTCGGCTACGAGGTGCCCACAACAGAGTGCATCGTCTGGATTGATGCGTATCAAAGTGACAAGAACGACACTGGAGCGCGAATCAAAGTTGACAGCAAGTGCAAGAGTGCATGGGTGCAAGAGTTCAACAGCCAGTTGTCTCGATGACATGTGCAAGAGTTGCCAGGTCAGCATTGATGATATATGCATCGATCGATTGAGTTACATTTGGAGCCTTCTGCTTTCAGAGATGTTGCATGCAAATGGTGGCATGGCGCATGCATGGAGTTGCATGGCATGCATGAGTTTGCATGGCGCATGCAAAGGGCTATGGTGAATGCATGGAGTTTCATGTCACATGCATGTGGAGTTGCATGGTACCCAGAAGGCTCAGGTGCCATGCACGGAGTCGCATGTCTACGGAGTTGCATGGCACTCGTGAAGGCAGGGTGAACAGCGGGAGTCGCATGTCGATGCAAAGCATTCCTTTCTTGTTGAGAGGGAGTGTTGGAAAATGGCAACAAGAAATGGAAGGAGGCTTCCTCAAACATCTTTCCCGATCCTAGTTGGAGATTGATCACCTAAACTAGGTGGGGACCACATGTGATTTTTGCTCTAAAAGTCTATTTTTAGACTATGTCTATTTTTAGACATGGAGCATGGTCTAGGAGTTGCGGGATTAGTTCTTGGATGATTGGTCAAGTTGGAAAATAGATGGACATCCGTTTTGTATTATTGCATTTAAGTCTATTTTTAGACTACCTCGTCTAAAATAGAATGTACCAAATACATAGTCTCTTATTAATATTTGGACTATAAACTTTATCTTATCCTCTGAGCACTTAATTACTTAGCCAAGGTATGTGGCACATGCAAATGCGTAAGGAAATTGAATTTCCTATGGGTTAGTTGAGTTATTGTATGGTTGACTTCAACAGACCTGGCGTAAAGTAGTTTTGTGTGGAGTTGATCGGGAGGAGTTGATGGAGTTGTGTTCCTGACTAACTTAGTTGAACTAGTTGTATTTAGTTTAACTGATAATACACTAGAGAGGAGTGGTGTGAATTAAATATTATTTAATTCACTAATTATTAACTCATTATTCAACTAAAAGAACACATCATTAACCTGCATGTACAACAAAGGTATTGTGTGAAATAGATAGGTGAAAGAGCTGGGGACACAGTGGTTAGTTGCAGAGATTTGCACAATCGTTGGATGAGTATGCCAATGATGATTGCGTTGTTAAAGAAAGAGGAATTCGAATTGGTTCAGCCTATCTTCTCCTTTTGATCACAAGAAGAGAGGAGTTTTGAACCCGGGTGATCTGCCCAAATCGAGCTAGTTTTGTGTGTAGCTTTTGAGAGCAAGACGAGTACTTGTGAGAGTATTGTAGCTGTGTAAAGTTACATGTTTCCTCATCCATTATATGATACATATAGTCAGTTTTCAGCTATAAGCTTTCCCACATGCTGCGTTCGTATGTGTGAATGGATGTTCTTTCGCCAGAGCGTATTTTTCCGATGTGATGATTAATTTGTAGAAGAGATTATGTGTTTGTAAGTGAATGAATTTATGTATGATCAAAGTTAATCTCTGGATAAATATTCATTATTTACAAATTTCTACACACTGCGCCTTAAGCCCGAGGTAGTTAGGACCCCGTATGCCACTTTCAAAGTTGTTGCCATTTCTCTAGAACCGGCACTATGTACTCTAGCTTCACAAAGGCGCCCTCAAAGATCGTCTCGCCGTGCTTGGACAGAGAGAGTTTCTCACTCTTCTAACCACTCAAATCACTTCAAATCACCTTCAAGTCTTTGCAAAAGTCTTCCAAAGCACTGATAAGAGGTAAGTGCATACCATAAACCCGTCTTCAATCTATTTTGGTGATTTCTTAATCGGTGGAATGAAACCCTAATCAAACCCTAAGTTTTAAGCTTAAAATCATTGTTTCATCCCTACTTTATCCTCCTTGAAGAAAATCAGTCATAGCAGGGGTTATTACATTGCTTGAGGGCTGTCATTCATCTTTCTTGTCACAACATACATTCCCTTCATTCTCACTTATTCCCTTCATTTGTAAAGCTGCCTTTTCATTACCCTCCCTTCATCTCATTTCACATTAGCCCTAGGGTTCTATAAAACAAAGTTTAACATGTCTGAGGAAGAATAAAGTGGTATGGAGACATAAATTCCAAGGAATACCTTCATCATGAGCAAGAGGGAGAGAGTTTAACAGGTGGACTTGGATGACCAAGATGATCATACATCAAGCTCAAGCAGTTGAAGAACAAATTGAAGGAAACCCTAGCCAAGAAAAAGGAGAAGGAGAAGCTAAATATTCTTGCTAAGGTGTCCCTCCAAGCCACCCAACCATGATCAGCAAAGAAAAATCCATTTTTGGCAATTTGGTGCAAATTTTGAATTTTTGACAGTTTGGCTTGCAGAAAATTGGGCCAAACACGCAGTGCCACTCGCGCTGCACTCTTTTTTTGGGCACTCAAATGGGAAAAGGTCAAAATATTCATGTTCCTCATTCTAAATACATCATCCTCAGAAATTTTCAGACCATTTGGAGCAAAACTGGTCCCTCGAAAGGGCCAAAAACCACCAAAACATCACCTTTCTGCCCTCTTTTCAGCACTGGCGCTGTGCGTTTAGCAGTCTTGGGAGAAGTTATTTTTGACCAGGAAAATGAGAACCATTTTGAAAAATAAAGGTAGATCTGGAAACCAGACAGGACAGGCTTTCCAATGAGCTATTATGGAGCTCATTTAGACATAGGTAAGGCCTCCAAAAGTCAGCTGCAAAACAGGAAATTTTCCTAGTCTTGGCGCTGTGCGTTTGGCTTGGCACTGCGCCCCTGTACCTTGGAGCTGCGCCCTTGCTAGGAGTTATTGAAAAATATATTTTGAAGCCTTAAAGTCAATTTTTTTCCAAAATTAGCTCAAATAGTTATGTTAGAAGTTATTTTTTCCATATATATGTTTTAGATATTTTTCCTTGGGCCTTGCATGGTCTCAAAGGTCAAAGTGACTTAAATATGTAATAAATGACTTCTAAAACCCTAGCTAGGGTTTAATTCCTCATTTTGCAGTTAAATACTGCATGTAATGTTTCATAATATTTTTGGTTGATTATTGAGATGAATATTACATAGACTTGGAGTTGTGAAGAAATTAGGTTTTGGAGCTTTGTGATTGTTTTGGATTGAATGTCAATGACGCAAGCACATTCATAGGATTCATGAACCTGGTTAATGGTGATGTTGTTCTAATTTAGTAATTGTTTCTTTCTGTTTTCATATTGTTTCATCTTTTTTCTTGTAACAGAACATCAAATTTAGGTTAAGATATGCTGTTAGAGGCACCTTAAGCTTGTTTGCTCTTTGTTGCTCAATGTTTTCCTTTGCTAGGTCTGATTGGAGAATTCTTGATTGCTCTATGTTTCCACTTAGCTTGTTGTCTTGAAAATGATTTAATGGAGTCAAGCCAAAGAAGTTTATGTTATGCCCTGTCCTTTGGTGTAGCTTGAAACATTGTTTTTAAGGCCTTTTCTTTGAAGTTTACTGATTAGGGTTTGGCTAAAGAAGTTTATGGTTTGCCTTGTACTTTAGTCCATCTTTAAGAGTCACTTTGAAGGTCTTTTAGAGTTTGATTAAAGAATTTAGGAGTTCGCCGCTCTTTGATCATCACTTGATTTTTATCTTAAATGTTTTCTTTCTCTGAAGGTGAATAACTAGAGAATTTAGGAGTTCCCCGCTCTCTAGGGTGTGTTGGATTGTTGTCTCAAATTTTACTTGATAAATTTAGGCCAAAAAATTTTATGGTGTGCCCTATCCTCTGGTTCTTTCTTAAAGAATAGTGATCTTAAAGACTCTTCTTGTTCTAGTATATGTTAAAGGATTCTTAATTTCCCTTTAAACATACTAAATTCACAACTTAATATCCATTTCACACTCACATAAGCTATTTAGATCCATTTGGCTTTGTTAACTTTCCCTATGAAACGCCCTTGATTTATTGTTGTACATTTCAAGCCTTTCACAGACTCCATAGCCCAATGGTTTGAATTTGTCTTACTCTATATGTTCTTCTTGACAAGCAACCCAACCAACCAAAACAAAACAAACAAACCCTATCATTTTAACTAGCCTAAAATTAGCATCCTAAATAAATCAAGTTACATCTTTCATACAAATATAGAGAGAGCCCTCTCTGAGTCTAGGAAGGCTAGGTCCTAGGACTCCAAATTTGGTTTGATGTTACCCTTATCTATTTGGTCTTGCCAATCTGACAAATTACAAGGACCTAACAAGATAAACAATTATATGCAAAAACATCCAAAATGTTTCTTTGGAGTACATGTGGTGGAATATATGGGTCATATTGTATCTCATGAGGATGTTAAGGCGGACCATAAGAAAATTAATCCCTTAAGTTATGGAAAATCCCCACAACCATAAAGCATCTCCGAGGATTTCTCAGGTTGACAGGGTATTATCGCAAGCTTGTTAACACTTATGGGAGAATAAAAACACCTCTAACAACATTACTGAAGAAAGATGCATTTTCTTGGACTCCATAAGCAACAAAGGCCTTTGAACATATTAAAGAAAAAATGTGCCACGCACCAGTCTTAGCTATGCCAGACTTCACAAAAACATTTATTGTGGAATGTGATGCCTCAGGAAATGAATTTGGTGTTGTTTTAATGTAAGAATGAAAACCCATTGATTTTGAAAGTCATCCAATCAAAATAAAGTATTTACGCAAAGCTATTTATGAGAAGGAAATGTTGGCAATACAACATGCACTAAAGAAATGGAGATAACATTGACATGTGCATTCTCATCATTCACATAAAGCAGTTGTTGGCTTGAATATTTCCTCTATAATCTAACTGCATAGGGCTACAAATATGGCATAGGATCCAATTATAGTGCATAAGCCAAACTAGTTGTCAACCCGTTCAATATTTGTTAACTGCAAATGTGGTGAATGCTTCACATGGAACACTTTCTAAATATAGCAAGAACAACTGGCAACTCATTCTTATCACAAGAGCTAAGCTAGCGGCTCTAATTTGTTTTTCGTAAGCCTAAATTCACTTGGTCACAAAACATTCGAAAACTCCACAAAATCAAGACCTAGGTGTTCCTTTTGAAAATTGATAGAACTTTCAAATTTCAGCAATATATCCATCTCTCGGATCTACTAGCCCAACCCTTTAGTGTGCACCATAATGAAAACCTCTTTGTGAATGAATTATAGGATTGTGTGTCATGTGGGATCATTCTCCACACACACACACCGATAGGGAAATTACCGAGGTGATGTTCCTATCCACTTATTCTTGTTGTCGTATCTCGGTGCTCTTTTAGCCCAATATTTAACTTAAGCATCATCCTTTGAGGATTTCAGGGAATAAATCCTAGGATTAGATATCAATGGGGGACTCCTACTCCCACTGCACACCAATCATCTCTTTATCGCTTATAGTGCCACCAGCTCCACATCCTCCCAGATCTTTGTAATCTTGAGTCTCAACTTTGTGTGAAACTTTGGTTATTATAGGATTGCATTTCTAAGATGAGTTGTTAGGTGAGATCCCTTCGCTCCTTATGAGACTTACTATGATTGGTTCCTTTTTCCATTTTCCCACTAGCACAACCCAAATCCTCATTATCTTGGATCTTTTTCTTTGTGCCATCCTTTGAAACATCTAAGTTTAATATCCTAGGATTACATGTGTCAGGAAGAACATTGCACTATACCTATTGAGCTGAAATACGATCAATCTTTCTTGGCCACCTGTACTCAAGTGGTACATGTACGTTGATAATGTTGTGGGGTCCATGCCATAGTCACTGAGTACTTTGACCAATCATAACTTTTAATATATAAAGCATTTTCTGAAATTCGACTCATATTTGGAAATCTCTCTTTGAGACTATCCAAATATGCCACTTATAGGAGCATCTTAGTTGATCTCCTATGGAAAAAATTCCTTCAAGTCTTGGGACTCCCAATCACCATATAGCTTCTTTAACTGATTTGCTACTATGATGGTTCTCTACTAAAGACTACATCACCCATAATACTCCCCCTAAACTTGAAACACCATTCATCTACCATATTTCACCATTTCATATCAATTCAAACATTATGCTTAACAATTTTGTATTTAGACTTGTTCTCAGAAAATGTCTGTAACAAACTAGGTGGTTAAATTTTTCTATCCCTGTAGCCATCTTTCTTGAAAAAAATAAAATAATTGACAATCATTTATTCAAATTGATCATTTTTATTACTCCCACCTCTATCTCACCATGAAGCAATTATAGGTTCCATGGGTGAGGAGTCAACTAGATAATATAATCACATTTTCTAGAGGCTTATAAGCATAAAAAACTTGTATTTTATAATTTAGCATGGTTTTAGTGGCAATACGATTTAATATTCTACCTTTGTGTTTGTGTGAATTAATTTTTTTTATTTTTATTTTACAAAGTGTAGACAACAAATAAGGGGAATTCATGTATAGCATGAGTGGAGGGAATGCCCATAAGATATTGCATAGAAAAATAGATCCATTCTAATTAAATAAATAAATAAATTAGATTACTATTTTCTATATAGGAGTAAAAAGGAAGACAAAATCTATTGATCTCTTGTGTGAGTGATCTTGTATCCAATTTATTTATGTTTTAATACTTAATTCAATGTTGTAAAGATCCATTTTGAATTGGAAAACTAATTTTATTTTCATTAATTATTATCTATGCAACATTATTATTAAACGTTGAGCCTATAAATTTTGGACATATGAACCTACATATAGGTACCTACTATGAATGATTATTTTTATGATGTTCATGATAGATGTTATGTGATTTAGTTCTAGCATGACAGTTTAAATTGAAGGAGTTGGTACATGAATATCATGTTTAATGATATGTTTTAAATGCAATAACATGTCGAAAACATGCTAAAGACATATGATTATGCATGATCTAATGTTGTAAACTAACCTAAGCATTGAACGTACCATGTGATAGTGAGAGAAATGTGATATTAAGTGGTAAATGTTGTCAACATCAAATTAGAAATGGTAAAGGAATGAATAATATTTATTATAGTGGTTCAAATTTATTTCTATGATATTTAGGAAAGTCTAGGTTTCAAGTCACATGACTTCCTGAAACTCGATATTCAATGACAACCTCCCACAAACACATCACCATAGTATGGTTTATCATAATATGTTGACCCTAGTTCTGTCGAGAGGGTTGGGGGAATTTCTAATTGTTTATCCTCCAAAACTTGAAGTCATAGGAGGCCTATGTTAAGTACTCTCCCTTAGATGTGTGATGGAGATTTCTAGTTTCCTATTAGGTAATCTTAGTCGAGGTAGTTGCCACTTTTTCTTTTGGGTTCTATCTATGTTCTTTAGTATTGAATGCATAAGTAGTTAATGCTAGTCTTGGTGAATGTTTCATTCACTTTCTATTATTGTGAATAATGAATTTATGTTCTTATATAATTGGAAGGGAACCCCTATTTCATTTTATATTTGTAAATGGTGTTCTTCTTTATAGCTTTAGTTATAGTAGATATTGAGACTAGTTTTAAGGGACACTTCAATTATGTAATCGAGCTACAGGGATGTAGCTAAATGGTGCCAATTTTTCTTTAGTTACTTTAGCTATGAATAAGGATTGAATCCACTAACTAGAAAGACATTTTTCCATATTAACATTTGGACCTAAATGATGATATTAAATATTTGGGTTTTACTCTTAATCCTAATTATTATAGGAACAAAAATCGGTGGTGCTTGCTATCTAAATTTAAAATAAATAAATATATGTGGTGTAATATAAAATTGTCAAGATAGAGGAATACTAGTATTACTACAATTAGTCTTGGAGCCCATTCCTATTTACTACTATACTCTTGCTTGTATCCTAAATGCATGTTAGAAAAAAATCATATGTTAAGCTATTTTTTTCTCTGGTGAGGTAGTAGTGAATACAAAGGGACACATTAGGTTAGGTGGTAGAAACTAATATATCCAAAATAATTATGGGGGCGAGGGTTAAAAAAGACTCATCATTTTGGTCAATTACTGGAAACTAAGTGTTTATGGACTATCCTTACAAAGGATAAGCTCTAGATTAGGATTTTGATTCAGAAATACATTGTCCCTAGATCCTTGATTAACTGGATAAAAAAATAATAAAGGTATCCATAATGTGTCAAACAAATGGAGGGCCCTAACACTATCCTTCCTAGTTTTAAATTTTCCTCCCATCACATTAGACTCTCCAAGGCCCATGAGAGGTGTCACTTATATTAGACCGAACCTCCATAGTCCTATTATTGAAATGTGGTCACAAAATTATTCCTTTTCTAACTACCTTAAAGCTAAAAATAAATACCATCACCATGTCAGGCTTGTCGATACCTTTCCAAAGATACAAATTTTACCCTAATCCAACTTACGAATTAAAGGTTATGGCCATTTTAATTTTGACCCATTAAACATTTCCACCACATGGTACCTTATGTGGTACCCATGTGGTCACTCCACTACTTATGGAAAATTCCCTGTCGAAGGGTGGAATCACAAGTATGTTTTATTGTAGTCGAGATCGGTCGTCATCGCCAAAAATATCGAACAACCTTACTGAGTCCCGAATGGCGACCCTTGACCTGGCCAACTCCTGACTTGCCTGGGCCCCAACTAGCTCGGATTTGAAATTTTCCCAAGTGTTTCTTCTAGGACAACTCGCCTGACCCTCGACTTCATTAACTCTTGACTCAAGCTTGGCCCCATTTTTGTGAATTTATCATACTTAGAATTTTCATGAAATTATTTCAGGTCACACAAACCTGTGTTTTCACCTTGGATTTGCGGTTACAGGAATTTGCCTCATCCTTTATGAGTTCACAGATCCTAAATCTAAGCTCATCCAGACCCATCTGATTTGTCGTAGAAATGAAGAGGTTAGTCTTTCATGCTTAACAATCATCTTCACTCATTGAAGCACACAGTGGGTGCTTATTCCTAGACTTCACTGAATTATCACTAAAATATTAGGCCTTTGCATTTACCCATTAAAACAAATAGGTATCATACATATGGACATAAACCACAAGGTTACGGGGAAGCTCAACCACCTCCAAATTTACTTGTATGCATATGCACATCTATTCTCATTCATTCATAGCAACTTAACGTACATAGCACATAGAAATATAAATAACTACAATACATGCCACAAGTCCGCGTTCATTCATTCAGTGAAATAACAATCACAAGAAAAAGAGCATAAGTTGTTAGGTCCCTATAATACTAGTGTATCCTCTTTATTGTTATTGTTAGTGTAGCTCCCTATTATTATTGTTGTTCCCATGTATCCCCCATATTGTTATTGTTGTGCCCTATAGAAGCCCAATATTGTCATTTTTGTGCCCTTACATTATTATTGTTATGTAGGATTTGATTATATTGCGACGCTTTAGACTCCTATATATATTGTTAACACTAGAAAATCGTACACTATAAAAGAAACTTAAGGTTGTCTAGTAAAAGGCACAAATTAAGACTTTCTAGCTGATGACATTATGGAAATCCAAAAAATTAAACTTCTCCTAATGTTATTAAAGGAAAATTTGGATTGTGCACCAGGAAAGAAGGTGAAATGCGTGACCTCATGGATTTTCCTTCGAAATTCGCATGGCCAAAGGAAATTGCGAACTCAGAAATTTGGGACCACTTCCCACACTTGGGGAGAGGATTCCCTAACATTTCCAATCAAGGACAACCAACTTGGAGTCACCCTAAAGACATGCAGCCGTCAATGGAATAAACTTGTCCTACTCTTGAGTCACTATCACTCATTATCACTCTTGAACCAAGAGATGGAAGATGGGTTCAAAATTTTATATATAAACAAGCCATGGGAGAACCAAAACATGAGACATTGTTATGCTGGTAAAATTTCTATGAGAGCAACACCACATTTCCTTGTTGAAGCAGAAGAAGTGAGAGCACTAGCATGTTGTCCCTATTGCTTCTTAGCAATCCAACAACTTAGTGAGAGTAGAAAAGTCCACCATTGGAGAGTCTTCACACTTCTTTTGAGAGGGAGGAGAAGCTTGCAAATATATTGAGGAAAGGGACCTCCTTGCTGAGGATTTTAAGCACCATAGCTTAAAGAATCATCTTCAAGCATTTTTAGTATTCTATTGTATTCATCTTCTACCACCAACACTCAATAAAATGTGTCTTTTTCCATTATTATGTTCACTTATTGCTTCATTAAGCGCTATTTTGTGTTTGTCTCTTTTGTTTAGTTTATGTTTGTAAATGCATTGTTTTCACTATTTACAATGGTTTGTTTTGTTTAAGTCTGCCCATTAACAACACCAACTATCTATGTGATCCTTTGCAGGGAAAAACTAACAATTAAGGAGGTGTTATTTGGTACTTCATTTCCACAAAAACACTAACACAGAATTGACAACTCCATTGGTTTCTTTTCTTTGTTGTGGGAAGAAAGAAAGTAGCCGCGTCGAAGAGAGGGCACAAAGGGAGTGTTGGAAACAAGCCAAAGATGTCATTGTCTAGTGGTGACCACGATAAACTATGCAGACAACACCGGTGTTGAGATTCATTGTTGCTTCCACATGTAGAGTTTTTGGAGATAATAATGCTATTTATTGTAGGTGGCAACCATTGATTTAGTGCAGTGTTCGTGGAATTGTCTAATAAACACTCAAATATTTTTCGATGTGGACACCAATGGTCGAGGATGGAGTTGAAGAAACCATGAAGAGGGAAACTTGCTGCAGGAGGAGATCGAAGCAATGGAAAAGGACCTGGACGGGGCAAGAGTTTCAGTGGACGTGGTGGTGGACGCTTCAGTGGAGGCTGTGACAACTAGGTAGAATGGCAGAACAACAATGTCGCGGTAAATTCCCAAGAGTATAAGGAGAGCAGGGGCGAGCTGGCCCTTTTTTAATGATATCATTTACATCTCATTTTCATAAGCTAAAGATTGAAACTAAAACAACGGTAATTTTAATTCAAATAATAAGGGATGATTTCAAAAACATAGTTTTCATTTACAAATACCATATGTTCAAGAACAATGTTTCTTATGTTTGTGGTTCTTGCATCATTTACATAAATAATGTAAAGGTTTCGATCATTAGCATGAGGCTCTAACCACATCACCTCTATGTTTTCCATGTGACTATCAACAATAACTTTGCATAAAATAATGTTTTGTGAACCATATTTTTAATTAAGAAAAGTAACTATATCAAAATCTAGAACTATGTGCAAGTTTAAGTTTAAACCCAAACAAAAAGGCCTATCTACATCAAAAAGTTCCTTAGTGTCCAATAACATGCATCGCAGAGTACATGTTGGTAAAAACGAAAATGAAATGGAAGACGGTACAATATGCAATGAACACAGAGTTGAATCTAAGCAGAGCCTCTTAATTAGAGGCTATGTTGAGATGAGAATGTCAACCACTATCTAACTGAAATTACATTAAGAAGGAAAATAAAATAAAATTACAAAATATTATTATATTTTGTCATGATACAATATGAGAGAGTGAAAAAAAAAATAGAATGATTTTCATAATACACCTAAAAATAAAAGAAACAAAGTAGATCCCCATCGTCTGTTTCTCAAACGAAACGGTGGGAGTTTCTTTGTTATTTATATATCAAACATCTAGTTCTATTATCACTATAACAATTTTATAAATGCAAATTTAAAAATTCCTTGAAAAAAATTCCAATGTATTAATTTTCTGAACAATCAAATATCAAATACCACACTACTATATCAAATGCCGCACTTCAATAACATTAATAAAATTACCACACTCCTCTATTAATGAAAATTTTCTTTCTGAAATATGATTAGAATGCAGTGAAAGGATTTATTTTGAAGATTAAAGTGAACAACTAGAGATTGATTGTGATTTCAGGGGATTTTGAGTTTGTTAGCCATCCAATGGAGGCCCAGTAATGGAAACCAGGATGCCATAGGAAGCAGGTTCCACAAACTTCTTCACAATTTGCAGCCAAAAAGGCATGTGATCAGAACTCCAACTGAGCAAGACAGAGGTAAAGGTTGGGCAATAGATACTTCTCCTTATGCAAACTCCTACAACATAACTCTAGTATTATGACAAGCCATAGAAAACGACATTCTAATGACACCGTAAGGGAGCTGGAGGTCCATGTTTAATGAGGTCCAGAAGACCAGAAGAGAATCCATGATTAATGAGGTCACAAATTTGTGAATAAGATGGAGATTTTGTTAAACATCTTGGCCAAACTAAGAATAAAAAATATATTATATTGAGTTTTGAAAGAAATGCCCTCAGTTCAAAGAACCATGGTGAACATAAACAGATCACTGGATGTAGGTTGAATAAAATAGTCAATGAGTTCAGTTATCTGAAGACCAACTTGTATCCGCCCAACTGGCTCATTTCATTAGAACCTAGGAAGGTGAGTGAGATAAGAAAGATAAGATTCCAATAGAGATTTAGGAGAAGCACAGGGAAGGGGAAAATGTTGTTTCAATCTGGCTTATGTTAGTTTGGCTTATTTGCTAATATTTTGTAAAAACATATTAATCTAACTATTTTTCGATCACTAGTTGTAAAATTTTGTTTGTGGAGATTTAAATATACTTACTTTTAAGAACTTTTTAATAATTAGTTATAGATAATTTCATAGTCTTTTTGTTTAGATTATTTCAAATAAAAAAGCTCAAACAAAAAAGCTAATTTAGTTAAGCTTTGTAACTTATTTTGAAAATATTACTTGAGTTATCTAATTCTTAATTATGTAAACTCACTCCTTTTTTAATGTATCTTTTTAGCCATTTAGTTTTAATAAAATTATTTCTATATGTGAAAAAAATTTCAGTGAAAATCACATGGGAGAAATTTGTGTCGACGCGTTTCGAACCAGCCAGTGTGGTTCATCATATTAATAAATATTTTTTAAATTCTAAATTTAAAAAAAAAAAAAATCATAGGTTAATAATAAATTTTACTTAATAACTATTACATTTGAAAATAAATATAATGTATTAATTGAACTTGTTTCAAAGTATTGGTGTGAAGAATGAACATATTGAATATTTGGAAAAATATTAAAAGTGTTGTTTTTATCAACATATTATTGCTTTGTATTTGATCTCATAACATAATAAATAGTAGTGGAAACAAAAGTATGGACTTTTTCTTTAATGCTTTAAAACAAATATAAATCTCTTGGTATATTTATATGGCATGAACAACACAAAATTTAACATGTATAACGTTTTCCTATGAAAAAAATAGAGGATTTAGTAGTGTTAGAAAAATTTTGAAGATCATTTTTATTGCATATGAAACTTTAATTTTCAGTCACATGGACTTGATAACAAACTTACATAGAAAGGAGATGGGAATAAAGCTCAAACAAAGAAGCCCTTTAGTAAAAGAGAACAAAATGAGACTCAAACTTGATGAAATTAATGACAATAGAGTCAAACTACATACAAACACTACTTCCCTTACAACAAGCTAGAATGAGGAACTTTGGCCTGCACTAGTGTTGTTGTTAACACCACTTGTACTACCTAGAAAATGTGTTATATTTGATTGAAATTCTGGAATACTTGAAACTCTAAAAAATGTGTCTTTGATGTTTTGCAATATACCCACAATGTTGATCATAGTAGGTCGTCCTTCAGGGGATTCTTTTGTGCAGAGCAAACCCATGCTTACAAGGTGATTAAGGCAATTGAGTTCCTTATCTTCGGGAGTGATGGAACTAATCCTCCTCAATAGACTCTTATCCACACTTCACTAATTTGATTTGGAAAACTGCTATTGACCCATTTATGCAAATTCATTCCTTCCACAAACATGTTATGGGTTGGTTTCTTTCTAGTGAGCATCTCCAATAGAACTACTCCATAACTATAAACATCACCCTTTGTTGTGACACGTCCACCCAATCCATATTCTACATTCAAACATCATCATCAAAAAGTTTATGATTCATAATTTATAATAAAAATAGAAAACAAGTGATATCTCTAACATGTTATATATCTCAAATAATACCTCGAGGAATCTATAACATGTTATCTATCTCAAATATGCCCTGTGACTTTAAATATGTTGTCATGTCTTCACCCAAAAACACATTGCTTGGTTTGAGATCACAATGGATCACTTGTATGAAACAATGGTGATGGAGATAAGCCATTCCCTATGCAATGTCTATTGCTATATTCAATGTTTGAATCAAAGTCAAACTACTTTCTACTTCATCATTGGGGTATAACCACTTCTCTAGGCTTCCTTTTGGCATGAATGGAAATACCAAAGCTTTAATTTGGGAGTCTGAATAAGAAGTTATGATTCTAATCAGATTTCGATGCCTAACTCTCTCCAATACTTTGCACTCCTTGCCAAAACTCCTTTGAGCCCCTTCATTTTCCAAATTGAGAAGCTTCACTGCAATCATTGTGCCGTCACTCAAAACCCCTTTGTAGACTTTCCCAAAACTACCCACTCCTAACATGTTGGCATCATTGAATTCCTCTGTTGCAGTGACGAGCTCTCCATAGGAAATTCTTCGGTGCCCCACATTTAAGGATGCCTCGACCTCTATAGGAGTATGTTGCTTATGGTTTCGTCTCCATTGGAACAATTGCCACTGCACCAATAGGTTAGATAACTCTTTTTAGATGTGAAACACTTTTATGATTGTGTGAGCATGACATGGTGCTAGACTTACCCAAGGGCCACCAAGATTAAGATTTCCCATAAATGATGCTGCACCAAGCTTTTTGAAAACTCCACCTTTTGGGACTCCATAAAATTTAAATTATGGAAAACAAAATTTTAATTTTAATTTAATATTTTAAGTTGTTATAAAAACCAAATAAGTTTTCAAATCATATTTTTGAATTTTTAAATTAATTTATTTATAATTTATAATTTTAAATAAATAAATTGTCCAACAAAACACTTTCGAATAATAAAAAATCAAATAGTTAAACTCTGAAAATTCTATAAAAAAAAAAAATTTCTAAAAAAATCATTTTAATGTTGCAACTTTATAAAACTTTACATTTTATTTTTTTTATAAAACAAAAAGTGGATATTTTTTTTGAAAAAAGAAAAAAACAATTACAATATAAAAAGAGAGTTCTAATTGAAGTTGTCTACCAAGCAAAAAATTGCCAGAATTCGGTCAACTAAAACTTGAAAAATCAGGGGTTTGGAGTGTTTAGAATCCATTTTTTATGCTGGAAATGGATTCAGCACTATCAAAAACCCTTAGAGCACTTAAAATATTAAAGTTTAACAACTATAAACAAGATTCTGGACAAATTTTTGTCAGATTTTCTGAAAATCATTGCCGGATTCTGGGTAAAAACGCGGCCTTTTTAGACTACGCAGTTCTAATTTTGACTTTAACACTGCGGACTTAGAAAAAGATATATTGTAAAATCGTCGGGCTAGCTAGCTTTCCAAAACGATGTACGGGAGTTTCATTAAATTAATGAAAAAAATGCCGCTCTTCAATTACATTAATCGAAAGAATACGCACTTCGATTAAACAAATCACAAAAGTGCCGCCCTTCCATATATTTAACCAAAAGCAATGATTGGCCTGTGACTTTAACACCCTACTCCGGCAGTGATATCAATTTATTATTACTTTCAACCTACTCTGGCAGTGATATCGCCCGTTATTACATTACTCTCGCGAAAGATTACGCTTCACTGCAATCATTGTGCCATCATTCAAAACCTCTTTGTAGACTTTCCCAAAACTACCCACTCCTAACATGTTGGCATCATTGAATTCCTCTGTTGCAGTGACCAGCTCTCCATGGGAAATTCTTCAGTGCCCCACATTTAAGGATGCCTCGAACTCTATAGAAGTATGCTGCTTATGGTTTCGTCTCCATAGGAACAATTGCAACTGCACCAATAGGTATGATAACTCTTTTCAGATGTGAAACACTTTTATGATTCTGTGAGCATGACATGGTGCTAGACTTACCCAAGGGCCACAAAGATTAAGATTTCCCATAAATGATGTGGCACCAAGCTTTTTGAAAACTCCACCTTTTGGGACTCCATAAAATTTAAATTATGGAAAACAAAATTTAGATTTTAATTTAATATTTTAAGTTGTTATAAAAACCAAAAAGGTTTCAAATCATATTTTTGAATTTTTAAATTAATTTATTTATAATTTTAAATTTTAAATAAATAAATTGTCCAACAAAACATTTAGAATAATAAAAAATCAAATATTTAAATTCTGAAAATTCTAAAAAAATCATTTTAATATTGCAACTTTATAAAACTTTACATTTTATTTTTTTGAAAAAACAAAAACAATTACAATATAAAAAGAGAGTTCTAATTGAAGTTGTCGCGAGGCAGAAAATTGCCGGAATTCGGTCAACTAAAACTCGAAAAATCAGGTGCTTGGAGTGTTTAGAATCCATTTTTGATGCTGGAAATGGATTCAGCACTATCAAAAACCCCTACAGTACTTAAAATATTAAAGTTTAACAACTGTAAACAAGATTCTGGGCAATTTTTTGCCAGATTTTCTGAAAATCATTGCCAGATTCTGAGTGAAAACGCGGCCTTTTTAGACTACGCGGTTCTCATTTTGACTTTAACACTGCGGACTTAGAAAAAGATATATTGTAAAATCGTCAGGCTGGCTAGCTTTCCAAAACGATGTACGGGAGTTTCATTAAATTAATGAAAAGAATGCCGCTCTTCAATTACATTAATCGAAAGGATACGCACTTCGATTAAACAAATCAGAAAAATGCCGCCCTTCCATATATTTAACCGAAAGCAATGATTGGCCTGTGACTTTAACACCCTACATTCAAATGTGACACACTCGTTATCGTTCATATGGAATGATTACGCAGATTATTACCTTATCGCTCAGGATCCGACTTGGGATTTATCCGGCAGTGATATCAATTTATTATTACTTTCAACCTACTCTGGCAGTGATATCGCCCGTTATTACATTACTCTCGCGAAAGATTACGCACATTATTACCTTGTCCGGCAGTAAATCATAGTTGATATACCGTGACTTCGAAGGTCTTGCGGTTTTCCAAGCGACTTTTGACTTTTTAAAATACTTTTAAAAACCTTCATTATGACGTTCAATGTTTAAGAGCTAAGTAATCATAATTGATTAGGGAGTTATTACTACAGTTCCTTCATGTAACTTTCCAGGTGTCCTTTGTAATCTCTATCGGTGAGAATGAGGTGTGCATGTGAGAATATTAATGATTTTCAGTTTTAGCAATGTAATAATGCTTCTTCTTTTTCTATATAGGACCCTCATTGGAAAGTTCAATACATTCTAATCAATACATTCTAATTAAGAGCTAAGTAATCATAATTGATTAGGGAGTTATTACTACAGTTGCTTCATGTAACTTTCCAGGTGTCCTTTGTAATCTCTATCGGTGAGAATGAAGTGTGCGTGTGATAATATTAATGATTTTCAGTTTACGAATGTAATAATGCTGCTTCTTTTTCTACATAGGACCCTCGTTGGAAAGTTCAATACGTTCTAATCAATCCACTTAAATATTTTAAGTGAGACTCTCTAGTTTTTAGGGATTGAAAGTGTTCAGGCTGGACTGAATCTTGGAACCGAGAGATAATATTTATTTATTATTTTTTTATTTATTTTGAGAGTATTTATTTAATAAGAATTAATAAAGATCAAATTTCTTCACGTGTAATTTTTTTTATTTAGAGTGTAAAATATAATGTTTTATTTTAAATTGTATTTTTAAATGCTAAATAAAAATAATATAAGACTAAATAAAAATTTTAATCATAAAAATTTGATTTTTTTTCTATATACATAAATTAGTTAACATAGATTCTCAAATAGTTTATTTAAATCTTTTTTTGAAATATTTTTGAATAGTATAAGATTTAAATCTTTCATTCACACATTTTTTTAACTTCTAATTATTTTACAACATATTTATTTATTTTTAATTATAGTTGACATTAGTTTTCTATTTAGGGCACAAACGGACAAACAAACTTACAGCTATAGAATGAGCCCAAACTTACACATCCCTTTATATTGGGCTATAGAATGAGCCTCTCCGCTCAATTAGTAAGATGATCTAATTGTTTTACATATATAGAAACTAATCTTATTAAGTTTTTTATAATTTTTCTAAATAAATTCTAAATAAATTTTACAATCACAAGTGTAAAAAATGCATAATAATAAGTTAAAACTTAATAAAAAAAATCATATAAATATGAGATTTTACACTTCATCACTGTATATTGTATTATAATATTTTAAATGATTGTACATTTTGTATGATTCTAAGTTAAATGTTGTGATCATTCTCAATTTGGTTGTAAAATGCTAAAGATGTCATCCTTATTTTCATATTCCATAGAGATAAATAATGGAAACAACAACTTTGTACTTTCTTTTATTAACAAAAATTGTCAAATAATATGGCAAAAAACTCCTTTCAAGTGGTTGAAATTCACCTTTTAATAGGGTTTTAGATAAAGAAAAATATAACGTTACCTATAATGAATAACCATACAAGCTTATTCCAGAAAATAAAAATTTTACCATCTATCTCCACAAAAAAAACCATAATTTAATGAAGAACTCACATCCAAATTAGCTCAAATATAAAGGCCTAGCCTGTTTTAATGATAACATTTGCATCTCATTTTCATAAGCTAAAAATTGAACATAAGACAATTGTAATTTTAGTTCAAATAATGAAAGATGATTGCAAAATCTTAACTTTTTCATGTACAAAGACCATATGTTCAAAAACAATGTTTCTTATCTTTGTGATTCATACATCGTTTCATTTAAATAAACAATGTACAAAGACCATATGTTCAAAACCAATGTTTCTTTTATTTGTGATTCATACATCATTTAAATAAAGGATGTAAAGATTTTGATTATTACCATGAGGCTCTAATCATGTCACCTCTGGGTTTTCTATGTGACTATCAATAATAGCTTTACATAAAACAATTTCTTGTGAATCATTATTTAAGAAAAACAATTATATTAAAATAATGAACATTCTCATTAAAATAATTCTTTATTGAGTGAGGTCAAAGTTCAGAAAGAAAATGCCTATAATTTTTTAATCAGTTAATGATATTATTAGTGAAGGACTTATCTCCTCTTGGCTTGCCATTTCTTCCAATTGTAAATAATTCATCAATTTTACTCTAATTGGGAGTTGTTTGTGCTATTTGGTATTTTTCTTTATATTTCAAGACACTTTTCATTTCTTCATTCCAAGCTTTCAAATCTCTTTTCCATTCTTATTCCTAAATATCCACAGAAAAAAAAAATTGTTGAAATTATCAATACTATTTTCTACATAGCTTCATTCATCTTCATTCTTCAAGTTGATTTGTTAGAAACAATCCTTGTGCTACAACTTATAGTGGGAAAGGCTTGTGTTTTGTAGTAACCATCAATAAATGAATATAATAGCTACACACATGACATGACATGACATGACATGTTATAATATAGCAATAATTTAAATTAAAAAAATATAATAATTAATGCGAAAAATAATCTTTATGATAAGAAATGTAGTATAATAATTTTTTATCTCATAAAAAACCCATAGTTACTAACTCTTAGAAACTTATTTTAGAAATATGTCAAAAGATAAGCATATTGGAAATGGAGATAGTTTTTAAAAATATAGAATATATGATTTTATCGGAAAGACATTATCTTTAGCCTAAGAAAAAAATAACCTTTTAACTCACTCAAACTTCATTGAATATAATAGCTACACACATGACATGACATGTTATAATATAGCAATAATTTAAATTAAAAAAAAAATATAATAATTAATACGAAAAATAATCTTTATGAGAAGAAATGTAGTATAATAATTTGTTATCTCATACAAAACCCATACTACTAACTCTTATAAACTTATATGAGTATTTAGAAACTTATTTTAGAAATATGTCAAAAGATAAGCATATTGGAAATGGAGATAGTTTTTAAAAATATGGAATATATGATTTTATTAGGAAAGGCATTATCTTTAGCCTAAGAAAAAACAAACCTTTTAACTCACTCAAACTTCATTTACACTTCGTGAAAATTATTTTTATAAGTATTTTTTCACAACAACAATTTGTTACCTTGAAGTTGGAAATCTAACTATCTAAATATATAAGGAATGATGTATGGAGAATTTATCAACATGAAAATTAAAATATGCAGTTTTAATGAGACTCAACTATGCATTTTGATCAAAACATGTCAAATTAACGCTTTTGTTATGATGATATATTTATTGTGGGAATTGTTAAAATATGAAAGTTCTATGCAGAAAATCGAATGTACTTTGCAGAAAATTAAATGGAACTAAATGTACTTTTGATCAGGAGATCAAGTCATATGCTCAAAAATGAAAGTGCTCGAAACAGGTCCGAACCTGAACGATCGAAAGGTCTCGTCGTTGCGATTCTGGTGCTACGAACGGTTCGAAAAACCGATGTTGTATGAGGAAGTTGTCGCGTTCTGTTTGTTTTCCCAAACAACAAAATTTTGGTGACTGGATGCCCAGTTAGCTTGCAGATACAGTCAATGGAATATTCTTGGAATATTCCATTTTCTTATGAGCCAACAAGATGGCGACATGTGGCACATTGTGGGTCGTTGGATGTTGATGGTACGAAGTTGATCTAGACCGTTGGATGAGGTTTTGGATGGGCTAATGGATGAGTGACACGTGGCATGCCCACAGGCCGCCACCTGTCCTCAAGATGGTGGTGTAAAATTTATGTGGAGTCGACAGAAGTCGACCACCCGACCTCCCATCCGCCAAGCCCACATGCTACCAGTGTACCTACATGCAAGTACTTAACCTTATACAATGCGAGTTTCGTTTTTTGGTGAAAAAAGAATCTACCTAGACTAATGTGAGCATTCTGAAGTCATTGGTGCAGAGAAAACAACCATTAGAGGCCTGCAAACATATGTAATACAATTTTGAGCATAATGAAAAAGAGGGACATGCCATTAGGAGCTAGACCAACAGATGTAGCCCAGGAGGGGTGAACTGCTTCATCATGCCTACTGTGTAAAACTTACGTGTGAATGTTTTTATCTGTTATGCACTGCTACTCAGTGTTTTTAAGGCTTATTTACATGCTTAAAGTTCACTAATTCATCTAATTTTCATGGTTAAAGCTATCATACCTTAAGCAAACTTATGAAGACAATTTTTACATGTTTATTTAACTGAAATGACACTTAGCATAGTAGAACTAATACACTCCTTTCAGATCAAATTGGTATCAGAGCTAGAGTTTTATCTCTGGTGTTTTTATATGCAAGTATTTGTTAACTATTTGCAAGGGTTTTCATGCTTACTGTAACATACCTACTCAACTTGTTGCATTTACACATGGTGAATCAATTTTATGTAATGTCAATTTAACTGTTTATTCAAGAATTGGTTGGAAATGAATTCTTGATAACCACCTATGGGCATAATCTGTTTTTCAAAATTTGAAGCTCCGTGAGGTATTTGCATATAAGTTGTGTTTCGGTGTTTATATATTAGTTTGCTCGACTTCTGGACTGGATTTCATAAAATAAAATAATCAAATGCCAAGATTATTTATTACAGTCCCTCTAATTTTTATATTCTCCAACTTACAACTTCTTCTCTGGTTGTTATATGATGG
This sequence comes from Pinus albicaulis, assembly GCA_034641835.2. Lineage (NCBI taxonomy): Eukaryota > Viridiplantae > Streptophyta > Pinopsida > Pinales > Pinaceae > Pinus > Pinus albicaulis. Next base: position 1,468,677,248 of record CM076579.1, on the reverse strand, counting down.
TACCCCTACCACACCGCTTCTTCTCCGGTTGTTATATGACGATACCTCTACCACACCGCCGTCGTATTGGTCATTTGCTCCTTTTCGGTGCTAGAGAATGCTCTGCAACCCTGAGTCATTTTTGTCACTGTCTTCCTCTCATATTTCCTCGAAAGATTAACAAAAGTCACTCTGCATTCGCAGTTATGGCAATTTCAGCTTCTCCCCAAGATCACATGGTCCTCGACATATAATATTTTAAAGAACTCTCACTGTGCCCAAAAGGAAAGCGAATCAGGAGAGAAAGAGGGCATGGACATGTGCCTATGCTTGTTGGTGAAGACGGAAAAACAAGAATGATAGGTTCGAAACGTTTTTGGAGAACGAATGGGAGAAGGGCTAAGAGTCTCATTGGGCTAAAATATTCCAAGATTTAAAAGATAAGTATCTTTCTTTATTAAAAATAATTTCGAAGTTTATTTATCCAACATAAGTTAAAGAGTTTTTCTTAGGAGAAGAACTCTTGAAAATTTATGCATATGGAGAAATTATGCTAGTTTTCTTAGTAAAGAAAATACTTTAGGGTGTATATAAAGATTGTTGTTATGTTAACCTTTTAAAAATAAAAATATAACTATCCACAACAGTAAAAGATAAGTAGCTTATATATATATATATATATATATATATATTGCATATGCATCTTATTTAGGAAAAGATAGGGTGCTTGTTTTCTTTTAAAAGGCATTTCTTATCCAAGTTCTTTTCTTGAAAATGAATATAGATTAAAGAGGGTAACTCTTGAAATATTTTCATGTGTGGTGAAGAAGAAAAGAGAAAAGTTTCTCACATTAATATTCTTGGAAGAGTTTTTATGAATATGTATGCATACATTAACCATGTTGTGAATATGTATATATAGTTTACCATGGTGTTGGTAAATATTAATCATTTAATAAATCCATGGATAGTTTACCATGGTGATGGTAAAGATGAGTTATTTAATAAATCCATGGATAGATTACCATGGCGTTTGTAATTATTAATTATTTAATAAATCCATGGATAGTTTACCATTGTGTTGGTAAAGATTAGTAATTTAATAAATCCATGGATAGATTACCATGGTGTTTGTAAATATTAGTTATTTAATAAATCCATGGATAGATTACCATAGTGTTGGTAAAGATTAGTTATTTAATAAATTCATGGATAAAAGAACTATTCAGTTATATTTCTTTAGAAGAAAAAACTGCGTAATTACTTTTATGTTATCATGATTATGATGTTAGTTTGTTTTGGAATAAGATCATGTATATTCATCGAATATTTGTATTAGATATACGTTTATATGTGGGAAATGATAACATGTGAATTACATGTACAAAAACTAAAGTAATGTTTTGGTTTCTTTGAAATATATACATGGCTAATGTGGGTATAATATTTGGAGAATAAGACATGTATTCTTATGCTTTATTCCATTAGTTTTATGGAAAAGAAAACCATGTTTTGCATCCGTATTATGTTATATTTCCTCGAAGAGGAATATTCATGAGTTTGCATGCTCTATTATATTAAGTATTATGTTGGGAAATCAAGTTTAGAAACTTTATGCATTGTATGCATAGGAACAACATTCATCATGTTAGCTTTAGCACCAAAAGCAATAGTTGAAGGGCTGGATTCTTTTGCTAAAGTTTAAGTAACACGAATGCACATTGTGCCATTTTCCATTGAAGGAATTCCTGGACAATGGTAGTGAATTGTCTTGTAATGTGAGCATGTGTGAGAAGTGTCATAATCATGTGGGAACTATTTGATATGAATTGATAATTACTTGCTCACAGTAAGGTAGAGATGTTAGAAGAATGCATCTGGTGATATTGTAATCACATCTCATGTATGCACATGGATAAGTGCTAATGGATCACTTAAAGATTAATTATTTATTGATTAAGGCTTTATCTAATAATGTTATATAATATTTTTGATGACATCAAAACAGGAAGCGGTGGTGGCTTATGAAAAGTAAATATTATGCTTAACATGGTGGCAGGTAAATGAGTAATGGTTCATGTAGATGGGTGCAATGGTTCACGCAGATGAGTGTGAGCGACAACATGGTCCATTGTGCGTTGGTACATTGTAGGTACAGCCATGCCACCAAGATATGAAGATATGAAGACTAGAGGGTAAATGCTATCATATTTATTGTAATGGCTTTAAGCTAGATATTTGTATATTTCCTTGTAAGATTTATAACGATGGTTAAGGGATGGTATCCATTATAAGCCATTGAGTGAGCGATGAACACCCTCATGAGCATTTAATAATAAAATTAAACATTGATGGTTTTCACCCTACGGGGTTTCCAGGTTATATTGGTGTTCAATGATGTGATTTATTATTGTGTCAAGATGATGATGTTGATTCCTTTCTTGTTGTGATGTTCATAATGTCAATTATGTGATGACTACATGAATAATGAAATGAATGCAAGGTATCGCATACAGTTTTATGTTAATGTATCATAATAGAGGTTGTCCATGGTTAAGCAACTTACTATTCTTATACTAAGGTTTCACTATGAACTGGTGAAAAACCTATCTAATGATGAGTAAGGAATATTTAATAGTGATTTGGATAGTTATCATAGGTAACTTGTATAAAAAAAATTAACTCCTTGCAATTCCATGTGAAATTAACTGTGTATGTTACACTTTCTGTGCTCAAGCTTAAGAGAGGAGAAGGCAAATTGGTGGAAGCAAGAGATTCTCAAAGTGAGCCACAGCAAAGGAGGGCAAGATTGCCACATTCTTCACCACCTAGTTTACCTTCACGAGAAGCAGAAGCAACATCAAGCATGCCTCCACGAGAAGAAGAAACCGATGAAGAGGTGGATACCAAAGAGGAAGAAAGAGTGTACAGAAAAGCATTTCTTGACTTAACTGAAATGGTGTGAGTCCTTTATCAAGAAAGGAATGATAAACTAGAAGAGGAAAGGTCCAAACTTCACAAGGAAGGACAAGGATCATTAGGAGGCCACAATGATGAAGATAAATCCAAGAAGGGTAATGGAGGAAATGGAGACAGTGGAAAGTCACCATCTTCACCCACATATCCATCCTCATAATCCTCTACTTCAGCTTCAGTGCATCAACCATACAATTCCAAGAACATGGGTAAAATTCCTTTTCTAAAACTTGATGTTAAGTTTGAATTGCCAATGTTTGATGGTGAAGTTAATGCAGAAAAGCTAGATAATTGGATTAGGCAATTAGACGTCTATTTGAGAATCCAAATTTTTCATGATGATGACACCAAAATCCAACTAGCTTCTTTGAGAATGGAAGGTGCAGCACTTGTTTGGTGGGAATTCAAGACAAAGGAGGAGATCAAGAAATATGGTAAGATTATTTTATCATGGAATAATTTCATTTCTACAATAAAACAACAGCTTTATCCATTAGCTCACATGCAAAAAGCCATAATGAACTGGAAAAATTTTAAACAATTGAAAGGACAAAATGTACAAGTGTATACTCAAGAATTTAGGAGAAGGGCTCTTTTACTAGGAGTAGATTTGCATAGCCAAGACACTTTACTCAAGTATATAGGAGGCTTACATACCTACCTAAGACATACAATCCTTATGTTTAACCCTACAAGCCTAGATGAATTTTGTGTTCAGGATACACATTTAGAGGCAAGGGGAAAACAAAACTTAGATGGGAATGATGAAAATGAGTTTAAAGGCAAATGGAAGAAAAAGAGAAATGAAAATACTAGAAAAGAGAAGGGAAAATTCTTTTGCAAAAACTATTCTAAAACTAGCCATGATGAGGACCATTGTTGGAAACTTCATCTAGAGTTGAAACCAGAAAGTTTGAAATCCAAAGAGAAAGCCAAGGAGAAAGGAAAAACTATTGCAATAGATGAACAAGACCTAGGGTCATATTCAGGAGATGAAACAAAAATCATAGCTATGGGACTAAAGAACATAAAGGGGAAAGAGATTGTAAATAAACCCAGTTCTAGTATATCTAACTGTCACATACAAGCTCCAAATGAAGAAAACAGAATTGAACTGTTTCATGTGAGGGTCATTTCCAAACATACAAGGTTTGACACATTGTTTGACAATGGGTCACAAGCGAATTTAATCTCTGAAGACTTGGTCAAGAAACTTAATCTTGAGATCATTCCACATCCGAAACCATATCCACTTGGTTGGATTTGTAAGGATGCAAATTTATAGGTTCAAAGAAGTGCATGTTGTGCTTTGCAATAACTGCACATTTCATTGACACAATTGAATTATATGTTGTTTCGCTTGATATAAAAAGTATGGTGTTGGGTAGTTCTTACTTGTATGACAGGAAATAAAACTTTCTCGCCACGAGAACAAATACCATTTATTCAAAGATGGCAAGGAGTAGATTGTGAGAGCTCATCGCAAAAAACTAGACTCTTCTTTAGTTAATGCAGGGCGGATTAAGAGGCTCATCAATGCAAGTCAAAACTTGACATTGATGATAATTAAACAAAGAGAAGTTTTACATAATCCTTTTCATGTAAATAATGATGTATATAATGAGTTTTTTTCTGTTGGAAAGCAGATTGTCTTTGAAAGAAGATGACAAGCAATTGCAGCAGTCAATATTGGTGTCGAACGGTGCTGAAAACAAAGTGTCAGTGCAAGAAGTTGCAAAAGTCCAAGAGAGGGAAAAAAAACTTAGCAAAGAAGGCACAGGATTCAGAAAAGTTCATTGCTGGTTTCAGAAAGGCATGGTACAATGGCGAAGAAAATTGGTCAGGAATCGACACAAGTTCAAAGCAAATTTAGCAAAAAATCGCCATAAGGACAGGATGCAAGGTGAGAGTAATTCCAAGTTTTCTTTGATTAAAGACCAATGTAGAAACAAGATGTTTACTACAAAGTTAGGTTGTTTTTCTGAAAGTTCAGTAAATGTGCAACATGACAATGTCAAAATCAGCGATGGTTGGTCAATGGAATCAAGGAAAAAATTTCCGTTTCATGAAAAGCTCCAATTAATGAAATTAGGGAAATTTTAGTGGATTAATATTGGAAGAGTGGGGACACAGTCTCCTCATCTTCATGTTCAGTAGTCCAGAGAGCTTTTGGGGTGCAAAAGCTTCCCAGTGGGGAGGTGTGATTAGGAGATCAAGTCATATGATAAAAAATGAAAGTGCTTGAAATAGGTCCAAAACTAAGCGACCGGAAAGGTCTTGTCGTTGCGATTCCGGCGCCATGAATGGTTCGAAAAACCGATGTCATATGAGGAAGATATCACATTCTATTCATTTTCCCAAATAGCAAAATTTTGGTGACTGGATGCCCAGTCAGCTTGCAGGTACAGTCAGCAGAATATTCTCGAAATATTCCATTTTATTTTGAGCCAACGAGATGGCGCCATGTGGCACATTGTGGGCCGTTGGATGTTGATGGTACAAAGTTGATCATAACCGTTGGATGAGGTTTTGGATGGGCCAATGGATGAGCGACATGTGGCAAGCCCGCAGGCCGCCACGTGTGCTCAGGATGGTGGTGTAAAATTTATGTGGAGTCGATGGAAGTCGACCACTCGACCTCCCATCCACCAAGCCCGCGTGCTACCAGTCCTCCTACATGCAAGTACTTAACCTTATACAATGCGAGTTTCATTTTTTGGTGAAACAAGAGTCTACCTAGACTAATTTGAGCATTTTGGAGCCATTGGTGCAGAGAAAACAGCCAATAGAGGCCTGCAAACATGTGTGATTTACAATTTTGAGCATAATGACAAAGAGGGACATGCTATTGGGAGCTGGACCAGCAGATGTAGCCCAGGAGGGGTGAACTGCTTCATCATGCCTACTGTGTAAAACTTACGTGTGAATGTTTTTATCTGTTATGCACTGCTACTCAGTGTTTTTAAGGCTTATTTACATGCTTAAAGTTCACTAATTCATCTAATTTTCATGGTTAAAACTCTCATACCTTAATCAATCTTATGGAGACAATTTTTACATGTTTATTTAACTGAAATGACACTTAGCACAACAGAACTAATACATTCCTTTCAAATCAACTTTGCATAAAGCTGAAAGTTATATTTTGTTACAATTAGTTAGAATGTATATTTCTTCAAATATTTTTAGATCAACAATTGTAGATAGAAAATAAACTTAAGGATCATATGAAGACAACCAAGCACAAATATGAGACATTGAGATTTAGGCGCAACGACCAGGGGAAAACCCCTCAAGGGGGGAAACCCAAATGATTCTTCTTCTATTATATTTCTTCAATAATTCAACAAATTACACACACACACACAAAATGAGAATGAAAAAAGTCACCAATTTCTGACCAAATTGCAGTTGAAGTGCACTTGTTATTTTCTTGAAGATCTCCTCCTTCTCTTGATCAAATCATGTTCTTCACACTTAATCTAGCTCTTTCGTTGCTCTTGCTCCTCATTGGTTCTCACACATCTCTTACATAAACTTAATACTTATTCTCCTTCTTCACAATGAACATGCTACACTTAACTTGCACTTGCTCTTGCTTAAATAGATGAGAAAGTCTAGGAGTTACAAAATGAATTCATGCCTTGAGCCAATAATAAGAGAATCAAATTCCATGAGGGAGGAGTTACTTGAGTAGAAGTGTAACTAATCCCAAGAATAGAGATAGAGGTACATTTGTCTTGAGGAGTTATAATTCGAATTATTGAGAGAGAGAGAGAGAGTTACACCTAGACATGAGAGAATATTTGGTGAGAGTTACAAATCAAATTGAATGAGGGAGTTACTTGTGCTTTTAATGAAGAGGAGTTACACTTTTTCCATACATTAAATTATTGAGGGAGAGTTACATTCTCTTAAGTGTGGAGTTACTATTTTATTCTAAGAGATAGGTTCGATTTCCCAAGTAGGAGATTCTCATTTTAATTTACTTATTCCACAAGAAAATTCATTTTTAATAATTCATTAAAGGTGGATCAATTTACACTATTTTATAAATAATAATAATAATAATAATACAAAGGATAAAAATATTAATTCTTGACTTGTATAATCGTGATTTATTTGATTTTAAAGTGGTTTCCATATGTCAAGATCATCTTTGATCATTTAGACATGATTTTCTATTTTTAGAAAGTCACTTCAAAATTGAGATGTGACTTACTATTTTTGAAAAGTCATATTAGAATTGTTAGAAATGAAATTTTATTATAGGTGGTTCAAAAAAAACTAAAGATATGATTTCTTCGAGGAGAATTTCATCCCTGGGCTACCAAATTTTAACACTCTCTCTCAGCTAGTGAGGAATTATTTCAGCATCAAAGATCTTTGTTTCCTCTGATCTCTTTCATTCATATCAGTTTAACTCTGCTCTGTAACATATGTAATAACGAAGTCAGAATATAAATAATAATTGTCCACTTGATGCAAATTTGGAAAGGAAAGGATCATCACATGGAAAAGACTCAAGTCACACAGACACGAATCAAAATAACCAAGTTTCATTAAATTTCAAGTGGCGGAAGACTTGCATCCTAGACTGAAGTCACACAGAGAAGTCTCACTACACCTATTGACCAAATAGGAAGCTCTTTCCACATCCCAGACTGTGGGTCGAATGCATATTGAGGCCTACTTGTGTGGCGACCACTACACAAGAGGTCCCTCTACCTCAGGAGATTTCCTACATCATTCTCTTATCCCGCGAGCTCTGACGAGGGGGAGGAAACTTAGTGTTCTTGATCAGCTGTGACCACTTCCTGGAAGGGTCACATCCATAAGTCTAAGCTACTCTCTAAAAACCATGAACTTTCCTTTCAGTAAAGGCTTGGTAAGAATGTCATCTATCTGATCATCAAAGGAGATGTGATGGAGCCTCACTACTCCTCTCTGCACCATATCCCGGATATAGTGATACTTTATCTCAATATGATTGGACTTATCATGAAACAAAGGATTTTCTGCATGATGAATCCCACTATTATTGTCAGAATATATTATTGTTGTGTTTGGAACTTGCTCAAATAGTTCCCCAAAAATATTTCTTATCCAAACTTCCTCACAGCTACCCATGCAAGAAACAATGTACTCAACTTCAGTTGTACTCAATGCAATTAACTTCGCGTTTCTTCTCATCGAAGAGATCATGGCATATCCCAAGCTAAAGAAGCACCTAGAAGTTTTCTTTCTATCAATATACTTATCAACCCAATCAACATGAGCATATCCATGAAGTCTTAAATTTTTAACAGGGTATTTCAATCCTAGATTGATATTTCCATGGAAGTATTTGAGTACATGTTTTGCAACAATCCAGTGGACATGAAAGGGATCAATCATATGTTGAATTAAATTGTTACAGTGAAGCATATGTGAGGCCTAGTGTTTACCAAAAACATCAAAGCAAAAATAAGCTTTCTACACACTGTGGGATTTTCCAGACTAGGTCTCGCAGCTTTGCCACATAACTTCTTAAAGTTCATTCCATAAGAGTATGAATGGAATTACATTATACCATAAAAAATATTTCAAGAAGCTTAACAAAATATTTTCCTTGAGAAATATAAATTTCACCAAGTATTTTCCAGACCTGTAGACCTAGAAAGTAATGCATCAAACCAAGGTATTTCATTTCAAAGTCATAAGCTAATTCCCTCTTACATTGGAGGATAAGAGGTTCTCCTTCTATCAAGAATAAATCATCAACATAAAATACCAAAATAAATGGTATACCTTGGATTTTCTTGAAGTAGAGGTTTGGGTTTTCACTACTTATTATGAAACCAAGCTTTATCAGGTAGCTATAAACATACCAAGCTCTTGGAGCTTGATTTGGCCCATATAAGGCTTTCTTTATTATGAAAACATGAATTTCCCTGTCATGCTCTTCAAAGCCTTGTAGTTGCTCCACAAATACCTCTTCCTTGAGGAAGCTATGCAAGAAAGCATTTTTCACATCCATTTGGTGAAGATTCCATCTCCGACTAGCAGTTAAGGAAACAAAAGATTGAATACTAGAATATCATTGCTACAAGTGCGTTCTTTTTGCAACTGCAACCAAACTTTGTCACCCCTCTGGAACTTGTGTGGCACTCAATGTTGATTATGTCACTGCTTGTACTTGGCATTGGATTTCTCCAAGATATTGTGGACTTGCTAGTGGATGTGCTAGATGCGATCAGTAAATATAGTTGCTTTATCAGCCTCAGGAAGTACATGTGAGGAGCTTGGCCTGATGTGACCTTTCAGCAACAACTCTTGGATTTTCCTCTTGATTGCATCATTCTCCATAACAGAATGTTGATAGATCGGCCCATTAAGAAATGATGCGCTTGGGGTCATATCAATGGATTTCTTGACCTGACAGTGTAGAGGAACCCCTATGGGTGAGGAGAAAACGTCCTTGTATTCCTCCATGACTTTGTCCATATGCTGCTGCCACGCAGGGGAGCCTTGTTTGGAGGTTTTGGCAACAATATTCTTCTTTTGATGTGGGTGAATCGTAATGAAAACAAATTTCCTGGTTTGGGAAATAATCTTACTACATTTCTTTGTAGTACTCAAAGAGATGGCGGAAGGCGGTACTACCTCCGGTATCCTGTACAATTGATTTCCCAAACTAATAATAATAGAACTAGGCCTAGACTCATACAAAACATGTTGCGTCCAGAAGTATGGTTGGCCTAATAATACATCAAACACATCAAGAGGAGAAACATCACACAAAACCTCATTCATGAAGGGCTTGATGTTGTACAAAAGGTGACACTGCTGGCTGACGTAGAGATCTCTTCCTTGGTGAAGCCACCCGATAGTATATGACTGCGGGTATGTTGTGGTCGGTAGGCCGAGCCGCTCATTAGGGGAATTTTGAGGTCTAAAATGGGCCTCCTAAGGAAATTATAAAATAATAGTGGAAAAAATGAAATAAGATTTGATGACATCATCAAATTTTAGAGGGAAAAATGAAAAAACTACTTTTTCAACTTATCTCCCAAAGTTTTTACTCAAATTTCGGGCGGGAGTACTCGTTGGATGCGAAATTTAATTCCCCATCCAAGGAGTACCCATGTTGCATACTTTCGATGGGTCCTACTACACAAAAAATGAGAAATACATAAAACAAACGTGATTACAATCACGCTTTTTATGTATTTCTCATTTTTCGTGTAGTAGAGTTCATCGAAAGTATGCAACATGAGTACTCCTTGGATGAGGAATTAAATTTTTCATCCAACGAGTACTCCCACTCGAAATTTGAGTAAAAATTTTGGGAGATGAGTTGAAAATACGAGTTGAAAAAGTAGTTTTATTATTTTATTATTTTTTAATATTTTTACCTTTTTATTTAAAAAATGGTGAATCGTCCCCCATGGTTGACATCATCATCTTGAATCCTATTGGTTGTTATAAATTTTATTTTTGTTGTACATTTTTCTTAGGAGGCCCATTTTAGACCTCAAAATTCCCCTAATGTCACAACCTCTGCTGAAATGAGGTTCTTTTGGATTCCGTTATCGACAAGGAATTGCAGTGGAGAAACCTTCACCCATATCTGGAAATGGAAGAGGCGCTCCCCCTCCTCTAGATCCTCGGGCTCCTCCCTCTAGAGCTTGGTGGTGTCAATGGTGTCACTGGGTTCCACATCAATTATTTTCTTCCCATTGTCATTCCCCTTGTCTAATTCTGACTCAGAATCAGAACATGCATTTGATTCAAATGCCTTCAGTTTGGCCACTAGCGACTGTTTGGCCCGACACTCGCTTGTGTTCTGAGTGGAGTTGTTATGAAATTCACACCACTTCCCCATGTCCTTATTTGGCTTTATGGTGTTGTTCCGAGTTGCTCTGCTTTGGCTTTTCCCCTTGTTATATGGTTCGGGGTCGCCTTTCCGTTGCTTCGGATTCAGGGATCCAAAGTCTCGCTTCTTCTGCTTAAATTTATGCTCGATCTTTGCAGTATATCGATATGTCATGCAAAGTGAGGTAATTTCAAGGAACTCCATTTCCTCATGAATTTATCTATGCAAACAACTACGGTACTTGAGCACCAAATGTTTCTTTGAATCTTTAATACCCAACTTTGTGCGTAGGGACAAATTCGCCAGCTTGTGCACATCTTGATCCCTTTTCTGCTGCAGCGTGGTCCATTTGATGTACTTGTCCTCATAGCTCCACACGGGGTAATATTTTTCCTTGATGTTGTCTCCGAACGAATTCCAAGTGGGTGGAGCCGTGAACAGAGAGGGTTCCCTCTCGTCCTTTTTCTCACAATATATTTCCCACCAGTCTTTGACATGGGGGGCGGTTTTGAGGGGTGAAAAAGTAATATTTTCTTGGTTTATGAAATCATGGACCGAGAAATACCCTTCCAACATATTCAACCATCTATCTACGACATATGCATCTATCTGGCCTTCAAATACAAGAATGTTTACTTGTACCCTGAAAGGAGTGGCACCTCCAGAGTGGCTACTAGATGCAGATGCATCGTCGATGAGTAGCCATTGAAGGATCTAGGCAAAGTTATACATCATTGCATTTCTTTGATTCTCGAGGGCCTCCTCGAGCAATATTTTGATAGGATATCCTGCTCCCTCATCTTTATTTTCTTCCCCCATGGGCGACCGTTGGGGTTTGCGAGGCTGATCTTGCAAAGCTTCAACCAGATTGAGCCCTAACTTCTTATACCCTTACCTTGTTGGGGACATGCAAAGAAGTATCGAGAGAGAGAAGACCGCTCTGATACCACTGATTTGGATTTATGTATAAGCATAGTAAAATACGAAAATAAACATAAATGTAGAGATTCACCAGAAATAAAATTGAACTTCATTAATATCAAATAACTGAAATATGCTTAGAGAGACATAATGGACATAAACTAGCTAGGACGATGGTAGATTATCTATGAGAAGAGATGTTGTGGCTGCATGCCTTTGAACTATGTTAAAATGAGGCTCAAAGGCCTATTTATTATTTCGAAATAATGGAAAACCCTAAATATCCAAAAACCTAACCCTAGGAGATGAAACACCAAACTATGGGCCCTGTTTGGGTAAATTGGTATATCAATTTCCCGGGGTCGTAACTTTTAGATACTGTTGTGGATGATTTTGTCACCCTCCTAGAGACAGCCTAGAGTTGCCATAGACCAGTGCCTAGGACATCTTAATATAGCAAGGAGCTCATTATATGCTTGGGTTGTCAGTCCAAAGAGCCCACTTACTATCTCTTGCTTGAACAAGGAAATTAGTTTTGAATGGGACCAATCTCTCTCAGAAGCTGACACAAAGATAAGAATAATGTAGGAACATCATGTAAAACTTCAGCATGAAAGCATCAGACAGTTAAGAGACCGCTTACCGTAAAGAGGGCCGATTCAAATAATATATCACAGAAATCAGATATCAGGAAGTGAGTGCAGTGAGGAAACATAAGAAGATATTAGCTGGCATGAGACTGATACCCAGATACACAACAGAACCATATAAGGGCGCACCAATTTACGAATCCTTATATGACAATAGCGTTTTGAAAGCACCCTCCTCAAGCAACTAATATAGCAGAAAATATGGAAAGAGTGAACATGGAACAGTATACCATGACTAGGCCTATTTAAAGCGCTTGACTAATTCCAGAAAGGGCATCAACGAGGATGAATCCTTAATGCAAACTAGTGAGCCACTCACATTCTAGAACATGATACAAGAAGATAATGAGCATGAAAGAGATATTGTATTAACACATGAGAGAAATTACATACTGTGAGATACCAAAGACCAGAATCCTCATTACAGTTATAACCCCTCCTCACTGAGACCCTACGGGCTCTGAAGCTTCATACATAAATATTACAAAAATGTATACAGAAGTCTTCTCGCTGCACAGTTTGCTGATAGAAATCTGGAACCCTTACAATGTCTTCTTTTTTAGCTTTTATAGAGAAGATAGAAAATTCTAGAGGAGGAGGCAGATAGGAGACATTTAATGACTTATTTTGAATCAGATGGCGGAAAACATTCGCGCCCAACTCTGAATGACTAACTATAAATGAATGTACTTAACAATCTGTCTAAAGAAATAAATGCTGGGAGATGAAAATCTCCTTATATACATGACACAAATAATAAAATATATACAATGTGCTGCCTGTAGTCGAGGGAAAATCTGCCGCCGTAAGAGACTTGAGATAATCTGCGTTCCTGTACTGTACTCTCGGCCCTCGATTTTGGATTCGAATCCTGGATCTTTATTGCAGGGCGAATTTCTCTGGAGGGTTCTTTGAATGCATTTCTCTGTCTTCTTTAATGGTGGTCATTTCACGCACCTGCCCCCAGTCTCTTTCATTAAATTTCACCCCAGGAAATCGTCTTTTATGGGCCCCGAACCTTTGCAACAGAGGCGGCGAATGAAAACGTCTTTCCGCTATATCAAAACCTGCAAAACCCAAAAAATATTAGAAAAACTGACACAGATGGAGGCGGGGATGATGGAGGTGGAGATGAAGAAGACACTGCGGACATGGATAGGAGACAGAAACAGGCAGGGTGGTGGAAGGAAAATCATAGAGGTGTTGATAAATAGACGGGCTGTGGGCTTTATACACAACACGGTCTGGGCGAGATGAATAACAACAAGCACGAATAAAAACACATAGAAGAACACAAATATATATATATATATATATATATATATATATATATATATATATATATATATATATATATATATATATATATATATATATATATATATATATATAACGGGGAAAATATCTCGGACGTACGGGGGTGAACACGTGGGCATATGGAGGACAAGTGGGAGAACGACGTGGCGGAGTCAATGGGTGGAAGTGAGTAAGAGTGACACGATGGCGGGCCCTATGACATGGCGGACGCATGTTAACGGGCGGGCAGCTCTGGTACACCTCCGCCGTTGGATAGAGATCGGGAGATCCAACGATTCGCATGAATTTCGCTGCCCGGCGATGGTACAGACATTAACGCGCGGGGGAAGCGGTTTTAGAACTCGTACCGATGACACGCGGCGCTTTCTCTATGGGATCGCTGCCCCGCGGTAAATACCGGTGCTTCGATGAGAGTGGTGCGGGGGAAAACCACCAGTTTCAGGCGCGCGGGGCCCTCCATAATAAACGTTCACCGCCCCGTTGATTTTATTAGATCGAACGGTGGATATCGCGCCCGAAACACAAACGATAAGCTCCCCTCTTTCTTTTGGCCTGTGGTCCTGGGGCTCGAGTCGTATGACAGTAACAAGGGGAGGGGTTTAGGACTTGGGGACTTCGGCTCGATATATTTAAAATGTGGGTTTTAAACATTTGGACAATGTATTTCGGGGCGGAGAAGACGGCGATGAGCGCGACATGGGGGATTTTGACCATAAAGACATTGGAAACAGATTTAAAAGGAACTAGGGGCCAAAATTTAAATGGAGGGGAAAAATGCACAACATATACGATCTCTGTTTGACGCATTTGATACCTCGTTAGAAAGATCTATCTGAGGACTACGACTTTTGATAGCAAATATCAAGTCAAAGACTCACATTTTCCAGAAATATTTTCCCAAGAAAATGTTGTTTAGGGCCTCAAAGCAGCTCTGAAAGTTCAGGACTCGAAAAACTGCCAAAAATAGTAAATTGTGCTACAATAAAGGAAACTAAAAAACTGAAATAAACAATGGTGGGGGTGCGACTTGAATAGGTGGGTGGCCAGCAATATCCACCTGGATCAAAATGTTAGGTAACCAACTCCAATAAAAGAAGAAAATATAGATCAACGACTTAAAAAATGATATCTATCCTCCTCTCTTTTCAACAGGATTTGTCCTGATGATGGGTCTTGTTCTAGACCCAAAACATAGACGCAAAAATTTTCACTGTGGATATTCCAAACTCAGAAACTCTAAACTCACACCACATAAATCTGAAATCTATGACTTAAAAAAAATCTCATCTTCGAGGGCGAAACCTCCTTTACATTACATAAATGAACAATTCTTGGATGATAAAAATGATAAGACCTCCTTGGTAGATGTAGGAGTATAAGGTGTCACAACATAATCAGAGCCTACATAACAATAATAATCTAAGGGTACAATAATAACAATAGTGGGCTTCTATGGGGCACAAAAATAACAACATGGGGATACGTGGGCATAACAATAACCATAGGTGGCTACACCGACAATAACAATTAGGGCAATACACTAGCATTATAGGGACTTAACATGATTATTATGATATATAAAACATTAACTTATGGGGATAGGGTAATGAAAATGAAGGTATTTTTAGTTGTAAATAGAAATAATACAACAAAATTTTCTTGTTTGTATAGGTGAAATAATTATTTTCTAATTGATATAGAGAGTTTTTATGTAGTTTAGCTAGTGTTGACATGTTGGTGATGGAGTCTAGCTTTGTATTATATGGATATATTTATATTTGATGAGAAATATATCTATTTCACCATTGGATATTGAAATATCAAGTGTCTAATTCCCATGGCACATGTTTGAAATCTCAAATTTATAATTCCCATGGCTCTAAGTGTTTGACTCAAACACTCAATATGAGGAGCTAAATAAAGCACCAACAATCATTAACACTCTCCCAATCAATGTCTCTTCTCCCATCGCCACTTCTCCATAGGAAAAATCCTCTCCCATCTCTCTGGTTATTATATCTGACTAATGGAATTTGATGTTTTATGCACTCATATCTACAATTGGTTGTTGGCATGCCATTATGGAATGTAATTGGATTTTCCACTTGAAACTCTTCGTGATCAAGATTTCTTTTCTTTCTTATACCTTTGTTTTCTTTCAGTTAGATGGCAAAGGTTGCACTTGTAGGTTGTTTTCAATATCGTTGTTCATTGTCATTCTCAGTTTTTTTGTAAAAGTTTAAGGGCACCAATGGACAAGTTTGGGAAATATAGTTGGGTCTCTCTGTTTCTGTGAGAGTTGTTGAGAGTTTTAATTGGCAAATTAAAGTTCTTAATATTTAATTGTCAATCTGGGAGTCGTAAACACGATTTGTACTACGTGTTGGTTCAGCTTAATGGTTAGAGTATATAATTTTCCTTAATAATGGTCGTTAAGTAGGAATAAAAACACTCTTCTATCATTTGAGTGCAGTAGCACTCATATCACTCTCATAAAAGAATTATTCACTCTAACATAAGCAATCAATTTAACTCAACACAAATTATTCTAAATTTCTACAATCGAAAAACAAACATACTGAAATCAAAGGCTTGATGAAAACCTATTTAAGTACAATTCTTGAAATAAAATATTTTCAAAGCAGGAAATACAAACTCTAATTATTCAAAAGGCAGAGATAAGAGATCATCAAAA
This sequence comes from Pinus albicaulis, assembly GCA_034641835.2. Lineage (NCBI taxonomy): Eukaryota > Viridiplantae > Streptophyta > Pinopsida > Pinales > Pinaceae > Pinus > Pinus albicaulis. The sequence goes on along the minus strand of CM076579.1, from coordinate 1,468,660,852 downwards.
CCTAATATCTAAGAAATCGAAATGTAATACTCCAGCCTGAAATGAAAACCAAAATTAATCCTTAAACTCTCACACCTATTCATTCTAACTGATCTATTCTTGCTCAAAAATAAAATGCAATAAAAACCACACTTCTAACTTAAGCTACTACATGACTAGTTTTGGAAACAATGTAAAGCGATCTATCAATTCTTAAAGGAGAACGAAAACTTTAACGAAATCCTCTAAGCTTATGAAAGAAATTGAATTTCTATCACACTGATATGAAATCAATATCTATGCTACAACAATGAGAATGGAAATCAAATTTACTCTATTTGTTCAGGAATAAAAACTATATTTTAATGACTCAAATTAAATCACACTGATGATGCTTGAAATCAATCCCTATTCTATAGTACTGGAAATGGAAATCAATCTAAGATGCTAGAAATGAATATTTAAATTGAAATCACACCTATAAATGGAACCACGCATTAATCAACTCAATCAACAGGAAATGCTGACATTAAATCACACTACCTCAATTCAAGAAACAAACCATATTGTTTGATATCAAACCCACACAACTTTGGATAGGATCACGACATTTCTATAAAAAGATCAAGCAATATGCACACATGATCTATTACTACCACTTACAATCATAATGAATATATATATATATATATATATACGTATATCATCAAAACTCACTCACCCAACCATACTTCGAGCTGCAAATTAACCATTCAATAAAATTTTGTTCAAACTCTTCCTATGCATTATGATCTCATCTTAGAGTGCGCTTCATAAGGGATCATTGAATAATCTAGTGACGAATAGATGGATTCAGCTTTTCCAAAGGAAATAGAGCATGGCTCTGCACGCGATCTATGTGATCAATATCAACATATAAATTCAGATCTAGTTTGTCAATTGATGAGTGCAATCCTTACAATTATAGAAAAAAACACCAGGAAATCAATTATATACCTCACGTAATGACATGGAGGAAAATCTCATTAACTAAATGAACAGGTTGATTCTATGAATTGATCGCACAACTATCTGTTTTAACAAATAATGAAGCTTGATCCCAGATGGTGGTGGGCCTTAGAAGACTCACAGTGAACCATAACTCGCAACAATATATATCAAATCATACCCATAATATATTACTAGAATGAAGTCTTCGAAATACATAGTAAAATGCTTATAATTACATTACATGACAGATAATCTCCAATGCTCCCCCTAAATCAATTTACAAAAATCTCTTTTATAGCAGTAATGCTGCCCAGATTAAGATGGATCGACTGTGTAAATAATTGAGGATAATTTTTAATGAAAATTAGTTTAAATCAGAACATAATATTTTCTTTCCTATTTGAGTTGATGCGATCCTGACTTCTGGAAGAATTTTGACCATCGCATAGCTAGCAAGCTCACTTCGCAAGCCTCTCTGTAATATTCCCTACACTGTTGGGAACTGAGGATCATCTGAGCCCTCTACCTTTCCATTATTTACAAACCATTCTAGAGAGTAAACAAGGTTGAGACGACTAAAATCCCATGCATGAGCCTTGCACAAACCCATGTAAGACTCTGTCATATTGTTCATTGTGATTATGGAATTCTTTTGAATGGAGAGCATGTGTTACACCATCGGCTTGCTCCGCTTAGGCTTCGGAGTTAGCTACTGCAAGCTCATCCACATGTGATCGGCCATTAAAATCACAAAAAAACAAGAAAACCCTTACAAAATTCTCACTAACTAAACGCATGCCTTGACCTGCTCATAGTATTTGCTAATCTAAAGGCAGATTAGCCATTCCATGTGCCAACGTCCCACGCAAGTTGATGTTTGGACGTGGGAGAAGTGAGTAATGAGAAAATCCAAGGTGGAAAACGAGGCTTCGCGTTATCCTCATGCACCTACATGCATTCTTGGGCAACGTCGATGCAGACACCCATTGTGCCTTCCTTTTTCAAATTCGTTCCATTTTCTGCAGCGTAAAACTCCTTCAGTATTCGCACAAAGAACAGCTGTGAAATCTGAGACAAATCTGAGAATGCATTGACAGTGATAAATGAATTGTGTTTCTGCTGAGGACCATGACTACTCTCCATCCGTGTTTGGCGATTATTGCCTGTCATGTGTGTCCCACTATCACTTCCAACAATCAAAGATAGCTTCCCAACTAGTCTACCGCCCATTTGACTCTTCTCCTTCACCATGCTTCTTAATTGCAAGCTGCAAGATAGCATGAGACCTGGATGACTCCTCATTAGCTCTAGTTGAACCGGTGCTTCAGGCTCCATTCCCTTTCTCAGTATACTCCTTTACATGCTGTATGTCTAAGACTTCATATTCTTGCAAGACACAATGCAAATTTGTTGTCGGGCATCCTCCTGTCACCAAGAAGATCATATAATCCCCCCCCATATATCTGAAAGAAATTAAGCCACAAGAGAAACCCTTACTCTCGATGGAAAGACATGTTCATAAACTTAAGTATATCCTCTGAGGCTCTTAGTGGCAAAGGCTGCATTGTAAATGTCTTTCCACTGCCCGTTTGACCATATGCAAGCTTGTAGCTTTTCTACGCTATAAGAGGGTTGGAAAAAATCAATAAACTCAAAACCATAGAGTTTGAGATTATACAAAAATATTTTTGAGGTTGTATGCTTCAGATGATCAATCAGTAATGCATCATCCTTAGCTGCTTGAGATGAAGGAATAAGTTTCCTCCTCCCCAAACTTGTAAAAACCATTAATGAGAATACTATAATTATTCCTTTTCCTTCAATGCTTCAAACAGATCAACTGCATTCATTACTTTCTCTTCTTTGCAAAAGAACTTGAAAACATCTTTTGGCTTCTCTTTGAAAGGTTTGATGACCAGTTTCTTGACAAGCTGAATTGCTGGTCCAGGAATTTGAGCTAATGGAACAAGAATTGTACACATGTTGTCCTATTTCAGGTAATTCCTTGTCTCATTATCAACTTCTTCACTTTTTAATGAATTCATACTCAAACGCATTTCAGGAAGCATTCTCACACTGTTGGTGCTGGACTTATTGACCTGCCACTAAGAAAAAAAAATTATTATTGGAATTTACACAGGAATACTCTTTAAATTAACTAATAAGAAGAATTCATAAATTAATAGCTATTGTCTCTAAATTCCTCTAATCATCAACTTAAAAGGACAAAAACACCAGGTATAAGCATATAATTATGTGATAAATATTGTGAAAATTTAGGCAAAAATGCAACTCAACAACAGTCACAACTTTTGTATCTTAATTTTGAATTGGTAGAAATGGTGCTATTTTGCATACACTTGGTTGAAGTAATGGACCTCAGGGTAGTATTTTTGGAGCGTGGAACATGAAATGATATCAATGCAATATATTATCTTATTAATGGAAACCAGTTGCAGAAGCTTATAAAAAAAAAGTGTTTGATACATTCATAAGTGATTCTAAACACAAACTTTGGAAGGTCTTCCTGTTTTATTTGTTAAACGTCTATGATTTTTTTCAAAATGCATTCATTCTGTATTTATTATTCCTTAAAATGATAGAGTCCTCCAAAATTCCTATTTGAAAGTAGATTCAAGTTTTTTTTATTACTTAGAATTCCTCCTTCAGTGTAAGACCCATCATGGGGTCTTCAAATAATATATAAAATTCTTGCATAATTTCAAAGCAAAAACAATAGAATATTTACAACACATATTTCTTTATAAAAAAATGTAACTTAATTGATTTTACAACATTCTACATAATTTAAATAACATTAAGAAGAGTACCTGGTTATGGCGGCTCGATTGTGGTACTCGTTCTGGAACCACCAACTGAAATATGCCACCTTGCCAACTAGGAAAATTTATTTTACTTATTAGCCTAGGAAACCTCCAACTATTAATCTAACTATTTTGCTAGTTTCTGTTTTAGTCTGGTTTGGTTTATGTCAGTTTAGCTATTTTGCTATCATTAGTTGTAAAAACATATTAATCTAAAAATAGTTATCAATAGTTGTAAAATTTTATTTTGAAGATTTAAATATATTTATTTTAAAGATTTTTTTAATAATGAGTTATAGAAAATTTCATAGCCTTTTTGTTAGGATTGTTTCAAAAAAGCTAATTGAGTTAAGCTTTATAATTTGTTTTGAAAATTTTAGTTGAGACATCTAAACTTTTAGCTATGCAAACTCTCTCTAATTTTTAAATTTTCAAAAACCACGGTTTAATAATAAATTTTACTTAGTAATTAATATATTTGAAAATAGCATAACTATATAGCGCAATAATTGACTTTCTTTCACCATTTTAGTTTCAAAGTATTGGTGTGAAGAATGAGCATATTTAATATCTGGAGAAGTACAAAAAACATTGTTTTTCTCAACTTATTATTGGTTTTTATTTGATCTTATAACATAATAAATAGTAGTGGAAACAAAAGTATGGACTTTCTCTTTAATACTTTAAATCAAATATAAATCTCTTAGTATATTTATATGGCATGAACAACACAAAAAATAACATGTATAAAGTTCCCCTATGATAAAAATAGAGGATTTACTAATTGTAGAAATATTTTGAAGATCATTTTTATTGCATATATGAGACTTTATTTTTTCAGTCACATGAACTTGATAACAAACTTACATAGAAAAGAGATGGAAATAAAGCTCAAACAAAGAAGCCATTTAGAAAAAGAGAAGGGAATAAGACTCAAACTTGATGAAATTAATGACAATAGAGTCAAACTACATACAAACACTACTTCCCTTACAACAAGCTAGAATGACCCTTACAATAAGCGCTAGAATGACCTTTACAATAAGCTAGAATGAAGAAGAACTTTGGCCTTCACTAGTGTTGTTGTTAACACTACTTGTACTGCCTAGAAAATGTGTTATATTTGATTGAAATTTTGGAATACTTGAAACTCTAAAAAATGTGCCTAGACTGATGTTTTTCAATATACCCACAATGTTGATCATAGTAGGTCATCCTTCAGGGGATTATTTTGTGCAGAGCAAACCCATGCTTATAAGGTGATTAAGGAAATTGAGTTCTTGATCTTCTGGAGTGATGGAACTAGTCCTCCTCAATAGACTCTTATCCACCACTTCACTAATTTGATTTGGAAAATTGCTACTAACCAGTTTCTGCAAATCCATTCCTTCCACAAACATGTTGTGGGTTGGTTTCTTTCTAGTGAGCATCTCCAATAGAACTACTCCATAATTATAAACATCACCTTTTGTTGTGGCACGTCCACCCAATCCATATTCTGCATTCAAACAACATCATCAAAAAGTTTCTAATTCAGAATTTTTAATAAAAATCGAAAACAGGTGACACCTCTAACATGTTATATATCTCAAATAATACTTGGAGGAATCTATAACATGTTATCTATCTAAAATAACACCTGGAGGAATGTAGCCTGCAGATCCCTTAAATGCATGTGTGGATGTAAGAGCTAAATTCTTAGGGTCTGCAAAACATATGGTAGAAATGCCAAAGACTATTAAATATGTTGTCATATCTTCACCCAAAATCACATTGCTTGGTTTAAGATCATAATGGATCACTTCTATGAAACAATGATGATGGAGATAAGCCATTCCCTATGCACTCTCTATTGCTATATTCAATGTTTGAATCAAAGTCAAACTACTTTCTACTTCATCATTGGGATATAACCACTTATCTAGGCTTCCTTTTGGCATGAATGGAAATATCAAAGCTTTAATTTGGGAGTGTGAATAAGAATTTATAATTCTAATCAGATTTGGATGCCTAACTCTCCCCAATACTTTTCACTCCTTGTCAAAACTCCTTTGAATGCCTTCATTTTCCAAATTGAGAAGCTTCACTGCAATCATTGTGCCATCATTCAAAACCCCTTTGTAGACTTTCCCAAAACTACCCACTCCTAACATGTTGGCATCATTGAATTCCTCTATTGCAGTGACGAGCTCTCCATAGGAAATTCTTCGGTGCCACACATTTATGAATGCCCCAACCTCTATAGGAGCATGCCGCTTATGGTTTTGTCTCCATAGGAATCCAAAAAACAAACATGATACAACAACGATTGCAACTACACCAATAGGTATGATAACTCTTTTTAGATGTGAAACACTTTTATGATTGTGAGCATGACATGGTGCTAGACTTACCCAAGGGCCACAAAGATTAGGATTTCCCATAAATGATGTGGAACCAAGCTTTTTGAAAACTCCACCTTTTGGGACTTCTCCTAATAGGTTGTTGAAAGAGAAATTCAATTTGATGAGGATTTTGAGATTTGCTAATGACATGGGTATTCCACCTGACAAATTGTTGGAGGATAAATCCATGTCTTGAAGACTAAGAAGTTCATCCAGTGACATTGGAATCGGACCTTCAAGCGTGTTGAAAGAAATATTAAGGTATTGTAGCACTTTGCAACTTCGAAGCCCACTTGGAGTGTAACCAATTAACTTGTTTGCAGAAATATCTATAGCTTGAACCATAATCATCTTGCTTAGTTCAGGAGGTATGGGTCCATGTAACAAATTATTGGAAAGATTGAAGGATAAAGCTAAATTTACAAGATTGAAAGATAAAGCTAATAAGTTTATGCATTTTCCTAGATTTGCAGGTATATTACCTGATAAGTTATTCTGATCAAGATATAGATATCTCAATTGTTGGAGGTTGACAATAGAATCAAGGATCCTTCCGGAAAAATTGTTTACTTCCATATCTAGAAACCCTAATCTTTTGAGTTGCCCAATTTATATTGGGATGTTTCCTTGTAAATTGTTAACTCCCATGTATAACCTCTCTAAATTTTGAAGCATTTTAAGCGAAGAGGGGACTTGCCCTGTGAAAAAATTGTCATCTAAACCAAGGTCTGTTATACTAGTAAAATTTCCAATCTCTATTGTTATTTCTCCTACTAACCCATTCACAATTAAGTTTAATTAAAACAATTTTGTTGAGAGATGGCCTATAGAAAAGGGCAAAAGTCCCTTGAAATTATTTCTGCCCAACTCTAATTGTCTTAAATTGGAACAATTAGTAAGAGCGATAAGAATGGACAAGCTCGTGGTGTTGCCACTAACCAAACTATTGTTGCCTAACACAAGCCTTTGGAGTTGCGTCATCTTGCCAAATTCCTTGGGCACTACTCCGTTAAGCTGGTTACCCGATCAAGAGATGACTCAAAGGTTCGTACAATTGATGAGGGAAGCAAGAATGCTCCCACTCAACTGATTAATTGACACAAAGATACCCGTTAATGAGGTTTTCTTGCTGCACAACTCCGTGGGAATGTTACCAGTCAACTTGTTTAGAGTCATCTCCAATGTAGATGGTAGACGGTATTTCTCCCGAAAGATGGTTTTCACTGAGATATATAAATGTCAGGTGGCTTAGCATGCCGAAATCGGAAGGAAAACTTCCGTAAAGGTTGTTGGCTCCTCAAAACTATGGCTAACAAAGAGGAGATATTTCAAAGGATCGTTTTTTTTAGAGGAAAAAAAACGCTGTGTATATTAGGATATAATATAACAGTACATGATCATGATTACATCACAGCTGTGAAGACAGCAGGTGAAAACCCAAAATTATCCAAAATACAATCATATAAAACTCCATGGGAGGAGTCAAATGATGTAAATAGGCAAACAACATTACGGATGGAAAGACCATCCCCAAACACAATATCCAGAGCATCCCTGATACATTAGTATACATGACATAAAAGATACATCATAGCATGTAGTAAAAGGATGCAAGAAGACCATCAAAACGGGAGTGTAAGAAGTTCATAAGCATGATAAAAGATAGAAATAAGGATCGAAACAGGTAGTCCTGTATACCAAAGACCTGCATATATAGATTGAAATATATGGAAAAAACGCCAGAAGATGAGGTGTATATAAGCCGGCTCGCCTGGTGTAGAAAACTGCAGCATCATCTCCAAAGCATACGTGAAGTAACCCGGTTAATAGATGGTCCATCTAAACCAGGTTCATATACACCCAGCACCGGATCGCTTGAAAAGTCCATATGTACAATGCACGTGAACCGTCTCGACTGAAAGATAATCTTCATAACAGGATGAAAAACGAATAAAGCATAGTCCAGTAGGTCCGGCATAGAGAGAGGATATCATCGGGCATAAACAGCAGGTGTATCAACGATCCATATGGTCACCAGTGCATTGGTAAGGTAGAGAGAAAAAATAATGAAATCCGCGATGAAAATACTATAGAAAATAATAGTAAGCAAGAGAAAAAAAAAAAGAGTAGATAGGAGATTCAAAATAGCATCATGGGATCGGAATCACTAATGACCATTGCTGTACCCCATCAACATACTGTAGCAAATGTATCTGGCCAAAATCTGAAGAGATGCCTTTTTTCGATAATTTATCCGCCCTGGTATTATTCTCCCTGTAGATGTGAGTAATAGGAGGTTTATCCATTTTCTGCCACATGAGCAAGGTCCTCTGCTTCCACCCCTTCATATTTGGAATAGTTATATCACATTTGCCCTGAATCCAATCAATAACCAGCTTAGAGTCACCATAGAAAAATGGATTCTGTAAATGATAATAAGTTGTAATAAGGAAACTGCCCCAAAGCGCCATAATTTCTGCTTTATTATTGGTACCAGCACCTCCGTTCCAATAAGCATGTATTCTCTCATTCCTTGATATTTTAACCCAGACTCCACATCCAATGGTTCCATCCTTTGATGCTCCGTCAAAGAAAATGGCCGGGAGTTGAATTTCGTGGGGTCTATATCTGATAGATCTGTCAGACAATAACAAAGGGGGATCATTCCAATCCAGTAACCAGCTCTTGATGTTGGACACAATATTGAGAGGAAGAAAAGGCTTTTTTTCGAAAATGAGATAGTTTCTGCCGATCCAAACTTCCCATATGAGATAGAAGGGGAGAGACTTATATTTGCTATTAAGCTTATCCCATTCCGCAACTGTCGATATAAAATCCAATGGAACCCAGTTCGGATTGGATAAGTGGGGTAGAAAGGTACTCCAAATGAATTTGATGACCGGGTAGGTAAAGAATAGGTGCTGGATGCTTTCAGCCTGTATACGACATATAGGACATCTATTCGGCCCCTGCATACCCCTTCTGCATAGATTATCCCACGTCATTATCTTATCTCTCCATACTAACCATCCGAATAGTATGATCTTAATGGGAATTTTGCACTTCTAGAAAGGGAAGAAGATATTGGACGTGGTACCATTAGCCGCCGTGTAGACCATATACCTGTATGCATCTTTAACCATGATAGCACCATTCTTCATCGGACCCTTCCATATGATTTTATCACCTCCCGGTGATCTACAGAAACCCGCAGCTTTAAAAGATGCAATAATCTCCTCCCATTCCGTTGCATCAACACCCATCAAATCCATTTGTACAGCATTTTTAAAAACTGGTACTTCATAAGACCATTCAGAAATGGTTTGTGATATCAGAAAAAATCCCCCCTGCATGAGAGAAGTTAATAGGCGAGGGGAGAAAGTGCATCCCGAGGAAAGACCAGATATCGATTTAAAACTTAAAGGTATCTTCCCACCATCGCTAAAGCTCCAGGTGACGCGGTCAGAAATATGAGGAAGGATCTTTTTAAAACCGCACCAGATGACCGATACATTGGGTGGGGAATAGAGTTCCCTGTGTAAAATCTGATGTAGAATGTCCCCAGAAACGTATTTACATCTAATGATAGCGCACCATATGTTGTCCCCATTAAGTGCCCGCCAGAAAGATTTGAGTAAGAGAGCAATGTTAAAGATCCTAGTATTGAGAACCCCACAACCATCAAAATCCGTAGGTCTACAAATGATGTCCAGCTGACAAAGATGAAGCTTCTTAACCAAATTTGAGCCACCCCACAGAAATTGAGAGATGATCCCGTTTATAAGCTTTACAATCTTGGCCGGTAAGTAAAAGAGGTGTCCCCAGTAGACCATCAGCTGTGATAAAATAGCCTGAATAAGTATGAGTCGGCCCCCCATAGATAGCCATTTGTGAGTCCATCTGAAAATCCGAGTTCTAAACCGGTCCACCAGCCACATCCAGTCTCTGCATTTATATCCACAGGGTTTTAAAAAGCATCCCAGATATGTGAAGCCTTCAGAAATGTGATGACATTGAACCCCCAGTAGATCTGCAATAAAAAGAATCTCTTGTCTTTCACCCTTGTCAAAGAGTAGAAAAGATTTGCCTTTGTTCATTCCCAATCCGGTGGCAGACTCAAATTTCATCAAGATCATTCGAATATAAACCCAGTGGCTCCTATTAAGGTATCCAAAAAGCAACATATCATCAACAAAAAGTGAATGATGGGTGGAAATAGAATCTGAGAAAGAGAAACCTTTGATATGACCCTGCTGTTCAGCATAGTGTAATATTCTACTAAAACCATCCAGAATCAGTATAAAAATAAGAGGGGAGAGGGCACATCCCTGACGGAGGCCCCTGGCAGCTTCGAAGAAACGGGTGGGGACTCCATTAACCAGAACAACGTATTTGACAGCTGATATACACGACATGATCCATCGAATGACACTGATTGGGAGGCCACTTCTGAGAAGAAGAAGCCTAATGTATGACCAGTCAACCGAGTCTTATGCCTTGTGTAAATCAACTTTCATAATCAAAGTTTCCTTTTTTCCTGTATGTGCCGAATGTATAACTTCTTGTGCAATGGCGATCGCATCGTGAATGGAGCGGCCCTGTAGGAAACCATATTGTTCAAGGCTGATGTGATCAGATAATATGGCTCTGATGCGATTAGATATGATTTTAGAAGTGATTTTATACATAATATTGCACAATGCAATAGGTCTGAAATCATTGAAAGATTGTGGATCTGCCGCCTTGGGAATCAGGGCAATAAAGGTGGAATTAAAGTTTGCGGGCATATGACCTCTTCTCCTGATCAGTTCAATCACCTCCGTTAGCTCTCCACCTATAATGTCGAAAAAATAAATGAAGAACTCCACCGGCCAGCCATCCGGCCCCGGGCACCTATCGTGAGCAAAAGACTTCAGGACCTTATGCACTTCACTCCCTTTAATTTCCTGTTCCAGAATCTCAATTGCCGTCGAGTCAAACATTCTCGGTACACTATCTAAAACCATTGTTGATTTTCCACATCAATATGCATCTCCTTTTTATAAAAATCAGAGAAATGTGTGAAGGCTTCTTCTTGTATGTCCTCTGTTGTTATAGCAAAAGTGCCATCAGCCTTCTTAATTCTCCATATAGCATTCCTGTTCCTTCTATCTGTTGCATATTTATGAAAGAATTTGGTATTATAATCACCCTCCTTCAGCCATTTTATCCTGCTCTTTAGTTTCCAAGTAGTTTCTTCAATCTCCAGAATCCGTTTCTTTCTCGTCCCCAGCTGATCAAGTGTAGCATATGATGCTTCCTCTGGAGCCGAGGTAGTAAAACCTCTATATATATCTTCCATCTGATGTTTTATATTCTCAAGTTCAGCCTTGAGGGCGGCCTTCTTCAGTACCTCCCATTTTTTTTAGGCCACTTTCAACCTTTGAAGCTTGGAATGAAAGCGTCCAATAGGGGCAGATATATCACAGTCAGTCTCGTCCTTCCATGTCGCTTTCACAAGATTGATATAATCCCTATCCTCCAGCCACACTCGGTTAAACTTGTATGGACAGCCTTTGAAAAATCTCCATTCATTCCATGATAAGGAGATGGCCATGTGGTCATATATATCAGAAAACACAATCATAGATCTGGGGGTCCCCCATTTATCAATCAGATTGTCCTTTATCAATACTCTGTCCAGCCGCTTTCCGATATATTCATCCCCTTTTCTTTTATTAGTCCATGTGGGAAAGAGTGGGCTAGGTCTCACATCAATCAAATGAGAATAAAAAAACATAGCATTTAAAAAACTTGAGAGTGGATCCAAACGAGCATGTGCCCCCCATAATTCATCAGCCTGTAAAGTAAAATTGAGGTCTCCCATTATGATCAGGTTCGGCAGTCTAAAAATGCCTGAAAAACACAAATTGTTCCAGAAATGTTGCATGCCCGCATATGGTGCGTATAGATTGATGATGTTGATTGGTTCGATCCTGCCTCTCATGTGGCCAGAGAGGAGAATACCCCCAGAGAAGCTATATGCTTTGAACGTGAACCAGTCAGGATCCCACATAGCGATTAAACCACCAGAGTGTCCAATTGAGTCTGTAGCCGCCGCATACCATCCAATTCTGAAGTTTAGGAAGATCTTTAGAGCCTTCTTCCGCAAGCAGAGAGTCTCCTGTGCCAAAAAGATGCTACACTTATTGTCCTTAATCAAATCCCGTAGGCAATGTGTTTTGGGGCCATCACCCATACCCCAAATATTCAGTGATAATATGTGGTTCATTGGAAATCCAGATCCGGGTTGCTTGCTCTAAGCGCCCGTGACCCCTCCTAGTTTGCATCAGCCTTCGATATCGGGACATCAGTGAAGTTTTCCCCTCCCTCAGCAAACAGAGCAATGGATTTGTATTTCCCCTTATTCTGTTTCTTGTTGTTCTTGGTCTTTTTCCTTATAGAGACAGAAGCATTGGAAGGTTGAGGAGCATAATTTTCCAGGTCCGAAGGAGGCCTTTCGAATACAGACAGTGCAGCGAGATCAAAATTGGGGTTGCGTAGAATAGAATCAATATCACATCCTACCGAATTCCTGGGGGATTCAGGAGGGGTGATAGCATCATCAGGGTCAGAGAAAGAATTAGAAATGGAAGGCTGTAGCCCCGGTGAAAAGGAGGGAGCTGATGGTTCACCAACCGAGAAGTGAATAGGTTGGGAAAGCGGGGGGTCCAATATGTTATGGTGACTGGGAGAGAGGCGAGAAGATGAGACCCCAGAACCGGAGCACATGACGGGTGGAGAATGAGAAATAACATGCGGAGTGAGGGAAAGAGTAGGTTCAGCAGATGGTAATACAGGGTTTATAGGAGGCATGCTATCACCCACATTAGGAGGGTCAACCAGTAAAGTAGGGGCCTGTAAATCATTATTTTCATCAGCAGATAAAAAAGCTTCATTCTCCGAATGAGAGGGATATGGGATACCTGGAATATTGCCTCCCGAAGTGCCAGTCGCAGCTTGATCTGGTCTGCTACCAACTTCACCCGCGATTGCATCCATCGACCTTCCAGAGCGCAGTCGGAGAGGACATTTGTCCCTTAAATGACCCGTTTTATAACAAATCAAGCATCTGAAGGGAATCCCCCAGAAATCGATACGTTGTCTGTGTCGTCTGTTTCCCCATAAAAGGTCGACATCCCCTGGTAGACCGTCCACAAAATCGACCTCCACCAACAGCCAGGCAATTCTCTTATCAGCAGCACCAATAATACTCGGGTCAATATACTTTGTAGTGCCAATTGAGTCTCCAATTTGTTTTAGAGCTTTTAAAGTCTAGAACTCCAGTGGTAGACCTGGGAGTTTTACCCAGACAATCTGACTGCGTGGAGATTCCATTACCGGGTTGAAGCCCAGGTACCACGGTACCAATTGTAGATAACTCCTACCTCTGACCCACATCCTGCTGATTATCTTGTATACATCTCGCTGGTCCATAAAATGGAAGGAAAACCAACCATTAATCAGTAAACTGACCTTTGGTGCATAACCGATAATGGGGCTCCAATGCTGTTTAATCCACGCAGTCGTATCAACTTCTGTGTTATCCGGAAAAATCCAACGTCCTATAACTGCCCTTCTCTGTAAACTTGCGACCCTTCTTAGCATATCATCATCATCCAGATAAATCTCGTTAATCTCCATTCTATGCCTGTAGTAATTGTTCTTGTTTTTCCTTCGTCTATTGTTTTGCTTCCTGTTCTTGTCTTCCTACGGGTCGGTAGAATCAGACTTGTTATAATGTAGTGCACTTCTTATAATGTGTTCATCAATCTGGTTTTCAATAGACTTTTGCCTCTCTTGACCTGCATTTGAAACACGAAAGACCTTTTCTTGCGAAATCCTGTCCATTGTCTTTGTGCCCATGTCCATTAATTAATGAGAAGTTGGTGATGCTGCCACGTAGGTAATACAGTACACATGGATAGCCAGATAGCCGTCAATGGAACGAAGGTAGGTGGAGAATTAAGAAGGATTAAGACATAACATAGATACATCGCGCCATAAGCCTAATCACAAATAAAATAATCTTAAAGGACCTCAGTAATGCAAATAGCGCAGTGACGGTTCCGGACATCAGAGTAGGCCGTCAGGAAAAATAGGAGGATGAGATCAAGAGTCCTGCAATTTGAAAGGAGAGGATGATCGGGATTCGATAAGCTGCCAGTATGCATGTATGTCAGGTTACCAGAAGACCGATCATAGTGCCACCACCCTCATATGAACCGGAGAAGAGAGGATCATCAAATCAGCCAAGTGGCGTTCTAAAAGGCCTGCATGATGAGAGGGCGGATAATCCCAAAATAATCCCTGACATCCTCCAGATGAGTCATATGACAAAAAACAGATCAGAGAGCCGCCACTGTGAAGATCATGTACTTACTAAAAGTGGCGAGATCCAAAAACATTAGAATTCAAAGGAGGATAAAACAAGGTTCCATAAATAGACATGTGATGCCCACCACCAAAATTAGATGGCCAGTCTCGATTCTATAAAAATCAGCAAAAAGTCCTCGTGAAGTGGGAGGATCGTCCTAATATCTGCGAAAGGATATCACCCTAAAGATCACCACCAACTATGTGATCCAATAGGATACGCCACTCAGACAAATAAATGCCTGGATAATAAATACCATGAGAAGTACATCCAAGCGCCAAAACGAGAGACCATCTGAAAATTCAAAAACAATCCAGAAAATCTCTGGACAACGGTTATATGCGCCGGAAAAAACCGTCGTAATAACTAGACCAATGCATGGCCATCATCATTCAAAACTGCAGCAACAGCAGTAACAGCCCAGAATAGTCCACCACCTTTCTCTAATACGAAAGCCAAAGCTCTTACACGGTCGAGTAAAAGTAATGGAGATAATACATTTATTCCAAAACTCAGACCAGAAATCCTCCCAACCGAAACCAAAGGTGTGGGATTCCGAAGAAGATTGAAAACTAGACGAGAGAACAGGATTGTTGAGGTCCTCCTTGCTATTCATAAGTCTTGTGTTGTTTATAAATAGCGAAGAGAATAAAAATGGCAATAATGAAGAGGGTTAAGGAGATACCAATATCCACAAACTCCCAGAAATTCATATTGTCAAGTGGAATAGCATTCCAGCTGGTCCAGAATCCGGGCCCAGCTTTTGAAATGGCTATCAAATTTTCTTCAAGTTCGCGGGTTGTGTTGTATCCATGGGCTTTAGCATCTCGAGCCTCAGTCGCCTAAGTTTCCAGCAGATACATTAATTCTGTTCCAAAGAAATGGACCTTCCTCCATCTATCTCAAATATATTTCCTTTCGGAACGAAACCATAGATCTCATGTGTCCAATAAAGCCAAGCGTGCCTGAATTTTCAATTTCTGGAAGGAAGGCCGCCTCCAAAATCTTCGCTCCTCCAAAATGGTGATGAAGACGGTTAGATAATTGAAGTGATGAAACCAGAGAAGGACCGAAAAACAAAAATAAAAGGACAAAAGAACGAATGCAACAGATCTCCATCTTCCATTCCTTAGACACATCAGAAATAGTTGGAGTTTCTTCGTCTATTTATATAAATTTGCCTACAACCCTAAATTTAATACGCGCCCAGAAGTTTAACGTAACATTGACGGTGAAACGTAACGGAAGAAATCTTCTAAAAGTTTTCCAAAACGAAGTACGACATTTTCCCATTAAATTAATAGAAATGATACCGCCCTTCCATTAGCTGTTTTCACATACCTACCAAAATTCGTTTCACTATTTTTTCCATTTGTCTTTACAGAGTTACATCCACCACATTACACAACACTATCTATCTTACTCACTCTAAAATGGAGTTGTCTTTAGTGCGAATTTTTGGAGTTTCAGGCGTTGGAATCTGGTGAAAAAAATTGAGGTAAAATCTTGATTTCTGTTATTTAAACTGGTTTTTTTTACTATATATATGGATTCAACGCCCTAAAAAACTGCTAGGGCACTTCGATTGTGCAAGGTTATCCATCAAACTTCTATTTTCAATCAATTTCTTTCGAAATTTATAAAAATTAGATCGGAAAAAACTACCATAAAAGCTTTCAAAAAGTCACACTATAGACTACTTGCTCTAAAATTACATGTAAAATCTAAACATATATATCTAAGACATTTAATTTGTGATAGACACAATTTAATACATAGTATGGGTATGATTTTCTTTACTTGTCTTTCTAGACTTACATCCACCACATTTTTTTTTCAGAAGGAAAAAAACAGCTGTTTTATATTGAAAATATTCAAAACAGTACATGTTACATAGCGATAGAGTGCATGGAATCACTGTATCAGAGGAATAATAGAGCAAAGATGAAGCAGTCTAATACATCGGAATAGCCCCATAAACTCCGGCAAAGAGTATTGGACGTAAGCCAAATGATGATCATGAATCACAAATTATACCACGACAAAAAACAAGGATCCAGAGGAAACCTGTAACCAGAATCGAACCCGGAAAAATAAAGGTCACCAACCACCAGAAAAGGAAGAGAAATGTACAGACATGAGATTGACAGCAAAACTGGCTTGTAACAGCCGCGTTTACACAACACTATATATCTTACTCACTCTAAAATTACATGTAAAATCTAAACATATATATCTCAAACATTTAATTCGTGACAAATACAATTTAATACATAGTATAAGTAGACATCATTTTTTAAACATTACAAAAGTTGTGTGAACTAAACAAACCTTGTCTTCTCTGCACATACAATCGACACCCTGCAACGCGCTAATTGAGATTAATTTCCAACATCCAAAACGAGGTACGAAAATTTCCCATTAAATTAATAGAAATGGTACCGCCCTTAGATTATCGAAAGTATAACGCATTCTGATAAAACAAATCAGAAAGATGCTTTATGGTTAGACTACGGCTTGTTTGTTTGCCCATAATAGAAATGGTACCGCCCTTAGACTATCGAAAGTATAGCGCATTTGGATAAAACAAATCAGAAAGATGCTTTATGGTTAGACTACGGCTTGTTTGTTTGCCATGTAATATCGCACTTCCATAATTAAACAAATCAGAAAAAGTCTGTACCATGATATATTTAATCAAAAGCCCGCGACTTTTTCAAGACATGTGTTCACTTTAACAGTGCGCGCTAAAATTACGCTTCTTATGATACGTACGGTTGTTGTTCAGTAGTACTTGCTTCATGTATAAAAAAAGTTATTGATAACAAAAATTATGACATACAAATTATCTTTTTATGACGTAATTATATTTTTATATATGGGTACTAAAATCATTGTTTGAAATTCAAAGTAAGTATATATATATATATATATATATATATATATATATATATATATATATATATATATATATATATATATAATAATAAAAGATTCCAATCTTATCTTGAAATTTTTTTGACTTAAATTATATTTTATTTTTTTACTATATAATCATGAATATTTTTAGAATCAACGCTTCTATGATTTATCATATAAAATTGTAAAAAAAATTTCGGTAATCATCACATGTAACGGAACATTGTCACCATTACATGTGATGATTACCGAAAAATATTTTACAATTTTATATAATTATGAATATTAAAATAATAATAATAAAAATATTTTAATATGTAAAAATAAATATTAAAATATTAAAATATAATAAACATATTTGAAAAAATAAAGGTATTGAATCTAGTCTTTTATGTAATTGAATACTTTCTTGATGATGATGATGATGGTTAACGTCCACTGAGACCAATCTTTGGTCTATCGAACCTAAAGAAAAGAGTTATTTAGTTTGATTTAAGATTTAATCCTATGCTCAAAAAGCTTGGAGAGAAGCCTCTCGAGCTCACTATAATTTTGATATCTTAAAAGGCTAGGAAGGTCAGTATTGCAACAAAGATTATGAAATTGAGCTCTAATGTGGTTTTACACAGGGCACTCTAAGAGGAAGTGATTTTCATCCTCGATGTTCATATTCTCACAAAGATCGCAGATCCTTTCCATCCATGGTGCTTTAGGAACTGTCCAACCTGTTTCACTATGGAGCTCATGAGAGTTCGTTCTAATCTTGGCTATATTAATTTTCTTCTTTGAACTAGTTAAAACAGATAGATACTTTTGATCTTCTAGGGTGGGGTTAATGACCTCCTTATAATACCTTAATTTTCTTTTAGCTGCTAGATCTTTCTCACGCCACATTTTTTCTTTGAACTTAGAAGTAACAATTTTTTTAATGTTATTAATGTTTTGCAATGCAACATTCTCGTCGATCTCCCAATGGTTTAACTAGGCCGCGGTGTCTTTATACCAACCTCGTTTAAGCCTTAGGTGGTTTTGGCTGGAATTTAAAGCTAGCTTAGGAAGTCTATGGTCTCATATGCTATTGAGCTTGTGCTTGTACAATAGAAGCTTAGTCATAGCTAGGCTCTCGATAGGGGAAAGACCCACTTCTATAAGGAGAATAGGATACGGTGTATTGCTTTTAATTTTAAGGTTATAAGTTATAAAATGCTTTTGGATTTGCTCAATCTTTCTCCAGGATTCTCTGGGGATGCTGCAACCCCAAACCTCACATCCATATAAGATAACAGGAGTGACTAAAGTTTCAAAGAGGAACTTCTTTCTATCCCACATTACGAGGTTTGTCGTTTTACAATTATTTTCAAGACCAAAATAAACTTTCCACCCCCCATTAATCCTTTTCTGAATGCTATAGTTCCGTTGAGCTTGTGATGAATATCAATTCCTAGGTACTTGTAAGAAGACACTTTCTCCAAGTTACTATTGTCATACATAAAATTAGCGTAAGTGTCCTTCTTGGATTTGATAATCATAACTTTTGTTTTGTCAGTGTTAACTTTTATAAAAATATTATTTTGGGAAATCTATATTATTCAATATGTTAAAGATACGGCAAATCAATAGCTAAATTTTATTTAGAGATAAAGAACACTAAAAATTTATCTTGAAGTTTGAAAATATTGGGGAATCTAACTAGTCCTTAATATGAAAACTATAAAATGTTTATTGATATATTTGTAAACTTATTCAAATTTTTAATGATTTTATATATAGTCTCTATATAATTTTGGTGATTTTTAAGGCAACATAATTTCATATTGTAAAATTTAGGCTAATCATTTTTAGAAAAAAATGGAAATTGGGAATTTTTTTTGGGAAAAATCATGACAAATTAGCCCACCTGCCAATAATAGCCCCTAAAATTTTCCACAATAAAAAAATATTAGAAAATGTTAATAAATAGAAAACTTAATCACACATTGAAGTAAGATGCAACATAATACCAAACTTAAGCTAAAAAAAACCCACAAAAATCAATTAATCTATTTAACTAATTAAAATAAAATCACCTAATAAAATGATTAAAACTTGAATTCATAATTCAAGAAATATAAACATTATTTGAAATCATAATATTTATTTTAATTAAAAGTTGACAAATTTAATTAAAAAAATAAATTAATAAATTAATAAAATTTAAATTATAAAAAACAAAATTTAGATTTTAATTTAATATTTTAAGTTATAAAAACCAAATAAATTTTCAAATCATATTTTTGAATTTTTAAATTAATTTATAATTTTAAATTTTAAATAAATAAATAGTCCAACCAACACTTTCGAATTCTAAAAAATTCAAAAATAATTATAAAAAAATTAATATTTAAATTCTAAAAATTCTAAAAAAATTAATTTCTAAAAATCATTTTAATATTGCAACTTTATAAAACTTTACATTTTTTTTATAAAACAAAAAGTCAATATTTTTTTTTTGAAAAAAAAACAATTACGATATAAAAAGAGAGTTCTAATTTTGACATTAACACTGCGGACTTAGAAAAAGAGATCTTGTAAAATCGTCAGGCTGGCTAGCTTTCCAAAACGATGTACGGCAGTTTCATTAAATTAATGAAAAGAATGCCGCTCTTTAAACGCGTTACATTAATCGAAAGAATACGCACTTCGATTAAACAAATCAGAAAAATGCCGCCCTTCCATATGTTTAACCAAAAGCATTGATTGGCCTGTGACTTTAACACCCTACATTCAAATGTGACACACTCGTTCTAAATAAAATGGAGACTTTATTATTACTTTCAAACAATATTCAACCCACTACTCTCGTAATATATATATATATATATATATATTATTAATGGTGAATTCGAGAGGTCTCAGGATTAATTTTGGTATTTGTATTATAATATCATTAACCTATCCAATTTTTTATGATTTAGCAAAAATCAAGACCCGAACCATTAACATTAACCTATATAAATATGAGATTTTACATTTTATCATTGTATATTGTATTATAATACTTTAAATGATTGTACATTTTGTATGATTTATAAGCTAAATGTTATGATAATTCTCAATTTGGTTGTAAAATGCTAAAATAATCCTATGCCATCCTTATTTCCATATTCCATAGAGACAAATAATGGAAACAACAACTTTGTACTTTAAAAAAAAAAAAAATTGTTAAATAATATGGCAAAAAACTCCTCTCAAGTGGTTGAAATTTACCTTTTAATAGAGTTTTAGATAAAGAAAATAATGGTGTTACCTATAATGAATAACCATACAAACCCATTCCAGAAAATAAATTTTTTACCATCTATCTCCACACATAAAAAAAACCATAATTTAATGAAAAATTCACATCAAAATTAGCTCCAATATAAAGGTTTCACCTCTTTTAATGATAACATTTGCATCTCATTTTCATAAGCTAAAAATTGAACATAAGACAATTGTAATTTTAGTTCAAATAATGAAAGATGATTTCAAAATCTTGCCTTCTTCATGTACAAAGACCATATGTTCAAAAACAATGTTTCTTTTATTTGTGATTCATACATCATTTAAATAAAGAATGTAAAGATTTTGATTATTACCATGAGGCTCTAACCATGTCACCTCTAGTTTTTCTATGTGATTATCAATAATAACTTTACATAAAACAATTTCTTGTGAATCATTATTTAGGAAAAACAATTATATCAAAATAAAGAACATTCTCATTAAAATAATTTTTTATTGAATGAGGTCAAAGTTCAGAAGGAAAATGCCTATAATTTTTTAATCACTTAATGACATTATCAGTGAATGATTTATCTCCTCTTGGCTCGCCATTTCTTCCAATTTTAAATAATTCATCAATTTTACTCTAATTGGGAGTTGTTTGTGCTGTTTGGTATTTTTCTTTATATTTCAAGACCCTTTTCATTTCTTCATCCTAGGCTTTCAAATCTCTTTTCCATTCTTATGCCTGAATATCCACAAACAAATTTTTTGTTGAAATTATAAACAAGTTGAGTAGTTTGCTACAACTTATAGTGGGAAAGGCTTGTGTTTTGTAATACAATCATCAATAAATATAATAGCTACACACATGACATGACATGACATGTTATAATATAGCAATAATTTAAATTAAAAAATATAATAATTAATACGAAAAATAATCTTTATGATAAGAAATGTAGTATAATAATTTGTTATCTCATACAAAACCCGTAGCTACTAACTCTTAGAAACTTATATGAGTCTTTAGAAACTTATTTTAGAAATATGTCAAAAGATAAGCATATTGGAAATGGAGATAGTTTTTAAAAATATGGAATATATGATTTTATTGGGAAAGGCATTATCTTTAGCCTAAGAAAAAAACAACCTTTTAACTCACTCAAACTTCATTTACACTATCTAACTATCTAAATATATAAGGAATGATGTAAGGAGCATTTATGAACATGAAAATTAAAATATGGATTTTTAATGAGACTCAACTGTGCATTTTGATCAAAACATGTCAAATTAATGCTTTTGTTACGATGATATATTTATTGTGGGAATTGTTAAAATATGAAAGTTCTATGCAGAAAATCGAATGTACTTTGCAGAAAATTAAATGGAACTAAATGTACTTTTGATCAGGAGATCAAGTAATATGCTCAAAAATGAAAGTGCTCAAAACAGGTCAGAACCTAAACGATTGAAGAGGTCTCGTCGTTGCAATTCTGGCACTGCGAATGGGTCAAAAAATCGATGTCGTGTGAGGAAGATATCGCGTTCTGTTCGTTTTCCCAAACAACAAAATTTTGGTGACCGGATGCCCAGTCAGCTTGCAGGTACAGTCAGCGAAATATTCTTGGAATATTCCATTTTCTTCTAAGCCAACGATATGGTACCATGTGGCACATTGTGGGCCGTTGGATGTTGATGGTACAAAGTTGATCTGGACCGTTGGATGAGGTTTTGGATGGGCCAATGGATGAGCGACACGTGGCAAGCCCGCAAGCCGCCACGTGTCCTTAGGATGGTGGTGTAAAATTTATGTGGAGTCGACGAAAGTTGATCACCCGACCTCCCATCTGCCAAGCCCGCGTGTTACTAGTCCACCTACATGCAAGTACTTAACCTTATACAATGCGAGTTTTGTTTTTTGGTGAAACAAGAGTGTACCTAGACTAATTTGAGCATTCTGGAGCCATTGGTGCAGGAAAAAAACCATTAGAGGTCTACAAACATATGTAATTTACAATTTTCAGCATAATGACAAAGAGGGACATGCCATTGGGAGCTGGACCAATAGATGTAGCCTAGGAGGGGTGAATTGCTTCATCATGCCTACTGTGTAAAACTTATGTGTGAATGCTTTTCTCTGTTATGCATTGTTGTTAAGTGTTTTTAAGGCTTATGTTACATGCTTAAAGTTCACTAATTCATCTAATTTTCATGGTTAAAACTCTCATACCTTAAGCAAACTTATGGAGACAATCTGTACATGTTTATTTAATTGAAAGGACACTTAGCACAGTGGAAATAATACACTCCTTTCATATCAAGTTGGTATCAGAGCTAGAGTTTTATCTTTGGTGTTTTTATGTGCAAGGATTTGTTAACTGTTTGTAAGGGTTTTCATGCTTACTGTGCTCAAGGTTAAGAGAGGAGAAGGCAAATTGGTGGAAGCAAGAGGTTCTCAAAGTGAGCCACAACAAAGGAGGGAAATATTACCACATTCTCCACCACCCAGTTCACCTCCAAGAGAATCAGAAGCAGCATCAAGCATGCCTCCAGGAGAAGAAGAAACCCATGAGCATGGAAAATTTTAAGGATGGAAAACTATCTCGAAGTTTAAAACATTGGCGAATGTCACTAATCCCTAATATGAAAACTATAAAATATTTATTGATATATTTGTAAAATTATTCAAATTTATAATGATTTTATATATAGCCTTTATATAATGTTGGCAATTTTTAAGGCAAAATAATTTTATATTGTAAAATTTGGGTGAATCATTTTTAGAAAAAAATGGAAATTGGCAAAAATTTTTTTTGCAAAAACCATGGAAAATTAGCTCACCTGCGAATATTAGCCCCTAAAATTTTCCATGCCCATGAAGAGGTGGATCCCAAAGAGGAAGAAAGAGTGTACAAAAAAGCATGTATTGACTTAACTGAAATGGTGAGAGTCCTTTATCAAGAAAGGAATGATAAACTAGAAGAGGAAAGGTCCAAACTTCACAAGGAAGGACAAGGATCATTAGGAGGCAACAATGATGAAGATAAGTCCAAGAAGGGTAATGGAGGAAATGGAGACAATGGAAATTCGCCATCTTCACCCTCATCTTCATCCTCATCATCCTCTACTTCATCTTTAGTACAACAGCCATACAAGTCAAAGAACATGGGTAAAAGTCCTTTTCTAAAACTTGATTGTTAAGTTTGAATTGCCAATGTTTGATGGTGAAGTTAATGTAGAAAAGCTCGTCAATGCAAGTCAAAACTTGACATTGATGATGAATAAACAAAGAGAAGTTTTACATAATCCTTTTCATGTAAATACTGTTGTATATAATGAGTTGTTTCAGTTGGAAAGCAGGTTGTCTTTGAAAGAAGATGACAAGCAGTTGCATCAGTCGATATTGATGTCGAACGGTGCTGAAAACAAAGTGTCAGTGCAAGAAGTTGCAAAAGTCCAAGAGAGGGAAAAAAAACTTAGCAAAGAAGGCACATGATTCAGAAAATTTCATTTCTAGTTTCAAAAAGGCATGGTACAATGGCAAAGAAACCTGGTCAGGAATTGACACAAGTTCAAAGCAAATTGAGCAAAAAATTTCCATAAGGACATGATGCAAGATGAGAGTAGTTCCAAGTTTTCTTTGATTAAAGACCAATGTAGAAACAAGATGTTTAATACAAAGTTAGGTTGTTGTTCTACAAGTTCAGTAAATGTGCAGCATGACAATGTCAAAATCAGCAATGGTTGGTCAATGGAATCGAGGAAAAATTTGTCGTTTAATGAAAAGCTCCAATTAATGAAATTAGGGAAATTTCAGTGGATTAAGATTGGAAGAGTGGGGACACAATCTCCTCATCTTCATGTTCAGTAGTTCAGAGAGATTTTGGGGTCTAAAAGCTTCCCAGTGGGGAGGTGTAATCATGAGATCAATTCATATGCTCAAAAATGAAAGTGCTCGAAACAAGTCCGAACCTGAGCAACCAGAAAGGTCTCATCGTTGCGATTCCAGTGTTGTGAACGGTTCGATAAATCGATGTCGTATGAGGAATATATTGTGTTCTGTTCATTTTCCAAAACAACAAAATTTTGGTGACTGGATGCCCAGTCAGCTTGGCGGTATAGTCAGCAGAATATTCTTGGAACATTTCATTTTATTCTGAGCCAACGAGATGGTGCCATGTGGCACATTGTGCGCCGTTGGATGTTGATATGTACCATTGGATGAAGTTTTGGATGGGCCAATGGATGAGTGACACATGGAAAGCCCGTAGGCCACTACGTGTCGTCAAGATGGTGGTGTAAAATTTATGTGGAGTCGACGAAAGTCGACCACTTGACCTCCCATCTGCCAAGCCCGCATGCTACTAGTCCGCCTACATGCAAGTACTTAACCTTATACAATGCGAGTTTCGTTTTTTGGTGAAACAAAAGTCTACCTAGACTAATTTGAGCATTATGGAGCCATTGGTGCAGATAAAACAGCCATTAGAGGCCTGCAAACATATGTAATTTACAATTTTGAGCATAATGACAAAGAGGGGCATGCCATTGGGAGCTGGACCAGCAGATGTAGCCTAGGAGGGGTGAACTGCTTCATCATGCCTAATGTGTAAAAATTATGTGTGAATGTTTTTCTTTGTTATGCACTGTTGTTCAGTGTTTTTAAGGCTTATTTACAAGCTTAAAGTTCACTAATTCATCTAATTTTCATGGTTAAAACTCTCATACCTTAAGAAAAATTATGGAGACAATTTTTACATGTTTATTTAACTAAAAGGACACTTAGAACAACAGAACTAATACACTCCTTTCAGATCAACTTTGCACAAAGCTGAAGGTTATATTTTGTTACAATTAGTTAGAATGTATATTTCTTCAAATATTTTTAGATCAAAAATTGTAGATAGAACATAAACTTAAGGATCATATGAAGACAACCAAGCACAAATATGAGACACTAAGATTTTGGCGCAATGAGCAGGGGAAAATCCTTCAAGGGGGAAAACCCAAATGATTCTTCTTCTATTATATTTCTTCAATTGTTCAGCAAAGTACACACACACACACACACAGAGAATGAGAATGAAAAAAGTCACCAATTTCTTATCAATTTGGAGTTGAAGTGCACTTGTTATTTGCTTGAAGACCTCCTCCTTCTCTTGATCAAATCATGTTCTTCAAACTTCATCTATCTCTTTCATTTCTATTGCTCTTCATTGGCTCTCATACTTCTCTAACATAAACTTAATACGTATTCTCCATTTTCACAATGAACATGCTACACTTAACTCGCACTTGCTCTTGCTTAAATAGATGAGAAAGGACAGGAGTTACAAAATGAATTCATGCCTTGAGCCAATAATAAGAGAATAAAATTCCATGAGGGAGGAGTTACTTGAGTAGAAGTGTAACTAATCCAAAGAATAGAGAGAGAGGTACATTTGTCTTGAGGAGTTATGATTCGAATTATTGAGAGAGAGAGAGTTACACCTAGACATGAGAGAATATTGTTGGGTGTGGAGCCTGATTATCTTGTTTACTTTGTATCACAGCATTGGACCCCTGTACCTTAAAAGGGGTGGCAACGCCGCCCGTAATTAATCGTTGCCGTGGGGGGTCCAGGGGGGGCGGTTTTTTCATAGAGTTTAATCCATGCCTAATTTGAAGTCAAAGGATGTGTGTTAGGAGGGTGCTTTTCGGAGCCCCCCCCTGTCGGGGGTTTTCGGGGGTAGTGCCCCCGAAGCTAAAAACAGATGTAAAATTGCCTTGTAAAAGTATAGTAATTTCTAGTCAATCTGGGCCGTTCATTGGGAAAATGATCTGACGGTAGAAGTTATGTTTAGATTAGGGTTTTTTGCCCTAGAAGGCAACCCCTCGCTTTTATGAGGGCATTGTATTGCGGCTGTGTATTATGTATGCGTATTCTCGGAGCGAAAAATAGAGAGGGATACTGTGAGAGAGAACAGAGGATATTACAGCGGATCTGCTGTAGGTTTTGTCTCTTCATTTTTGTTGGATAATAGAAAGGAAGGACTGGCTGTTCGGGGTGCACGTAGCCCAAACTGGGTGAACCACGTATATCTGTGTCTCTCTAGTTTTATGTGTTTTGTGTGCTTTTATTTTCCGCATATTTTATGTGTTGCATTGCTCTGTAATATATAATTTTCTAACAACTGGTATCAGAGCCAAAGGTATATTTGGCTAATAAACTCGCAGGAAAGAAGGGTTCCTGGTTCGAGTGGGAGCAATGGCGGACGATGGTAAGTTTAGGGTCGAGAAATTTAACGGCCAAAACTTTCCACTGTGGAAGATGCAGATGGAAGATTATATGTATCAGAAAGATCTGTACCTACCATTGAGCGGAAAAACAAAGAAGCTGACGGCCATGACAGACGCAGAATGGAACATTCTTGATAGAAAGGCACTCGAAACAATACGGTTGTGCCTTGCGGCATCAGTCGCCTTCAATATTTCGAAGGAAACAACAACAGAGGGTTTGATGCAGATGTTGGCGAAACTATATGAAAAACCCTCGACCTCAAACTAGGTATTTCTTATGAAACGACTATTTAATATGAAGATGTCGGAAGGTGGATCTGTTGCAGACCATTTAAATGAATTTAATACAGTTACCAGTCAGTTAAGTTCTGTAGGGGTAAACTTTGATGATGAAGTTAGAGCTATGTTATTCTTGTGCTCATTGCCAGAGAGTTGGAATGGTTTAGTAATGGCCATTAGTAACTCTATCTCTGGATCTAGTACTTTAAAGTTTGATGATGTTGTTGGTGCTATCCTTAGCGAGGAAATGCGACGGAAAAGCTCTAGTGAGACATCAGGTAATGCTTTGAGTGCAGAGTCTAGGGGAAGAAGAATGGAAAGAGGAAAGAGCTCAGGATATCGTAGTAAATCAAGGAAAGGCAGATCCAAGTCCAGATCGGGGATAGTGTGCTGGAATTGCGGAAAGAAAGGACACCTAAAGAAAGACTGTAGATCTCGGAAGAGAAAAGAAGGAGACACACAGCAAAAAAACAATCATGAAGCAAATGTGACAGGTGATGTGTTACAAGATGATTTGATTCTTTCTTTCGAAAATGTTACTGATTCCTGGGTTGTAGATTCAGGGGCTTCATTCCATGCCACACCTGATAAGAAATATTTTCATGACTATGTTCAAGGAGATTTTGGAAAAGTTCATTTGGGTGATGATAAACCCTGTAAAATTGTTGGAATGGGTAAAGTTCTTGTAAAACAACAGAATGGAAACTAATGGCTACTAAAGGAGGTAAGGCATGTTCCAGATCCGAAGAAAAATCTGATTTCAACAGCACAGTTAGGCGGTGAAGGTTGTGTGACAACTTTCACGAATAAGACTTGGAAGGTCACCAAAGGAGCCCTGGTAATAGCAAAAGGTGAAAAGGTTGGTACATTGTATTTATACAATGGTATTTCTAACTCTGTTAATGCTTTAACTTCCAAAGGAGCAGATGCAGCATTATGGCATCATAGGCTCGGACACATGAGTGAGAAGGGGATGAAGATTCTTCACTCAAGAAATTTGTTGCCAGGTTTGAAGAATGTTGATTTGGATTTCTGTGAAAATTGCATTTATGGAAAACAAAAGAGAGTCGGATTTCTCAGAGTTGGGAAAGAAAAGAAGAGCGAAAAATTGGAGCTTGTGCATACAGATGTATGGGGACCTGCTCAGGTATCATCTCTCGGTGGCTCTCGTTATTATGTTACTTTTATTGATGATGTAACTAGAAAAACATGGATTTATTGTATTCAGAATAAATCTGATGTATTTGATACTTTCAAGAAATGGAAAGCTTTGGTTGAGATTGAGACATGAAAGAAGTTGAAGCGTCTCAGATCAGACAATGGAGGTGA
This sequence comes from Pinus albicaulis, assembly GCA_034641835.2. NCBI lineage: Eukaryota > Viridiplantae > Streptophyta > Pinopsida > Pinales > Pinaceae > Pinus > Pinus albicaulis. The sequence goes on along the minus strand of CM076579.1, from coordinate 1,468,632,203 downwards.
ATATTGCAGCAAAGAGTTTGATAGGTACTGTTCAGAGCATGGAATTTGTAGAGAGAAGACAGTTCCAAGAACACCACAAGAAAATGGTGTGTCAGAAAGGATGAACAGAACAATCATGGAGCGTGCAAGGTGCATGAGATTGCATGCAGGATTGCCTTTACAATTTTGAGCAGATGCTGTAGATACTTCTGTTTATCTAATAAACAGAGGGCCTTCAAGTTCCTTGGATGGTGGTATTCCAGAGGAAGCATGGACAAGTAAAAAGGTAAACTACTCTTTTTTAAAGCCTTTTGGTTGTGAGGCATTTGTCCATATTAATAAAGAAAATAGAACAAAGCTTGAGGCAAAATAAAAGAAATGTACCTTTATTGAATATGGTGCTAATGATTTTGGTTATCGCTTATATGATTATGAAAATCACAAAATCATTAGGAGCAGAGATGTAATATTCAATGAAAAGGTCTTGTATAAGAATCAGTTGTAGGAAAAGAAACAGGAAAAAGAAAGCAAGGAATACGCAGTTCTTGATGAGATATCTGAAAAAGTAAAGGTGCCTGAAAATAATAATAATCAACAACCACAGCAGCAGCAACCACCACAACAGCAACAGGCACCTCAAACACCTGAAAGTGGTGTTAGAAGATCTACCGGGATAAGTAGACCCCCTGAACGATACTCTCCTTCATTATATTATTTATTGTTGACTGATTCTGGTGAACCTGAATGTTATGAAGAAGCAATGCAGGTTGAAAGCAGGAAGAAGTGGGAGCTAGCCATGGAAGAAGAGATGGACTCCTTAATGCATAACCGGACTTGGGACTTAGTCAGGTTGCCTGCAGGTAAAACTACATTGCAGAATAAATGGGTTTACAGGCTGAAGGAAGAAGATGGAGGAAAACAGAGGTACAAAGCTAGACTTGTGGTGAAAGGGTTTGCACAAAAGAAAGGTATTGATTTTGATGAAATATTTTCTCCTGTTGTTAAAATGAATTCAATCAGAACTATTTTAAGTCTTGTAGCAGCGGAAGATTTACATCTTGAGCAGTTAGATGTAAAGACAACATTTCTCCATGGAGATTTGGAGGAAGAGATATACATGCAGCAACCAGAAGGATATGAGGTAAAAGGGAAAGAAAAATTGGTGTGCAGATTAAAGAAGAGCTTGTATGGCTTAAAACAAGCTCCAAGGCAGTGGTATCTAAAATTTGACAAGTTTATGTTTGAACAAGGTTATACTAGATGTCACTCTGATCATTGTGTTTATCTGAAAAGGAAAAATGATGGAAGCTATATTATATTGTTATTGTATGTAGATGACATACTTGTTGTAGGGTCTAACATGCAGGAAATAAATGTGCTCAAAAGAAAATTGGCAAATTCATTTGCAATGAAGGATTTGGGAGTTGCAAAACAAATCCTTGGTATGAGGATAACTAGAGACAGGAAAAATCACAAATTAACACTATCTCAAAATGAGTACATAGAGAAGGTGTTGAAAAGATTTAATACGAAGAATGCAAAACCAGTTAGTACACCTTTTGCTAGCCATTTCAAACTTAGTAAGGAGATGTGCCCAAAGACCCAAGAAGACATGGATTATATGTCTAAAGTTCCATATGCATCAGCAGTTGGAAGCTTAATGTATGCAATGGTCTGCACAAGGCCTAATATTTCACATGCAGTGGGAGTTGTAAGCAGGTACATGAACAATCCAGGAAAAGAACATTGGATGGCTGTAAAATGGATTCTCAGATATTTGAGAGGTACCACAAATCAAGCATTATGCTTTGGTGGTTCAAACATTGCTCTACATGGATATGTTGATGCAGATATGGCAGGTGACAGAGATAACAGGAGGAGCACTACAGGATATGTATTTACTGTAGGTGGAATAGCTGTCAGTTGAGTTTCAAAAATCCAAAGTGTTGTTGCACTTTCAACAACGGAAGCAGAGTATGTTGCTGCTACAGAGGTTAGTAAAGAAATGATTTGGTTACAAAGGTTTATGGGTGAATTGGGTAAGAAGCATGATATGGGCACATTATACAGTGATAGCCAAAGTGCCATTCATCTTGCAAAGAACTCAGCATTTCATTCCAGGAATAAACACATACATCTCAAGTACCATTTCATACGGTCAGTATTGGAAGATGGAGAGTTGAAGCTGGAGAAGATACACACTAGCCTAAATCCTGCAGATATGCTAACAAAAGTTGTAACCAGGGAGAAACTGAGAAAGTGCTCAATTTCAATTGGTCTTCAAGGATGACGATGAAGATGAGGAATAGCCAAGTCCAAAGAGGAGTCATTGTCCAGCAAATGAAGCAGCGGTGGAGTTGCTACAATCAGTCTCCAAGTGGGAGATTGTTGGGTGTGGAGCCTGATTATCTTGTTTACTTTGTATCACAACATTGGACCCCTGTACCTTAAAAGGGGCAACAACGCTTCCCGTAATTAATCGCTGCCATGGGGGGTCCAGGGGGGGTGGCAGCGCTTTCGAAACCCCCCCCCCTGGCGGGGGTTCGGGGGCAGCGCCCCCGAAGCTAAAAACAGATGTAAAATTGCCTTGTAAAAGTATAGTAATTTCTAGTCAATCTGGGCCGTTCATTGGGCAAATGATCTGACGGTAGAAGTTATGTTTAGATTAGGGTTTTTTTCCCTAGAAGGCAACCCCTCGCTTTTATGAGGGCATTGTATTGCGGCTGTGTATTATGTATGTGTATTCTCGGAGCGAGAAACAGAGAGGGATACTGTGAGAGAGAACAGAGGATATTACAACGGATCTGCTGTAGGTTTTGTCTCTTCATTTTTGCTGGATAATAGAAAGGAAGGACTGGCTGTTTGGGTTGGACGTAGCCCAAAATGGGTGAATCACGTATATCTGTGTCTCTCTAGTTTTATGTGTTTTGTGTGCTTTTATTTTCCGCATATTTTATGTGTTGCATTGCTCTGTAATATATAATTTTCTAACAAATATTTGGTGAGAGTTACAAATTGAATTGAATGAGGGAGTTACAAGTGCTTTTAATGAAAAGGAGTTACACTTCTGCCATACATTAAATTAGTGAGGGAGAGTTGCATTCTCTTAAATGTGGAGTTACTATTTTATTCTAAGAGATAGGTTCGATTTTCCAAGTAGGTGATTCTCATTTTAATTTACTTATTCCACGAGAAAATTCATTTTCATTAATTCATTAAAGGTGAATCAATTTAAACTATTTTCAAAATAATAGTATAATAATAATAATAATAATACTAAGGATAAAAATATTAATTCTTGACTTGTATAATCGTGATTGATTTGATTTTAAAGTGGATTTCATATGCCAAGATCATCTTTGATCATTTAGACATTATTTTCTATTTTTAGAAAGTCACTTCCAAATTGAGATGTGACTTACTATTTTTGAAAAGTGATATCAGAATTGTTAGAAATGAAATTTTATTATAGGTGGTTCAAACAAAACTAAAGATATGATTTCTTCTAGGAGAAATTCATCCCTAGGCTACCAAATTTTAACACTCTCTCTCAGCTAGGGAGGAATTATTTCAGCATCAAAGATCTTTGTTTCCTCTGATCTCTTTCATTCATATTAGTTTAACTCTGCTTTGTAACATATGTAACAACGAAGTCACAATATAAATAATAGTTTTCCACTTGACACAAATTTGGAAAGGAAAGGATAACCACATGGAAAAGACTCAAGTCACACAAACACAAATCAAAATAGCCAAGTCTCATTAAATTTCAAGTGGCGGAAGACTTGTATCCTAGACTAAAGTCACACAAAGTAGTCTCACTACACCTACTGACCAGATAGGAGGCTCTTCCCACATCCCAAACTGTGGGTCGAATGGATACTGAGGCCTACTTGTGTGGCACACACTACACAAGAGGTCCCTCTACCTCAGGAGTTTTCCTACATCATTCTCTTATCCCGCGAGCTCTGACAGGGGGGAGGCAACTTAGTGTTCTCGATCAGCGCTGACCGCTTCCTGGAAGGGTCACATCCATAAGTCCAAGCTACTCTCTAAAAACCTTGAACTTTCTTTTGAGTAAAGGCTTGGTAAGAATGTCATCTATCTGATCATCAAAGGAGATGTGATGGAGCCTCACTGCTCCTCTCTGCACCATATCACGGATATAATGATACTTTATCTCAATATGATTGGACTTATCATGAAACAAAGGATTTTCTACATGATGTATCCCACTCTTACTGTCAGAATATATTATTGGTGTGTTTGAAACTTGCTCAAATATTTCCCCAAAAATATTTCTTATCCAAACTTCTCACAACTAGCCATGATAGAAACAATGTACTCAAATTCAGCTATACTCAGTGCAATGAACTTCTTATTTCTTCTCATCGAAGAGATCATGGCAGATCCCAAGCTAAAGAAGCACCTAGAAGTGTTATTTATATCAATATACTTACCAACCCAATCAACATCAGCATATCCATGAAGTCTTAAATTTTTAACAGTGTATTTCAATCCTAGATTGATATTTCCATGGAAGTATTTGAGTACATGTTTTGCAACAATCCAGTGGACATGAAAGGGATCAATCATATGTTGACTTAAATTGTTACAGTAAAGCATATGTGAGGCCTAGTGTTTACCAAAAACATCAAAGCACAAATGAGCTTTCTATACACTATGGGATTTTCTAGGCTAGGTCCTGCAGCTTTGCCACATAACTTCTTAAAGTTCATTTCCATAGGGGTATGCATGGAATTACATTCTACCATAACAAATCTTTCAAGAAGCTTAACAAAATATTTTCCTTGAGAAATATAAATTTCACCAGGTATTTTCCAGACCTGTAGACCCAGAAATTAATGCATCAAACCAAGGTATTTCATTTCAAATTCATAAGCTAACTCCCTCTTACATTGGAGGATAAGAGGTTCTCCTTCTATCAAGAATAAATCATCAACATAAAATACCAAAATAAATGGTATACCTTGGATTGTCTTGAAGTAGAGGTTTGGGTTTGCACTACTTATTATGAAACCAAGCTTTATCAGGTAGCTATCAACGCGAGCATACCAAGATCTTAGAGCTTGATTTGGCCCATATAAGGCTTTCTTTAGTATGAATACATGAATTTCCCTGTCATGATGTTCAAAGCCTTGTAGTTGTTCCACAAGTACCTCTTCCTTGTGGAAGCTATGCAAGAAAGCATTTTTCACATCCATTTGGTGAAGAGTCTGTCTCCGACTAGCAGCTAAGGAAACAAAAGATTGAATAGTAGAATATCATAGCTACGAGTGCGTTCTTTTTGCAACTGCAACCAAACTTTGTTACCCCTTTGGAACTTGTGTGACACTTGATGTTGATTATTTCACTGCTTGTACTTGGCATTGGATTTCTCCAAGATATCGTGGACTTGCTAGTGGACGTGTCGGATGCGGTCAGTAAATATGGTTGCTTTATCAGCCTCAGACAGTACATGTGAGGAGCTTGTCCTGATGTGACCTTTCAGCAACAACTCTTGGATCTGCCTCTTGATTGCATCATTCTCCATAACAAAACGCTGATAGATCAACCCATTAGGCAGCGACGCGCTTAGGGTCATATCAAAGGAGTTCTTGACCTGACAGTGTAGAGGAACCCATATGGGCGAGGATAAAATGTCCTTGTATTCCTCCATGACTTTGTCCATCTGTTGCTGCCGCGCAGGGGAGCCCTATTTGGAGGTTTTGGCCACAATCTTCTCCTTGTGATGCGGGTGAATCGTAATGAAAACAAATTTCCTGGTTTGGGAAATAATCTTACTACATTTCTTTACAGTACTCAAAGAGATGGCGGAAGGCGGTACTACCTCCAGTATCCTGTACAATTTATTTCTGAAAGTAATAATAATAGAACGAGGCCTAGACTCATACAAAACATGTCGCATCCAGAAGTATGGTTGGCCTAATAATACATTAGACACATCCAGAGGAGAAACATCACACAATACCTCATTCATGAAGGGCTTGATGTTGTACGAAAGGTGACACTGTTGGCTGACATAGAGATCTCTTCCTTGGTGAAGCCACCCAATGGTATACAACTTCAGGTGTGTTGTGGTCGGTAGGCCGAGATGCTTCACAACCTCTACTGAAATGAGGTTCTTTTGGCTTTCGTTATCAACAAGGAATTGCAGTGGAGAAACCTTCACCCATATCTGGGAATGGAAGAGGCGCTCCCCCTCCTCTGGATCCTCGGGCTCCTCCCTCTAGAGCTTGGTGGTGTCACTGGGTTCCACATCAATGATTTTATTCCCTTTGTCATTCCCCTTGTCTGATTCTGACTCAGAATCAAAACATGCATCTGATTCAGATGCCTTCAGTTTGGCCACCAACGACTGTTTGGCCCGACACTCGCTTGTGTTGTGAGTGGAGTTGTTATGAAATTCACACCACTTCCCCATGTCCTTATTTGGCTTTGTGGTGTTTTTCCGAGTCGCCCCGCTTTTGCTTTTCCCCTGCGGTTTGTGGAGTACTAAAAAGGTATGTTGTTGATGATCATTTCAATGGCTTTTTAGTAGAATTTGTAAACCTTTTTGCATCATGAATTTGGAAAATAATAAGGAATTATAACAAAACATGTGAGAATTGATATGCAAGACTTAACCGCTGATAATTGTTATTTTTCTGTGTAGGAAAAGGTGAAAACGAGGAGTCACCGTTCCAAAGGAAAGAACAAAGACGAGATAACTGTTGTCCCTTTGAAGGGGAACCGAATGCAAACAATGCTAAGCAGATCAAAGCAAATCGGCCCGGAAAAGGAGGAGAAGACACCAGCTCGGCGGAAAAGAAAAGAAAAGATGAAGGATTAACAGTTTGGCGAATCCCTCAGGATCCTTGATCCTGAGGGATCGCTGCTTTATTTATCTTGTTACTTGGACATCTCCGCCGTCACCTTTATATAAAGGGACAACACTGTTAGCTTGGGATATAATATATACTTTTATGTAATTTTCTGTTAAAAATCAACTCTGATTATCGAGCCTCGTTGAGAACTGGTTCATTGTACTTTTGTCTTATGCATTAATATAAGCTTGGTGATTATCTCATTTCTGCGTCTGGATTAACTTAAGGCGGTGTATCCTTGGAGGCTAAGGGCCCGGCCCCGGAGGACACTTGCTTCTGTATCACTACGATTTGATTTCTGCGTGGTTTGTTTATCGTTGTTATTTGGTAATCTGATATGCTTTATAAGTTGCTATTACATGCTCTGTTAAGATTCAATCATTAAGGTTTACAGATAGAATTGTGTATTGACTCTGCATTATGTTATTGATCCTTTCAGAGTTAATTGCATGTTATTAATCTTAACCGAATATTCTTATTGTTCTGTTACAGAGCTTTTATACTGAACATTCGTGTCATAGATTCATTTGAAGTAGTGTTCTTCATAATTGTTGGATTCAGAAATAATGCTGTTCTATTTGGAAGCACAGTCGTATCCCTGTTGATTAAGATTGATCAGATTATTATTCCAGCAGGTTGTGTGCGTATATGATTTACTAGTGTTGTTCCATAATTTATCAATAGTTAATGCTGTTCCATTAGTGTGTTTTGCTTGATTTGCCTTAAGAGTGAAAGATTGTTATTTGATTGCGAAGAGTGCATTTGGGTTAATAGATCAAGACTCGCGAGACTTAGTTGTTCGATTGCTGTTCCATTTTAGAATTACTGTTCCATTCCAGATTTGTTGTTCAATTCTCTATTTGCTGTTCCATTTTGCTATTTGTAGTTCCATTTACTCGCATTTGTTGTTTTGGTGTGAGAGACTATCTAAGGCTGTAGTGAGCTTTGGCATTCACTGTCTAGCTCCCAGACCCGTGGTCTATGCTCTAATTTCCTTTCCATCAGTTTCCAAAGGGATGGGTTATCGCTGTCGAACCCTTGACTGATAAGCTGCCTAGTTTTCTGAATGTGTGATTTATTCTTTTGAAGTAACTTAGTTTTAAACAAGCATCCGTTTACTCTTGTATTTTTAAAAACACTGTACTACTAGCATTACTCTGACAAGTGATAGCCTCAGACTGAGACACTCTTTGGAATAACAAAACGCTCCCGGATTGACATATTAATGTGAGGTAATTAGAGGTGAAAGAGACCCTTTTTATAGCTCTACACGGTTCGGGGTTGCCTTTCCCTTGCTTCGGATTCGGGGATCCAAAGTCTCGCTTCCTTTGCTTAAATTTAAGCTCGATCTTTGCAGTATATCGATATGTCGTGTAAAGTGAGGTAATTTCAAGGAACTCCATTTCCTCATGAATGTATATGTGCAAACAACTGCGGTACTTGAGCATCAAATGTTTCTCTGAATCTTTAATACCCAAATTTGTGCGTAGGGACAAATTCGTCAGCTTGTGCACATCTTAGTCCCTTTTCTGCTGCAGTGTGGTCCATTTGATGTACTTGTCCTCATAGCTCCGCACGGGGTAATATCCTTCCTTGATGTTGTCTTCGAACGAATTCCAAGTGGGTGCAGCCATGAACAGAGAGGGTTCCCTCTTGTCCTTTTTCTCACAGTATGTTTCCCACCAGTCTTTGACATGGGGGGCGGTTTTGAGGAGTGAAAAAGTAATATTTTCTTGGTTGGTGAAATCATGGACCGAGAAATACGCTTCCAACATATTCAACCACCTATCTATGGCATATGCATCTATATGGCCTTCAAATACAAGAATGTTGAAGTTGACTTGTACCTTGAAAAGTGTGGTGCCTCTAGAGTGGCTGCTGGATGCAGATGCACCGTTAGTGGGTAGCCATTGAAGGATCTAGGAAAAGTTATACATCATCGCGTTCCTTTGATTCTCGAGGGCCACCTCGAGCAATATTTTGATAGGATATCCTACTCCTTCGTCTTTATTTTCTTCCACCATTGGAAACCGTTGGGGTTTGCGAGGTTGATCTTGCAAAGTTTCAACCAGATCGAGCCCTAACTCCTTATACCCTTACCTTGTTGGGGACATGCAAAGAAGGATTGAGAGAGAGAAGACCGCTCTGATACCACTGATCTGGATTTTTGCATAAGCACAATAAAATACGAAAAATAAACATAAACACATAGATTCACTAGAAATAAAACTTAACTTCATTAATATCAAATAACTGAAATATGCTTAGAGACAGAATGGACGTAAACTAGCTAGGGCGATGGTAGATTATCTATGAGAAGAGATGTTGTGTCTTCATGCCTTTAAATTGTGTTACAATGAGGCTCAAATGCCTATTTATTATTTAGGAATAATGGAAAACCCTAAACATCCAAAAACCTAACCGGAGGAGATGAAACACCAAATTATGGGCCCCATTGGGGTAAATTGGCACATGCATTTCCCGGGGTCGTAACTTTTGGACACGATCTCCGTTTGATGCACATGATACCTCATTAGAAAGAAATTTCCGAGGAATACAACTATTTAGAGTGAATATCAAGTTAAAGACTCACATTTTCCAGAAATAGTTTCCCAGAAAATGTCATTTAGGGCCTCAAAGCAGCTCTGGAAGTTCAGGACTCGAAAAACTGCCAAAAATAGTAAATTGTGCTACAATTAAGGAAACTGAAAAACTGAAAGAAACAATGGTGGGGGTGCAAGTGGAATAGGCGGGTGGCCAGAAATATCCACTTGGATCAAAATTTTATGTAACCAACTCAAATAAAAGAAGAAAATATACATCAATGACTTAAAAAAACTAATCTTCAAGGGGGAAACCTCCTTTACATTACATAAATGAACAATTCTTGGATGATACAAATGATAAGACCTCCTTGGTATATGTAGGAGTATAAGGGGTCACAACATAATAAGAGCCTACATAACAATAATAATATAAGGGCACAACAATAAAAATAGTGGGCTTCTATGGGACACAAAAATAACAACATGGGGATACATGTGCACAACAATAACCATAGGTGGCTACACTGACAATAACAATTAGGGGAATACACTAGCATTATAGGGGCTTAACACGATTGGTATGGTATATAAAACATTAACCTATGGGGATAGGGTAATTAAAATGAAGGTATTTTAGTTGTCAATAGAAATAATACAACAAAATTTTCTTGTTTGTATGGGTGAAATAATTATTTTCTAATTGATATTGAGAGTTTTTATGTAGTTTATTTAGTGTTGACATGTTGGTGATGGAGTCTAGCTTTGTATTATATGGATCTATTTATATTTGGTGAGAAAATATACCTATTTCACCATTGGATATTGAAATATCAAGTGTTTAATCCCATGGCACATTTTTGAAATCTCAAATTTATAATTCCCATGGCTCTAAGTGTTTGACTCAAACACTCAATATGAAGAGCTGATTGAAGTACCAAAAATCGTTAACGCTCTCCCAGTCAATGTCTCTTCTCTCGCCGCCACTTCTTCATAGGAAAAATCCTCTCCCATCTCTTTGGTTATTATATGTAACTATTGGAATTTGATGTTTTATGCACTCGTATCTACAATTGGTTGTTGGCGTACCAATATGGAATGTAATTGGATTTTCACTTCAAACTCTTCATGATCAACATAAGGTTGCTTTTATTTCTTATACCTTTGTTTTCTTTTAGTTGGATGGCAAAGGTTTCACTTGTAGTTTGTTTTCAATATCGTTGTTCATCGCCATTCTCAGTTTTTTTGTAAAAGTTTAAGGGCACCAATGGACAAGTTTGGGAAATATAGTTGGGTCTCTCTATTTCCGTGAGAGTTGTTGACAGTTTTAATTGGAGAATTAAAGCTCTTAATATTTAATTGTCAATCCGGGAGTCGTAAACACGATTTGTATTACGTGTTGGTTCAACTTAATGGTTAGAGTATATAATTTTCCTTAATAATGGTCGTTAAGTACGGAATAAAAACACTCTTCTATCATTTGAGTGCACTAGCACTCATATCACTCTCATAAAAGAATTCTTCACTCTAACATAAGCAATCAATTTAACTCAACACAAATTATTCTAAATTTCTATAATAGAAAAACAAACGTACTGAAATCAAAGGCTTGATGAAAACTAATTTAAGTACAATTCTTGAAATAAAACATTTTCAAAGCAGGAAATTCAAACTCTAATTATTCAAAAGGCAGAGATAAGCGATCATCAAAACCTAATATCTAAGAAATCAAAATGTAATAATACAGCCTGAAATGAAAACCAAAATTAATCCTTAAACTCTCATACCTATTCAATCTAACTGATCTATTCTTGCCCAGAAATAAAATGCAATAAAAACCACACTTCCACGTTAAGCTACTACACGACTAGTTTTGGAAACAATGTAAATCGATCTATCAATGCTTAAAGGGGAACATAATATTTAATGAAATTCTCTAAGATTATGAACGAAATTGAATTTCTATCACACTGCTATGAAATCAATCTTCATGCTACAACATTGAGAATGGAAATCAAATTTACTTTATTTGTTCAGGAATAAAAACTAGATTTTAATGACTCAAATTAAATCACACTGACGATGCTTGAAATCAATCCCTATTCTATAGTATTGGAAATGGAAATCAATCTAAGATGTTGGAAATGAATATTTAAATTGAAATCACACGCAACCTGTAAATGGAACCACACATTAATCAACTCAATCAACAGGAAATGCCGACATTAAATCACACTACCTCAATTCAAGAAACAAACCATATTGTTTGATATCAAACCCACACAACTTTGGATAGGATCACGATGTTTCTATAAAAAGATCAAGCAATACACACACATGATCTATTACTACCACTTACAAGCACAATGAATCTCTCTCTCTCTCTCTCTCTCTCTCTCTCTATATATATATATATATATATCAGCAAAAATCACTCATCCAACCATACTTTGAACAACAAATTAACCATTCAATACGATTTTGTTCACACTCTTGCTATGCATTATGATCTCATCTTAGAGTGTGCTTCAGAAGGGATCGTTGAATAATCTAACGACAAATAGATGGATTTTGATTTTCCAAAGGAAACAGAGTATGGCTCTGCGCACGATCTATGTGATCAATAGAAACATATAATTCAGATCTAGTTTGTCAATTGATGAGTGCAATCCTTACAATGATAAAAAAAAAACACCAGGAAATCAATTATATACCTCACGCAATGACATGGAGGAAAATCACATTAACTAAATGAACAGGTTGATTCTATGAATTGATCGCACAACTAATTAGTTTAACAAATAGTGAAGCTTGATCCCAGATGGTGGTGGGCCCTACAAGACTCACAGTGAACCATAACTCGCAACAATCTGAATAAAATCATACCCATAATCTATTATTGGAATGAAGTCTTCGAAATACATAGTAAAATTCTTATAATTACATTCCACGACATATAATCTCCAATGCTCCCCCTAAATCAATGTACAACAATCTATTTTATACCAGTAATGTTGCCTAGATTAAGATGGATCGACTGTGTACATAATTTAGGATTATGGCTAATACAAATTAGTTAAAATCATAACATAAAATTTTCTTTCTTATTTGAGTTGATGCGATCCTGAATTCTGGAAGAATTTTGACCATCGCATAGTTGGCAAGCTCACCTCGCAAGCCTCTCAGTAATATTCCCTACACTGTTGGGAACCAAGGATCATCCCAGCCCTCCACCTTTCCATTATTTACAAACCATTCTAGAGTGTAAACAAGATCGAGACGACTAAAATCCCATACATGAACCTTGCAGAGACCCATGTAAGACTCTGTCATACTATTCATTGCGATTATGGAATTCTTTTGAATGGAGAGTATGTGTTACACCCTCGGCTTGCTCTGCTTAGGCTTCGGAGCTCACTGCTGCAAGCTCATCCACATGTGGTCGGCCATTAAAATAAAATAAAAAACAAGAAAACCCTTACAAAATTCTCACTAACTAAACACATGCCTTGACCTCCTCGTAATATTTGCTAATCTAAAGGCAGCTTGACCATTCCATGTGCCAACGTCCCACACAAGTTGATGTTTGGGTGTGAGAGAAGTGAGTAATGAGAAAAGCCAAGGCGAATAATGAGGCCTTGCGTTATCCTCATGCACGTGCATGCATTCTTGGGCAACGTTAATGCAGACACCCATTGTGCCTTCCTTTGTCAAATTCGTTCCATTTTCTGCAACGTAAAAGTCCTTCAGTATTCGCACAAAGAACAACTGCAAAATCTGAGACAAATATGTGAATGCATGGACAATGATATATGAATTGTGTTTCTGCAGAGGAATGTGACTACTCTCCATCCGTGTTTGGCGATCATTGTCTATCGTATCTGTCCCACTATCACTTCCAGCAATCAAAGATAGCTTCCCTACTAGTCTACTGCCCATTTGACTCTTCTCCTTCACCATGCTTCTTAATTGCATGCTGCAAGATATCATGAGACCTGGATGACTCTTCGTTAGCTCTAGTTGAACCGGTGCCTCGGGCTCCATTCCCTTTCTCAGTATACTCCTTTACACGTTGTATGTCTAAGACTTCATATTCTTGCAAACCACAATGCAAACTTGTTGTCGAGCATCCTCCTGTCACTAAGAAGATCATATAATTTCCCCCCATATATCTGAAAGAAAATAAGCCACAAGAGAAACCCTTACTCTCGATGGAAATACATGTTCATCAACTTAAGTATATCCATTGAGGCTCTTAGTGGCAAAGGTTGCATTGTAAATGTCTTTCCACTGCCCATTTGACCATATGCAAGCATGTAACTTTTGTATGCTATAAGATTGTTGGAAAAAATCAATAAAATCAAAACCATAGAGTTTGAGATTATACAACAATATTTTTGAGGTTGTATGCTTCAGATGATCAATTAGTAATGCATCATCCTTAGCTTCTTGAGATGAAGGAATAAATTTCCTCCTCCCCAGACTTGTACAAACCATTAATGAGAATACTATAATTATCCCTTTTCCTTCAATGATTCAAACGACTCATGTGCCTTCATTAATTCCTCTTCTTTGCAAAAGAAATTGAAAACATCTTTTGGCTTCTCTTTGAAAGGTTTGATGACCAGTTTCTTGACAGGCTGAACTGTTGGTCTAGGTATTTGAGCTAATGGAATAGGAACTGTACACATGTTGTCCTGTTTTAGGTAAATCCTTGTCTTATTATCAACTGCTTCACTTTCTAATGAATCCATACTCAAACGGGTTTCAGGAAGCATTCTCACACTACTGGTGCTGGACTTATTCACCTGCCACTAAGAAAAAATTTATTAATGGAATTTACACAGGAATACTCTTTAAATTAACATATAAGAAGAATTCATAAATTAATAGCTATTGTCTCTAAATTACTCTAATCATCAACTTAAAAGGAAAAAAACATCAGGTATAAGCATATAATTATGTGATAAATATCGTGAAAATTTAGGCAAAAATGCAGCTCAGCAACAGTCACAACTTTTGTATCTTAATTTTGAATTGGTAGAAATGGTGCTATTGGTTGAAGTAATGGACCTCAGGGTAGTATTTTTTGAGCATGGAACATGAAATGATATCAATGTAATATATTATCTTATTAATGGAAACTAGTTGCAGAAGCTTACAACAAAAAAAGTGTTTGACACATTCATAAGTGATTCTAAACACAACCTATGGAAGGTATTCCTATTTTATTTGTTAAACAGACCTATGATTTTTTTCAAAATGCATTCATTCTATATTTATTATTCCTTAAAATGATAGAGTCCTCCAAAATTCCTATTTGAAAGATTCAAACTTTTTTTATTACTTAGAATTCCTCCTTTAGTGTAAGACCCATCATGGGGTCTTCAAAAAATATATAAAATTCTTGCATAATTTCAAAGCAAAAACAATAACATATTTAAAATGTAACATAATTGATTTTACAACATTCTACATAATTTAAATAACATTAAGAAGAGTACCTGGTTATGGTGGCTCAATTGTGGTGCTCGTTCCGGAACCACCAACTGAAATATGCCCCCTTGCCAACTAGGAAAGTTTATTTTACTTCTTAGCCTAGGAAACCTCCAAAGGTTCCCTATCCCTTCGAGCCTAAGTCCAACCACAACTTGAGGATGTCCAAAATCTATCCAACACCCTCCCAATTACAAAATCTGTTATCCAAGTCTGACTTCTTACTCTCGTCTCTTAGTTTTCTCCCTCTTCTCGATTCTCCCTCTCACCCTTTTTCTTGCATGAACTAAAATAACAACCAAAATTGTGATCTCCTTGACCTCCCCAACCCCCAAGAATTATGCCTCCCCTCCCTAAGAATGTCAACAACTCCTTTCGAAGTAAATGTCACCCACTCCCTTTGAAATAAATGTCATTAAATCCCACCCCCCTCTCTACCATACCTCTCCTCGAGCCCCTCCCACTCTCCCTTATTCAAGGGAACAACTTTGTCAACTTGAGAAGAAGTAAAATAGAAAAATAACAATATTAAATAAAATAATAGTATTTAATCATGTCACTCAACATTATAGAGTCCCAATAATTGAATCAATTAAATCTTAAATAATCATGTTTTAATGTAATTTAATAATTGTAAGTCAAGATTAAAAGCTAAATAAGCACTAAGAAAAATTAAAACTAACCATACATATAATCATTAATTAGGCTTAAGGTTAATCATAACTTATTTGCTAATGTAGCTTAATTGTTAATTAATTATGTAGCATAATAGGCTATATGAAACTAGCATATTTGTGGGAAATGTGGGTATGTAGCTTGCATACTTGGTACTTGTACTAATAATACTTATTAGAATCAAACACATGGAACAATCATTCCACTGGTTGGTTATCAATACAATGTAAGATACTAGAATGAATAAGGTAGGGGCATTACATTCATTTTATGGAAAGTTGAAATTATTTGCTCCTCTTCAAAATATATTATAGTTAACAACTTTGATTAAGAATAGTTCAACATGATTTGCAAAATCTAGGAAATTACATGAATAATAATCATACATAATTGGACCAAATAAAAAAACAAAAACATATAACTTGTTTTAAGGAAAAATAATTTTATATTCATAAAAAAATAATTGCAAAACACATATGATTTTTAAACCCTATTAAATAACTTTTTTGTAAATATAAAAAATAAGAATATACTAATTTTTTTTGTTTTCCCAATTTTAGAGGTTTTGGAATGATACACCAACTTTTAATATTTACTAAAGATGAGAATATTCACACATTAAACAATGTCTGAATATCGTACAACTCAAACTCCATACCATAGCATTTGTGATGTGCGTACACTTACTCAGTTTAAGCCATTGCGAGAGTGATCAATTCAAACTCCATACCATAGCATTTGTGATGTGCGTACACTTACTGAATTTAAGTTATTGATCAATTAAGTAAACATTTATGATGCGGCAGGAGAAATAGAAGTCCAGTCCAAACAAAATCTGTGTAAGTTTAAGTTGAAACCCAAACTTAGCCAAACAAACCCAAACTTAGACCGGCTCCATTTCAATGATATAATGGTTGTTAGCTGTTGGAACTTTGGGAAATTCCAAACAATAGAAATGGAGAGAATAAAACTCTCCTCTACAACACAGAGAAGTTAAAAACTAAAATTTTGTTTGCAGACAGAGATGGCATGAAAATGCTTTCTATTGTATTAACAGAACTTAAAAAAAACTATTACAAATTTCTTCCTCACTGGAGAGATTTACAAAATGATATCAAGACTGCTACAGACGCAGTGCTTCTCAAAACAAATCTTCTCTCTGTCTCTCAAGAACACAAAAAACAATGCTCTGTTCTTCTTACTGTGTTTTCCTGCCTGCGGGCTCTCACACAACGATTACAACAACGAAACAATACTATCTTACGGCACTCGGGCCTTTTTTACCTTTATATAGCACAGCGGGAACCAAACCTAAAAACAAGGAATAAAACAATTTTCAAAGGAAAAACCTTTGCAGAACAATAAAAATAAACATAGGCGACGTACGAGTGGGGACCACATCGCAGTCGGCCATTTGCGACTATGCGATATTGAGATATTGCGATGTGCGATGGCTCGACAATCGCAATATATGCCATCAACATATATGGCGGAACAATCAAAAATGCGATTTGCAATGGTGCGATAGCGCGGTCGCGCAATCGCATCGCGGAACAATCAACAGCGGTAATATATGACATGCGGTTGTGCGATCGTGCGATGGCGCGACGATCGCACATCGCAACTTTTAACAAAACTCTGGCATGGGAGGAGGGTGATTTTGCGACATTGCGATGTTGCGATGGTGCGATGATTGCACATCGCAAACATCCACATCATTAAGACACTTAAAACTTAAAAAATGCGATCTGCGATTTGTGCTCAAGTGGTAGGGACCACTTGTCCTTCCCTTTTCAGAAATTTAAAGGACTTCCCCCTGTTTTAATCAATTTTCTTCATTTCTGGTTGTTGAGGGCTTTAAAGCCCGAAATGACTGTTTTAATTAAACTCTGCTCCTCCGTAGTTCAGATCTACGGGAAATCTTCGTTCCTCCTGCAAACGGCTCTGCCCATCACCATATTAACTTCTCCTGCAATCTGTGGCTGCGGCCTATCAGAATTTAAATTCTCCTTACGGTTTTTTATTTATTTATTCTTCTTTGAATACATAGTGTTGTGCACTCAATTCTTTGCTGTTGCTGCTACTGTACTCTTTTTCTTCCAGTACAAAGGCTAGCAGGGACTTTAATATTTTCAACACTCCCCCTTAAATTCAACTGTTGGGTTATCCATCATACCCAAACATTTTCTTAAAAATTCAAAGGTCTTCTGCCCCAATGGCTTTGTTAAAATATCTGCATATTGCTCCTCTGTTTTACAATGTTGTAAAACAATTTCTCCATTGTTCACCAATTCTATGATATAGTGAAACTTTGTATCTATGTGCTTCGTTCTCTAATGAAACATTGAATTCTTTGACAATGCAATAGCTGAGCTATTGTCACAATAAATCACTGTCCCTTTTACTTGTTCTTGGCACAAGCTTCTCAACATTCTTCTCATCCAAATTGTTTGACATGTTGCTGCTGTAGCTGCCACATACTCTGCCTCTGCTGTAGATAATGCTACAATCGACTGTTTCTTAGAAGCGAATAAAATGGCTCCTGAACCCATATGAAAAACATAACCGGAAGTGCTCTTCCGATCATCTAAACTTCCAGCCCAATCACTGTCAGTGTATCCAACTAACTTTGAATTTTCTGAAGCAGTATATAAAATACCAAATCTTTTAGTTCCTTTCACATACCTCAGAATTATTTTTGTTTCTTGCCAATGTGCTTCTTTTGGCTTCTCCATAAATCTGGAAATTAAACTAACAGCATGCATAATATCCGGCCTAGTTGCAGTCAAATACATGAGGCTGCCAACTATGCTTTTATACAAACTTGGATCAAAATCCTTACTGTTGTCATCTTTACTCAACTTCAATCCCATTACAGCGGGAGTAATTGCAGCCTTGCACTCCTGCATGTTAAATATTTCTAAAACTTGATTTACATACTTTGCTTGAGATATAAAAATCCCTTTCTCATTTTGTTCTACTTCTATTCCTAAGAAGTATCTCAACAAACCCATGTCAGTCATTTCAAATTCATCTTTCATGACTGTTTTAAAATTTTCAATAAGGTAATCATCATTACCTGTAAATATTAAATCATCAACATATAAAACAACAATCAACATTTTACCATCCTTTTCTTTGATGTAGAGGGTGGGTTCTCCCTCACACTTTTCAAATCCATTTTCCAATAGATAGGAGTCTATTCTGTTGTACCACGCTCTTGGTGCTTGCTTCAGCCCATAAAGAGCTTTCTTCAATCTGCAGACTTTATGCTCTTGGCCTTTCTTCTCATATCCGAGAGGTTGTTCAACATATACCTCTTCCATTAAAACTCCATTTAAAAATGCAGATTTTACATCCATCTGATATACTTTCCATTTGTTTTGTGCTGCTATGGACAACACTGCTCTTACTGTCTCCATTCTTGCAATTGGTGCAAAAGTTTCTTCATAATCTATCCCTTGCTTCTGCTTGTATCCCTTGACAACAAGTCTGGCCTTGTGTCTTTCTATCTTTCCTTTAGCATTGCTTTTGGTCTTATAGACCCATTTAACTCCAATGAATTCTTTACCTTCTGGGAGATCAACCAACTCCCATGTTTTGTTCTTCTCTATGTCATTAATTTCATCATCCATAGCTTCTATCCATTTTCTATCTTTAATAGCATCTTCAAAATGAATAGGATCATCAACTTGACAATACAAAGCAAATAAGGAGTTCATACCTTCATCTGTTGCTCCCTGCTCATAGATTTCTCTAATACTTCTGAACCTTGTTCCACTTTCACTTGGTGTAGTCGTGCTTGAAGAAGCACTTAATTCTTCTCCGTGTGGTGTGCTCGGTGAACCACTCCCGCTTCTTTTCAAGGGTGTTCTCGCTGCCGCTTGAGGTGTCCCTTGCTGTCCTTGCGTTGCTGGAGGTTGTGCAACGGCTGGGTTGTTTATGTCAACCACATCTCCCTCATCTTCATCATGAGATAAACAGCTTTTAACATTGACTGTTTTCTCAATGCTTCCATCCCATGCTTCCTCTTCAATAAATTGCACATCCCTGCTTATCACAAACTTCTTTGTGGATGGGTTATACAATCTGTATCCTTTGGAATCCTCACAATATCCAAGGAAAATGCACTTCGCCCCCTTACTATCCAATTTCTTCCTCAACTTGTCTGGAATGTGTGCATATGCCACACATCCAAAAACTCTCATGTGGGTGACTCCTTGTTTTCTGCCACTCCACGCTTCTTCTGGAACTTTGTTCATCACAGCTTTTGTAGGGAATCTATTTAAAATATACACAGCACAGATTGCTGCTTCTGCCCAATACTCATTCGCCAAGTGTTTTGCCTTTAGCATACTTCTCACCATTTCCATTATGGTTCGATTCTTCCTTTCAGCAACTCCATTCTGTTGCGGTGTGTACCTTGTGGTAAACTGCTTGAGTATGCCATTCTCTCTGCAGAAACACATAAATTCCTTTGAGATATATTCTCCTCCTCTATCAGTTCTGAGAGCTTTAATGTGCAATCCGCTCTGTTTTTCTACAAGAGCTTTAAAATGGCGAAATTTCTAAAAAAATTCACTCTTATATTTCAGAAAATAAACCCACACTTTTCTTGTGAAGTCATCTATGAAGGTCAGCATGTAGTTGCTGCCTGAAACTGATGTTGTTTGCATCGACCCACATAAGTCTGAGTGGATGATTTCTAAGGGTGCTTTCGCCCTTATACTTTTCCCTAATGGAAAATTTTCTCTATGTTGCTTTCCTAAGATGCAGCCTTCACATAGGCTGTCAGGCTTCTCAATCAATGGTAAACCTCTTACCATTCCTTTTCTGTGCAGCAAGTTCAATCCTCCGAAATTGAGATGTCCAAATCTCAGGTGCCATAACCAATTTTCATCTTTTTCTTCCTTCTGGAAGGCTTCTTGTGTTACAGCTGCTATGATCTTTCCTTTTCCCTTTAAGTCAATATTGAGCTTGAGCGGAAACACTCTATTGCTGGTCATTTGAATTTCAGCAATGATTTTCTTGCTTGGAGGTATATCTTTAATTGTGCACACATCATCTTTGAAGATTACATTGTAACCTCTGTTTATGAGCTGCCCAACACTCAAAAGATTACACTTCAGACCTGGGACATAATACACATCAGGAACAAATTTCTGCTCCCCATTTCTTGCTCGAATACTAACTCTACCTTTTCCTTTGACAGAGATCTTAGTATCAGTCCCTGTGGTCACTTCAAATTTTACTTCTTCATATAGATTGGCAAACATTGCTCTGTTTCCAGTCATATGATTACTACATCCTGAATCTAAGAACCAAACATCATCTTCTCTATCTTGTGCTACATTACATGCTAACATCACATTACTTGGGTTCTTTTATTCTTTTGCTACATTAGCATTTTTCTTATTTTTCATGTCATTTTGCTTCTTTCTACATTCATTGGCATAGTGCCCATATTTCTTGCAATAATGACATTGGACATTGGATTTGGCATACCTTTTTCCATGAGCATGTTGATGTTGGTGTCCACTTTGATGGCTGTTGCATTGGCCGTGGCTCTGACTTTGACTGTTGCTCCTTCCATGTGAATGTGAAGGGCTGTTCCTTCCACCTCTGTTTTGGCTTCTGCCTCTTCCTCTTCCTTTTCCTTGACCTCTTCCTCTTCCTGAAGGAATTTGGGTCTTGAAGGCGTGCTCAAGAGATGAATGTTCATCTTTGCTCAATCTCTGTTCATGAGTTATCAATGAGGCATGAAGTTCATCCAATGTGAACTGTGAGAGATCTTTGGTCTCTTCTATGGTGGTAACAATAACATCAAACTTTGAGGGTAAGCTCCTCAAAAGTTTCTCCACAATTCTTCTTTCTTCAAGAGTTTCTCCATGGGATCTTATCTGATTTACAATCCCAATCACATGTGTAAAAAATGTGTCTACACTGTCTGACTCTTTCATGCAAAGAGTTTCAAAATCTCTTCTTAGAAACTGAAGCTTTGCTGTCTTAACTTTCTCCATACCTTGATAGGCTACTTTCAAAGTTTCCCATGATTCCTTGGATCTCTTAGCTGCTGCTATCCTTGGAAACACACTCTCATTTACTGCTTGATACAATAAGAAGAGAGCTTTAGCATCTTTCTTCCTATTGCTCTTCAATAGGTCCCTCTCTGCTTGAGTTAAGGCATTAAAAGCCTGCTCATCAGCTGGTTCAACAAAACCATCTTCTACAAACTCCCATAGGTCTTGTGAGACAAATAGGGCTCTCATGGTAATGGCCCAATAATCATAGTTCTTTCCATTAAATTGTGGAAGCTGAACATTTCCAATGTTCATACCAGTGCTTGGTCTAGCCATTGCTTTTAAACTGAACTCTGAACTTAAACAAACTGTCTTTCTTTCTCTGAAAGAACAAAATCTTTTAAAACAAAACAACAGCTCTGTTATCTTTGAGAAATACCTCAACTTTTGACTTCTGTTGGGCTTTCACACTGCTGGAGAAATCGCTTCAACAGGTCTTCTTCTTCTTCAGCTTCTTTGAAACCTTCAAAGAGCCTAAACTAGCTCTGATACCATGTTGGAACTTTGGGAAATTCCAAAAAATAGAAATGGAGAGAATAAAACTCTCCTCTACAACAAAGAGAAGTTAAAAACTAAAATTTTGTTTGCAGACAGAGATGGCATGAAAATGATTTCTATTGTATTAACAGAACTTAAAAAAAACTATTACAAATTTCTTCCTCACTGGAGAGATTTACAAAATGATATCAAGACTGCTACAGACACAGTGCTTCTCAAAACAAATCTTCTCTCTGTCTCTCAAGAACGCACAAAACAGTGCTCTGTTCTTCTTACTGTGTTTTCCTGCATGCGGGCTCTCACACAGCGATTACAACAACGAAACAATACTATCTTACGGCACTCGGGCCTTTTTTACCTTTATATAGCGCGGCGGGAACCAAACCTAAAAACAAGGAAATAAAACAATTTTCAAAGGAAAAACCTTTGCAAAACAATAAAAATAAACATAGGCGCAACGTACGAGTCGGGACCACATCGCAGTCGGCCATTTGCAACTATGCAATATTGAGATATTGCAATGTGCGATGGCGCGGCAATCGCAATATCTGCGATCAACATATATGGCGGAACAATCAAAAATGCGATTTGCAATGGTGCGATGGCGTGGTCGCGCGATCGCATTGTGGAACAATCAACGGAGGTAATATATGACATGCGGTTGTGCGATCATGCGATGGCGCAACGATCACACATCACAACTTTCAACGAAACTCTGGCATGGGCGGATGGTGATTTTGCGACATTGCGATGTTGCAATGGTGCGATGATCGCACATCGCAAACATCCACATCAACAAGACACTTAAAACTTAAAAACTGCGATCTGCGATTTGTGCTCAAGTGGTAGGGACCACTTGTCCTTCCCTTTTCAGAAATTTAAAGGACTTCCGCCTGTTTTAATCAATTTTCTTCATTTCTGGTTGTTGAGGGCTTTAAAGCCCGAAATGACTGTTTTAATTAAACTCTGCTCCTCCGTAGTTCAGATCTACGGGAAATCTTCGTTCCTCTTGCAAACGGCTCTACCCATCACCATATTAACTTCTCCTGCAATCTGTGGCTGCGGCCTATCAACAATTAAATTCATCCTTACGGATTTTTTTTTTATTCTTCTTAAATACACAGTGTTGTGCACTCAATCACCTCTGCTGCTGCTGCTGTACTCTTTTCTTCTGCTCAAAGGCACGCAGATGACTTTAATATTTCAACATTAGCCATCAAATGGAGCCCCAGTAATGGAAACCAGGACGCCATAGTAAGAAAATTCCACAAACTTCTTCACAATTTGCAGCCAAAAAGACATGTGATTGGAATTCCAACTGAGCAAGACAGAGTTAAAGGTTGGGGCGCAATATATACTTCTCCTTATGCAAAGTCCTACAACATAACTCTAGTTTTTTGACAAGCCATAGAAAACTGCATTCTAATGACACCGTCAGGGCCCTGCAGGTTCATGATTAATGAGGTCCAGGAGACCAGAAGACAATCCATGATTAACGAGGTCACAAATTTGTGAATAAGATGGAGCTTTTGTAAAACATCTTGGCCAAACTAGGAATAAAGAATATATTATATTGCGTTTTGAAAGAAATGATCTCAATTCAAAGAACCATGGTGAAGATAAACAGAGCACTGGATGTAAGTTGAATTACATAATCAATGAGTTCAATTATCTGAAGACCAACTTGTATCCGCCCAACTGGCTCATTTCATTAGCACCCAGGAAGGTCGGTGAGATAAGAAAGATAAGAATGCAATAGAGCTGTAGGAGACTCACTGGGAAGGCGAAAATGTTGTTTCAATTTTAATATTTCTTGTTGGAAGAAATTAATTTCTGTTTTAGTCTAGTTTTAGTCTGGTTTATGTCAGTTTAGTTATTTTGCTATCATTAGTGGTAAAAACATATTAACCTAACTATTTTGCTAGTTTCTGTTTTAGTCTGGTTTATGTCAGTTTAGCTATTTTGTTATCATTAGTGGTAAAAACATATTAACCTAACTATTTTTCTAGTTTCTGTTTTAGTCTGGTTTATGTCAGTTTAGCTATTTTGCTATCATTAGTTGTAAAAACATATTAATCTAAAAATAGTTTTCACTAGTAAAATTTTATTTGTGAAGATTTAAATATATTTATTTTAAAGATTTTTTTAATAATTAGTTATAGAAAATTTCATAGTCTTTTTGTATGGATTGTTTTAAAAAAGCTAATTGAGTTAAGCTTTATAATTTGTTTTGAAAATTTTATTTGAGGTATCTAAACTTTTAGCTATGCAAACTCTCTCTAATTTTTAAATTTTCAAAAAGAAATTGGAAAAATTAAATTACAAGGACATGAATAAAATTGTGTTTTTTTGGTTATTTTGAAATTATAGATCCACTATTTAATTCCAAATTGAATGAAATATGTGTTTTAATAATAAATTTTATTTAGTAATTAATATATTTGAAAATAGCATAACTATATAGCCCAATAATTGATTTTCTTTCACCATTTTAGTTTCAAAATATTGGTGTGAAGAATGAGCATATTTAATATCTGGAAAAGTACAGAAATCATTGTTTTTCTCAACTTATTATTGCTTTTTATTTGATCTTATAACATAATATATAGTAGTGGAAACAAAATAATGGACTTTTTCTTTAATACTTTAAAGCAAATATAAATCTCTTAGTATATTTATATGGCATGAACAACACAAAAATTAACATGCATAAAGTTTTCCTATGATAAAAATAGAGGAATTACTAATTGTAGAAATATTTTGAAGATCATTTTTATTGCAAATGAGACTTTATTTTTTCAGTCACATGAACTTGATAACAAACTTACATAGAAAGGAGATGGGAATAAAGCTCAAACAAAGAAGCCATTTAGAAAAAGAGAAGGGAATAAGACTCAAACTTGATGAAATTAATGACAATAGAGTCAAACTACATACAAACACTACTTCCCTTACAACAAGCTAGAATGATCCTTACAATAAGCGCTAGAATGACCCTTACAATAAGCTAGAATGAAGAAGAACTTTGGCCTTCACCAGTGTTGTTGTTAACACCACTTGTACTACCTAGCAAATGTGTTATATTTGATTGAAATTTTGGAATATTTGAAACTTTAAAAAATGTGTCTTTGATGTTTTGCAATATACCCACAATGTTGATCATAGTAGGTCATCCTTCAAGGGATTCTCTTGTGCAGAGCAAACCCATGCTTACAAGGTGATTAAGGCAATTGAGTTCCTTATCTTCGGGAGTGATGGAACTAGTCCTCCTCAATAGAATCTTATCTACCACTTCACTAATTTGATTTGGAAAACTGTTACTGACCCATTTTTGTAAATTCATTCCTTCCACAAACATGTTGTGGGTTGGTTTCTTTCTAGTGAGCATCTCCAATAGAAGTACTCCATAACTATAAACATCACCTTTTGTTGTGACACGTCCACAAAATCCATATTCTGCATTCAAACATCATCATCAAAAAGTTTCTAATTCAGAATTTTTAATAAAAATAGAAAACACGTGACATCTCTAACATGTTATATATCTCAAATAATACCTGGAGGAATCTATAACATGTTATCTATCTCAAATAATACCTGGAGGAATGTAGCCTGCAGATCCCTTAAGTGCATGTGTGGATGTAAGAGCTAAATTCTCAGAGTCTGCAAAACATATGGTAGCAATGCCAAAGTCTATTAAATATGCTGTCATATCTTCACCCAAAAGCACATTGCTTGGTTTTAGATCACAATGGATCACTTGTATGAAGCAATGGTGATGGAGATAAGCCATTCCCTGTGCAATGTCTATTGCTATATTCAATGTTTGAATCAAAGTCAAACTACTTTCTACTTCATCATTGGGATATAACCACTTATCTAGGCTTCCCTTTGGCATGAATGGAAATATCAAAGCTTTAATTTGGGAGTCTGAATAAGAAGTTATGATTCTAATCAGATTTCGATGCCTAACTCTCCCCAATACTTTGCACTCCTTTTCAAAACTCCTTTGAGCCCCTTCATTTTCCAAATTGAGAAGCTTCACTGCAATCATTATGCCA
The DNA here is from genome assembly GCA_034641835.2 of Pinus albicaulis. NCBI lineage: Eukaryota > Viridiplantae > Streptophyta > Pinopsida > Pinales > Pinaceae > Pinus > Pinus albicaulis. The sequence goes on along the minus strand of CM076579.1, from coordinate 1,468,605,984 downwards.
TCATTCAAAAACCCTTTGTAGACTTTCCCAAAACTACCCACTCCTAACATGTTGACATCATTGAATTCATCTGTTGTAGTGATGAGCTCTCCATAGGAAATTCTTCTGTGCCCCACATTTAAGGATGCCCCAACCTCCATAGGAGTATGCCGCTTATGGTTTCGTCTCCATAGGAATCCGAAAAACAAACATGATACAACAACGATTGCAACTACAACAATAGGTATGATAAATCTTTTCAGATGTGAAACACTTTTATGATTGTGAGCATGACATGGTGCTAGACTTACCCAAGGGCCACAAAGATTAGGATTTCCCATAAATGCTGTCGCACCAAGATTTTTGAAAACACCACCTTTTGGGACTTCTCCTAATAAGCCGTTGAAAGAGAAATTCAATTTGATGAGCATTTTGAGATTTGCTAATGATATGGGTATTCCACCTGACAAATTGTTGGAGGATAAATCCATGTCTTGAAGACTGAGAAGTTCATCCAGTGACATTGGAATCGAACCTTCAAGCGTGTTGAAATAAATATTAAGGTATTGTAGCACTTTGCAACTTCGAAGCCCACTTGGAATGTAACCAATTAACTTGTTTGCCGAAATATCTATAGCTTGAACCATAATCATCTTGCTTAGTTCAGGAGGTATGGGTCCATGTAACAAATTATTGGAAAGATTGAAAGATAAAGCTAAATTTACAAGATTTCCTACCTCATGGGGTATATGGCCACTAAGCATGTTGTATGATAAGTCTAAATCTAATAAGTTTATGCATTTTCCTAGATTTGCAGGTATATTACCTGATAAGTTATTCTGATCAAGATATAGATATCTCAATTGTTGGAGGTTGACAATAGAATCAAGGATGCTTCCTGAAAAATTGTTTACTTCCATATCTAGAAACCCTTTGAAATCACTGTTATCCTTCTTTTGAAAAAAAGATGGTTTTCTTCACAACAACTAGGTTCCTCCCTTTGAAATCACTGTTATCCTTCTTTTGAAATCTCTATTTTTTCCTAGGTTGGCAAACAAGATATGTTTCGAGAGGAAATTGTTTTCTTTTTCTCTTAATTACTCAAAACAAGAAAACCCTTTCAAACTGTCAACAAGCCCCTTCTTTAAACATTGTTTTCCTTTAAACTCTGACATCAAACTTTCCCTTAAATCAAACAAAAATTTGACTTAGAGACATAAATATCTTTCAAAAATGTGTTTTGTTGTGTTTGGGGACGAGTTCGTTGTGTAAAATTCGATCTTCAACACCTTTGGTGGCTCCTTTTAGTATTGGCCCGGGTTGGCAGAAACCACGTTCAGGAGTGGCCCAGGCGCCGAGCCGTTCAGAGGTGGCCCGGGTGGGTCAAAAACGGGCCGTTTGTTTTTAGGAGCAAAGAAGGATTGCCAAAGGTGCCGGTCAACTTCGTGGAGTTTGTTGAGCTAGAATGAGAAAAATGGCGCAAGTGAGGCAGGAAAAAGCAAAGGCATGAGTGAGAAAAAAGCCGGGAGGATGAGGGAACCACGTTCAGGAATGGTTGCTGGGTCGGGCAGGTCTGAACAGGAAAAACGCACCACGTTCAGAAATGGTTGCTGGGCTATTCAGGGATGGCCCAGGCGTGCCGCACAACGATGCAGACACACCACGCCTATAACAAAAGTCTTTTGTAAACGCCTACAGGCGTGCCGCGCGTTCAAAGAGCTGCAAATGCTCTAAATATCGTTCGAAATTGTATTCTCTTGCCCACGAGGTTTGAATAAAAGTGATATGAAGATATTTTTGGCCGTGCCTTTTATACTTTTGAAACAAATTTCCCTCCTTTAAATTTAAAAAACAAACTTCTCCCTTTTTATTTGAAAGAAACCTTTTGAAAAGTGGCTTTGTGCACAATGGTGAGGGGTTGCCTCTTTCAACAAACTGACTTATCTCTTTTAAGCTGTATCCTTAACTCTGCCATATCCAATAAATTTTTTCTCAAAAACCATATCATATCCTGGTGATTTATCCTTTGTTTATGATGTTACAGAGGTCTCTTTCATATGCATTCTCTCTATTGTTTTAAAATAGACCATCAGGGGCAACTGTGGCCTTTCCATTTGTCACTCTTGAATATCTTCTTAGGTCTCTTATTTATGAGGAAGGAGGCTAAAAACAACAGTGTTGGTTGCCATATTCATATTACTTTTCAAAACCTTGAATGAACCCTTTTAGCATTGTATGTTTTAAGACTATCCATAACTGACTACCTTTCCTAGACATAGTGCTAATACTTTAGAAATTTGATCTTCTACTTGCTCATGAAGGAGGTCATCAAACCATGATTTGGTTTTCTGCTTGTATGATGAAGGAGGCCTCTAGAACAAAAAAAATTATCTTTATCAGACACTGTGCCACATTGTCTTTTCGAAGGTGGTCTTTCAACTTGAAATTTGAATTTATCTGTTAGGCACTTTGTATTAACACTTTCTCTTTGTCCTAAAGAAGATCCTTGCGAATGTGACCACCCATGTTCATTTAGAATCATTGTTGGGCCCTTATCTCATGATGAAGGAGGCTTTTAAACAATGAAATTCCATCTGTCTTAATAATGTGCCCTCTGTCCTTTAAATGAGCTGAAAAAGTAACCTTTGGCGCTTGCCCTTCATTCATAATTTGGAGGGGTTAGTTATGATAAACCATAATGGATCTGTAAAATAAAAATGCCCTTTCACATACACCTTCTGTGTGAATTCTTCTCTATACCAGTTTGCAGAAATGACTAGAAACAGAGCTTAGTCTACCAATTTTACCATTCAGATGAGGCTTCTTTAAATCAAAAATATAACCTCTGATTCATCCTTTGAAGAAGGCTTTTATAAACATAAGAGCAAAGGCTTTTTAGCACCATCATGTCACTGCTTTGCTTTTGATGTGAAATAGGCCCTTAATTTATAAAATTTCATTTGTTTTACCACTGTTTCTCAACATGGTCTTACCAACAGAGACTTTATCAAAAACAACATTTCAAACCCTGCTATGCATTCTCTGTTCATCTTTGGAGGAGGTGGCGCAAAACAACTCCTGAAGCTACTTAAAAACATCCTGACCCTTTGCTTATTAGTGAAGGAGGTCACAACAATGTGTCTTTTACCCTCTGCTTTTATATGAAGGAGGTTCCATCATTTGTTTCTAACCCTCTACTTATTATTGAAGGAGGTTATTTTAAACACAGGATCTTCATCTATTTCAACCACTGCACCTTGTTCTGTATGTTTGCTTGAAGAATACCAAAATAGGAAACAAAGTGAAATTTGACATTTATCATTGATGAAATCACTTGAAACTCATGTCCTCTTGCTTTATAAGGCCTTTTCTGAGATGTATATATCCTTTTGTAAAATATCACTATGAACACAAGACCAAAAGAAATGTGATTTGTATATGGAAAGTGTTTGCTGCTAGATAATATTGAGCTATCTTTTCCCTTGACTATGTTTTCAGAGGTATATTGAGATTGCCTTTGACCAATTTTCACAACTCAGGTTCAAAGTCACATAAGAAGCAGCTGTCTTCTTATGCCCTACATGATGATACTCTTTGGAAAGATTATGAAGCAACACTTTTGGAGGTGATTATGGAGCACTGCCTGATCAGCATTACCCAGTCCTTGTTATTCATTTTGACTTGATGAGTGATCTATGTTCTTCAGGCAGCCTTTGGATTTAAAACCATGTATATTAGCTGCTTTTTACTTATTGTACTTTACTTGCTTTGATGGAAAACTAAGTCAACATGAAGACCTGTACGGATTTGTCTTTTTGCTCTTATGTGCACACTGATCAGCATTTAATTACACCCCTGCAGAGATGTAAACATAGATGCTTTTGAACCTTGGAGAGATCTTTTGGTGTTTCATGGAGATTATGCCTGATCTAAGCATATTTCTTCAAGCAGTGACAAACCTTTTCTTTTCCTGATTTGGATCTGTGTTGAACTTCTTCTAAAATGAGACGAAGTGACCCCTTAGTGGTGTGCGACCTATGGATAGAACAATGCTTGCTTTGCATAATAGGGAAAGATTTAAGGCCGACTGGTACTGGACACAGGCTTTTTGGCTTAGGATATCTTAGCCAAGGAAAAACTCCCTAAACACCACTATCTAACTTAGGGACAATTTTGACAGATTCTAAATGTTTTCTTAGGCATGATCAGATTTTCATATGACAAGAGGATCAGAGATAAAGTAGCAGACACTTTGTCAACCTTTGGATAGTGAATGGCATGAGTAACAAGGGGAAAATGATAGCAGATAATCACAGCTATGACAGTTGTAGACAGGGAGACTTTGCTGAAGCGAGATAGGTCTTGAAAACTGGAGATTGTTCTCATCATAGACTGACAGGAAGGGGCAGGAGGACAAAATTGTTTTGGGGTGTTTTCTAGATGACAAATTGACATATTGAGATTAGCTTCTAGAAAACTCAGCTGAGGAAACTAGTCATCAACAGCGGGTAAAAACTACTAATGACTAACATCCCCAACCCACAAGAATTATACCTACCCTCCCTAAAAATGCCAACAACTCCTTTCAAAGTAAATGTCACCCACTGCCTTTGAAATAAATGTCATTAACTCCCCCCACCATGCCTCTCCTCGAACCCCTCCCACTCTTCCTTATTCAAGGGAACAACTTTGTGAGCTTGAGAAGAAGTAAAATAGTAAAATAACAGTATTAAATAAAATAATAGTATTTAATCATGTCACTCAACCTTATAGACTCCCAATAATTGAATCAATTAAATCTAAATAATCATGTTTAAATGTAATTTAATAATTGTAAGTCAAGATTAAAGGCTAAATAAGCACTAAGCAAACTTAAGACTAATCATACACATAATCATTAATTAAGCTTGAAGGTTAGTCATAACTTATTCACTAATCAAACTTAATTATTAATTAATTTTGTAGCATAATAGGCTACATGATACTTACATAATCGTGGGAAGTATGGGTAGTATGGGTATGTAGCTTGCATACTTGGTACTTATACTAATAATACTTATTAGAATCAAACACATGGAACAATCATTGAACTAGTATGTTATCAATACAATATAAGATACTAGAATAAGGTAGGGGCATTACATTCATTTTATGGAAAGTTGAAATTATTTACTCCTCTTCAAAATATATTATAGTTAATAACTTTGATTAAGAATAATTCAACATGATTTGCAAAATCTCAGAAATGACATTGACATGAACATTAATTGTATCTAATTAAATCAAATAATTAGATAGTTTTGTTAAAATAAATGCGCACCATATTTAATCTTTTTAAAATAATATAAAACATGTTCATGTATAATTTATTTAATTAAGCCTTATTTTATGATTAAGTTAGAACTTAAAAAAAATTCAAAAAACATATAACCTATATTAAGGAAAAATATCTTTATATTCATAGCAAAACACATCTGATTTTTAAACCTAACCTCTTTTTTTTTTATAAATATCATAATTAAAAATAAATTAAAAAAAATAAATAACTTTTTTTTATAAATACAAAAATTAAAAATATATTGAAAAACATAAATTTTCAATTTTAGGGCTTTTGAAACAATACACCAACTTTTAATATTTACTAAAATGAGAATATTCAGAGTCAATTTAAGTCATTGCGTACACTTACTGAATTTAAGCCATTGCGATATTGGTCAATTCAATAAACATTTACGATGCGGCAGGAGATGTAGAAGTCCAGTCCAAACATATAGACCCACTCTCTGTAAGTTTAAGTCAAAACCCAAACTTAGCCATATAATCTAATTTCAATTATATAATGGTTGTTAGCCATCAAATGGAGCCCCAGTAATGGAAACAGGGACGCCATAGTAAGCAAATTCCACAAACTTCTTCACAATTTGCAGAAAAAAGACATGTGATTGGAATTCCAACTGAGCAAGACAGAGGTAAAGGTTGGGCAATAGATACTTCTCCTTATGCAAACTCCTACAACATAACTCTAGTTTTATGACAAGCCATAGAAAACTGCATTCTAATGACACCGTCAGGGCCCTGGATGTTCATGATTAATGAGGTCCAGAAGACCAGACGAGAATCCATGATTAATGAGGTCACAAATTTGTGAATAAGATGGAGCTTTTGTAAAACATCTTGCCCAAGAATAAAGAATATATTATATTGAGTTTTGAAATAAATGATCTCAATTCAAAGAACCATGGGAAGATAAACAGAGCACTGGATGTAAGTTGAATTACATAATCAATGAGTTACATTATCTGAAGACCAACTTGTATCCGACCCAACTGGCTCGTTTCATTAGCACCCGGGAAGGTCAGTGAAATAAGAAAGATAAGAATCCAATAGAGCTGTAGGAGACTCACGGGGAAGGGGAAAATGTTGTTTCAATTTAATAGTTCTTGTTGGAAGAAATTAGTTTCTGTTTTAGTCTGTTTTATTTCAATTTAGCTATTTTGCTATCAATAGTTGTAAAAACATATTAATCTAACTGTTTTTGCTAGTTTCTGGTTTATGTTCGTTTAGCTATTTTGTTATCATTAGTTGTAAAAACATATTAATCTAATTAATTTGTTATCACTATATATATAGTTATAAAAAAAAAAAATTATAGTCTTTTTTTGTTTAGATTGTTTCAAAAAAGTTAATTCAGTTAAGCTTTATAATTTGTTTTGAAAAGTTTAGGTAAGGTATCTAAATTTTTAGATATGCAAACTCTCTCTTTTTATAGTTTTTTCTTTGAAGTACTTTAGTTTTGATAAAATTATTTCCCAAAAAAATATATAATATTAATAAATATTGTTGGTGTGTAAATAATTGTAACTATCTGATAAAAAGTTTTAAATTTTAAAAAACCACAGTTTAATAATAAATTTTACTTAGTAATTAATATATTTAAAAATAGCATAACTATATAGTGTAATAATTGACTTTGTTTTACCATTTTAGTTTCAAAGTATTGGTGTGAAGAAAGAACATATTTAATATCTGTAAAAGTATACAAAACATTTATTGACTTTGTTTTACCATTTTAGTTTCAAAGTTTTGGTGTGAAGAATGAACTTATTTAATTGGAAAAGTATAGAAAACATTGATTTTCTCAATTTATTATTGCTTTCTATTTGATCTCATAACACAATAAATAGTATGTATATAAAATCTTTGGGTAATAATCACACCTGAGAATATTTTATGGATGCCTTTCAAACCAAGCAGTGTGGTTCATCATTAGGACAAGATGAGAAATCTGATATAGGAACCACTTTAAATAGATAAATAAAGACTAGTTTGACTAGTAATTTAATTAATTTAATAAAAAGGAATCACTTCATAGTAGTGGAAACAAAAGTATGGAATTTTTCTTTAATATTTTAAAGAAAATATAAATTTCTTAGTATATTTATATGGCATGAACAACACAAAATTTAACATGTATAAAGTCTTCCTATGATAAAAATAGAGGATTTACTAGTTGTAGAAATATTTTGAAGATCATTTTTATTGCTTATGAAACTTCATTTTTTCAGTCCCATGGACTTGATAACAAACTTACATAGAAAGGAGATGGGGATAAAGCTCAAACAAAGAAGCCATTTAGAAAAAGAGAAGGGAATGAGACTCAAACTTGATGAAATTAACGACAATAGAGTCAAACTACATACAAACACTACTTCCCTTACAACAAGCTAGATTGAAGAAGAACTTTGGCCTTCACCAGTGTTGTTGTTAACACCACTTGTACTACCTAGCAAATGTGTTATATTTGATTGAAATTTTGGAATATTTGAAACTCTAAAATATGTGTCTTTGATGTTTTGCAATATACCCACGATGTTGATCATAGTAGGTCGTCCTTCAGGGGATTCTCTTGTGCAGAGCAAACCCATGCTTACAAGGTGATTAAGGCAATTGAGTTCCTTATCTTCGGGAGTGATGGAACTAGTCCTCCTCAATAGACTCTTATCTACCACTTCACTAATTTGATTTGGAAAACTGTTACTGACCCATTTTTGCAAATTCATTCCTTCCACAAACATGTTGTGGGTTGGTTTCTTTCTAGTGAGCATCTCCAATAGAAGTACTCCATAACTATAAACATCACCTTTTGTTGTGAAACGTCCACCAAATCCATATTCTGCATTCAAACATCATCATCAAAAAGTTTCTAATTCAGAATTTTTAATAAAAATAGAAAACACGTGACATCTCTAACATGTTATATATCTCAAATAATACCTGGAGGAATCTATAACATGTTATCTATCTCAAATAATACCTGGAGGAATGTAGCCTGCAGATCCCTTAAGTGCATGTGTGGATGTAAGAGCTAAATTCTCATAGTCTGCAAAACATATGGTAGCAATGCCAAAGTCTGTTAAATATGCTGTCATATCTTCACCCAAAAGCACATTGCTTGGTTTTAGATCACAATGGACCACTTGTATGAAGCAATGGTGATGGAGATAAGCCATTCCCTGTGCAATGTCTATTGCTATATTCAATGTTTGAATCAAAGTCAAACTACTTTCTACTTCATCATTGGGATATAACCACTTATCTAGGCTTCCTTTTGGCATGAATGGAAATATCAAAGCTTTAATTTGGGAGTCTGAATAAGAAGTTATGATTCTAATCAGATTTCGATGCCTAACTCTCCCCAATACTTTGCACTCCTTTTCAAAACTCCTTTGAGCCCCTTCATTTTCCAAATTGAGAAGCTTCACTGCAATCATTGTGCCATCATTCAAAACCCCTTTGTAGACTTTCCCAAAACTACCCACTCCTAATATGTTGACATCATTGAATTCATTTGTTGCAGTGATGAGCTCTCCATAGGAAATTCTTCGGTGCCCCACATTTAAGGATGCCCCAACCTCCATAGGAGTATGCCGCTTATGGTTTCGTCTCCATAGGAATCCGAAAAACAAACATGATACAACAACGATTGCAACTGCAACAATAGGTATGATAACTCTTTTCAGATGTGAAACACTTTTATGATTGTGAGCATGACATGGTGCTAGACTTACCCAAGGGCCACAAAGATTAGGCTTTCCCATAAATGCTGTCGCACCAAGATTTTTGAAAACTCCACCTTTTGGGACTTCTCCTGATAAGTCGTTGAAAGAGAAATTCAATTTGATGAGCATTTTGAGATTTGCTAATGACATGGGTATTCCACCTGAAAAATTGTTGGAGGATAAATCCATGTCTTGAAGACTGAGAAGTTCATCCAGTGACATTGGAATCGGACCTTCAAGCGTGTTGAAAGAAAGATTAAGGTATTGTAGCACTTTGCAACTTCGAAGCCCACTTGGAATGTAACCAATTAACTTGTTTGCAGAAATATCTATAGCTTGAACCATAATCATCTTGCTTAGTTCAGGAGGTATGGGTCCATGTAACAAATTATTGGAAAGATTGAAAGATAAAGCTAAATTTACAAGATTTCCTACCTCATGGGGTATATGGCCACTAAGCATGTTGTATGATAAGTCTAAATCTAATAAGTTTATGCATTTTCCTAGATTTGCAGGTATATTACCTGATAAGTTATTCTGATCAAGATATAGATATCTCAATTGTTGGAGGTTGACAATAGAATCAGGGATGCTTCCTGAAAAATTGTTTCCTTCCATATCTAGAAACCCTAAGCTTTTGAGTTGCCCAATTTCTATTGGGATGTTTCCTTGTAAGTTGTTAACTCCCATGTATAACCTCTCCAACTTTTGAAGCATTTTAAGTGAAGAGGGGACTTGCCCTGTGAAAAAATTGTCATCTAAACCAAGGTCTGTTATACTAGTAAGGTTTCCAATCTCTGGTGGTATTTCTCCTGCTAACCCATTCACAGCTAAGTTTAAATAATACAATTTTGTTGAGAGATGGCCTACAGAAAAGGGCAAAAGTCCCTTGAAATTATTTCTGCCCAACTCTAATTGTCTTAGATTGGAACAATTAGTAAGAGCGACAAGAATGGGCAAGCTCGTGGTGCTGCCACTAACCAAACTATTGTTGCCTAACAGAAGCCTTTGGAGTTGCGTCATCTTGCCAAATTCCTTTGGCACTACTCCGTTGAGCTGGTTACCCGATAAAGAGATGACTCGAAGGTTCGTACAATTGACGAGGGAAGCAGAAATGCTCCCACTCAACTGATTAAGTGACACAAAGATACCCGTTAATGAGGTTTTCTTGCTGCACAGCTCCGTGGGAATGTTACCAGTCAGCCTGTTTAGAGTCATCTCCAATGTTTGTAGATTGGTGCAGTTAGAGAAGGAAGACGGGATTTCTCCCGAAAGATGGTTTTCACCGACATCTATAAATGTCAGGTGGCTTAGCATGCCGAAATCGGAAGGAACCCTTCCGTAAAGGTTGTTGCTCCTCAAAATTATGGCCAACAAAGAGGAGATATTTCCGAGGCAGGCTGGGATTGTACCTGTCAAATTGTTTTCACTTAAATAGATGACCTCTAAGTTTGGGAGCATGCATAGATCTTGGGGAATATTCCCTTGGAGATTGTTATCGAACAAAGTTAACTGTCTTAAACTACGGCAGCCACCGAGAGTGGGTGGAATAGAATATTGGAGACGATTCATATCCAAGTGAAGGGCCTTTAACCGGAACAAATTTCCCAATTGATAGGGAATGGGACCCTGAAATTTGTTATCACTAAGGTCAAGTATTCTAAGAAATGAGAGATTGCCGAGAAAGGGAGAAATGATACCTTGTAATCCCATGCCTGAAACATTCAGGGCAACTACTCTCTGTCTGCGGCGACTGCATATGACACGTGTCCACTCGCAGAACGACACATTCTGTTTCCAATCCGCGGATAAAGATGGAGATGGATCATAACTGATCGCAGACATGAATCTAATCAGTGCCGCTTGATCAGAGGCGTTGTCAAAACGGGGATGAAGACGGTTAGATAATTGAAGTGAGGAAACCAGAGAAGGACTGAAAAACAAAAAGAAAAGGACAAGAGAACGAATAAAACAGATCTCCATCTTCCCCTCCTCAGACACACATTCGAAAGAGTCGAGTTTCTTCGTCTATTTATAGAAATTCGCTTACAACCCTAAATTTATTACGCGCCCAGAAGTTTAACGTAACAATGCGGGTGAAACGTAACGCCAGAAATCTTGTAAAGTTTTCCAAAACGAAGTACGGCAATTTCCCATTAAATTAATAGAAATGTTACCGCCCTTCCATTAGATTCATCGAAAGTATACTGCATCTGGATTAACCAAATCAGAAAGATGCTTTATCGTTAGACTACGGCTTGTTTGTTTGCCCTGTAATATCGCACTTCGATAATTAAACGGAGTCGTCTAACGAGCCGGAGGAATTGCCCGGACGGTCAAAATTGGCCGGAATCCGGGCCAAAAAAATTTAAAAAATCTTGCAGAAACAGTGTTTGAATCTTGATTTTGACATTGGAAATGGATTCAGCACCATCAAAAACCTGTAAGACACCCAAAATATTAAACTTTTATAGTTATAACATGGATTTAGAAAAATTCCTGCCAGATTTTCTGAAAATCCTATCGGAATTTTCATGATTTTCAGAGCGATTCCTCTGGCTAGTTAGACTACGGCTAATTAAACAAATCAGAAAAATTCCGTACTATGATATATTTCATCAAAAGCCTGCGACTTTTTCCAGACATACGTTGACTTTAACGCTGCGCGCTAAAATTAAGCGGAATAAAACTTGCAAAAATCCTCAGGTCCGACTGCACTTTTATTAAATTAATCAAATAAATGTCGTTTATTTATTTTATTTTATTTTAACGGTTGTTGTTTAGTACTTGCTTCATGTATAAAAATGTTATTGATAACAAAAACTATGACATACAAATTATATTTTTATATATGGGTACTAAAATCATCGTTTGAAATTCAAAGTAATATATATATATTTTGTGGTAAAGGATTTCAATTTTATCTTAAATTTTTTTGACTTAAATTATATTTTACATTTTTATTATATAAATATAAATATTAAAATAAAAATAATAAAAATATTTTAATATATAAAAATAAATATTAAAATATTAAAATATAATAAGCATATTTGAAAAAACAAAAGTATTGAATCTAGGCTCCTATGTAATCAAATACTTTCCTATATTATATTTATAAAAATATTATTTTTGAAAATCTATATTATTTAATATGTTAAACACATGGCAAATCAATAGCTAACTTTTATTTAGAGATAAAGAATATGGAAAATTTTAATTATCTTGAAGTTTAAAAATATTGGCAAATCTAATTACTATAAAATGTTTATTGATATATTTGTAAATTTATTCAAATTTTTAATGATTTTATATATAGTCTCTATATAATGTTGGTAATTTCTAAGGTAATATAATTTCATATTGTAAAATTTAAAATTATCATTTTTAGAAAAAATAGAAAATGAGAAATCCTTTTTAAAACAATAATGACAAATTAACCCACATACAAATAATAACCCCGAAAATTTAAAAAAAAAAATATTAGAAAATATTAATAAATAAAAAACATAATCACACATTAAAATAAGATACAACCTAGTACCAAACTTAAGCTAAAAGAAACCCACAAAAATCAATTAATAATTTAACCAATTAAGAAAAAGAGATCTTGTAAAATCGTCAGGCTGGATAGCTTTCCAAAACTATGTACGGCAGTTTCATTAAATTAATGAAAAGAATGCCGCTCTTCAATTACATTAATCGAAAGAATACGCACTTCGATTAAACAAATCACAAAAATACCGCCTTTCCATATGTTTAACCAAAAGCATTGATTGCCCTGTGACTTTAACACCCTACATTCAAATGTGGCACACTCGTTCTAAATAAAATGGAGACTTCATTATTACTTTCAAACAATATTCAACGCACTACTCTCGCAGGGCGAGCCTTATTTCAGCTGCCATAGGCCCATTAATGCGTCTAGGCAGGAAATGCCTGCCGCATGATGATCTACAGTTTTAATCCAACGGCGGGCATTTCCTGCCTAGGCGCATTAATCGGCCTATGGCAGCTGAAATAAGGCTCGCCCTCTCGCAGTGATATCGCCCATTATTAACTTATTCTCGCGGTGATCACGGACGTTTTACTTTATCCCATTACAATCATGGTTGATCACGAACATTATTACCTTATCACTCAAGATCCCTGGGATTTATCCCGCTCTAAATCATAGTTGATTCCTGTGATGTCGAAGGTCTTGCGGTTTTCCAAACGACTTTTGACTTTATAAAATACTTTTAAAAATATTAATTATGACCCTCAATGCTTGACAGCTAGGTAATCATAATTGAGTGGGGAGTTATTACTACATTTCCTTTATATAACTTTCCAGGTGTCCTTTGGAATCTCTCTCGGTGAGAATGAAGTGTGCTTGTGAGAATATTAATGATTTTCAGTTTTACCTATGTAATAATGCTTCTTCTTTTTCAACATAGGAACCTCATTGGAAAGTTCTATACATTCTAATCAATTCACTCAAATATTTTAAGTGAGTCTCTCTTGTTTTTAGGGATTGAAAATGTTCACTTTAGGATTGATTTAATGTTGAAATTGAAAGCCAATATTCATTTATTTATTAGTATAGATTTATTTTAAGTATTGATTTAATATGAGTTAAGAGGGATCAAATTTCTTAATGTATAAATTTCTTTAGAGTGCAAAATATAATGTGTTATTTATATGACCAAATAAAATTTTTAACCATAAAAAATTTGATTTTGTTTCTATATACATAAATTAGTTAACATAGATCTTCAAATAGTTTATTTAAATTTCTTGTTGAAATATTTTTGAGTAGGTTAAGATTTAAATCTCTCATTCACACATTTTTTTAACTTCTAATTACTTTACAACATATTCATTTATTTTTAATTATAGTAGACATTAGTTTTCTATTTAGTGCCATAGAAGGACCAACAAACTTACACATAGAATGAGCCTCTGGGCTCAATTAGTAAGATGATCTAATTGTTTTCCATATATAGAAACTAATCTTATTAAGATATTTTATAATTTTTCTAGATAAATTCTAAATAAATTTTACAATCACAAGTGTAAAAAATGCATAATAATAAGTTAAAACTTAATAAAAATTTTCATATAAATATAAGATTTTACACTTTATCATTGTATATTGTATTATAATATTTTAAATGATTGTACATTTGGTACGATCTATAAGCTAAATGTTGTGATCATTCTCAATTTGGTTGTAAAATGCTAAGATAATCATATGTCATCCTTATTTCCATATTCCATAGAGACAAATAATGGAAACAACAACTTTGTACTTACTTTTATTATCAAAAAAATTTGTTAAATAATATGGCAAAAGACTCCTTCTTAAGTGGTTGAAATTCACCTTTTAATAGGGTTTTAGATAAAGTGATTCTAAAATTGAAAATAATCCCTTGGTTTTTTTCGCGCTCTGCTCTGCTAGCCTCTTCGTGCCCTGATAGCGCTAGGGCTGCTGGCTGCTCCAGCGCGCCCCTGAGCCCCCCAGCTCGGCCTGCGTAGTGCCCTATCTGTTCATGGATGTCTGTAGGGATCCTGACCCCCCTCTGCCTCCAGAGGTTTAAGCTTTCAGAACCATGATTGCTGCTTCTCCCAAGCGCCCTCCTTCAATGTCTCAGCAGAAATTCGTGAAGAAAATGGAATCAATCCCCTCCGTGGCCCTTCCTGAAGAAGACACCTGCAAAGCGGCGTTGAACCTAGCTGAGAGAGGACTCATAGGTCAGTTCACGGGCCTTTGGCCCTCTCCAAAAACAGTTGAGGACTGGACTCAAAGGAATTGGAAGCCTCTGATCAAGGAGGGAGTCAAAAGTTACTTCGTTGGTAAGGGTTTCTTTGTGTTTGTTTTTGAAAACTCGGAAGATAAAGGCTTAATCTTTAGAAACGAACCATACTTCATGGGTCCCCAGGGCCTATATCTAAATAAATGGTCTCCAGATTTTGATCCCACCCAGGATGTCCCCTCGGCTGTCCCGGTTTGGGTTAGACTCCCTCATTTACCTCTCCACTGCTGGAATAAAAAATCCCTCTAGATCATAGGTAATGCTCTGGGAAAATACATAGACCAGGCTGCAAGAAAGGATCAATACTCATGCGCACGCATCTGTGTAGAAGTAGACCTCGAAGAAGGACTACCGGAAGCAATAAAACTCACCGTCGCTGGGTGGACGCATGTCCAAGAGCTGGACTATGAACAGTTGCCATTTAAATGCAGACATTGCCATGGACACGGACACTTTGCAAAGTACTGCAAGAAGAAGGATGAAGAACAAGTAGATAAACAAAATGGGGAACAATGGACCCTAGTCCAGAAAAACGCAAACTCAAAAAAAGGCTCAGGCAAAGGCAATATGACTGGAGATCCTTCAAGCTCCAAAAACAACCAAGAAATGGAAGCAACACCAAATGGGCCAAAAAGTGATCAGATCAACCAAGTAAATCTAACCCAGGAGAATGAGGAACAGGTTGTCCCTCTACCTCCAAACAAAGAGGGAGAGGAAGCAATACAGATCGAGGAAAATCAAGGCATTCCCACCAATCCTTCATACGTAGAAATAGCAAGGAAAAAACTTGTGGATAGCTCTGGTTCTTCTGAGGATGAAACCTACGAGCACCCTTCTAAAAAAGTAGGAAGGAAATCTCACAAAGAGAAGAGGGAAGAGGAGGCAGAAAGGCTCAAGATTCAAGGAAGTCAGTCCACAATAGAAATGTCTATTGGGCGAAATACCAGACCAAGGCCTTCCAAGGGAGGCCCCAATCCCCATTTTGGTAAATAATGAAACTCGTCTCTTGGAACTACAGAGGTCTGGGGAATCCCTCTAGAATAGAAGCAGTCAAGGACCTTTTGAAAGCAGACCCCTCAGACATTCTCATGCTCCAAGAGACCAAAATAGAAGGGCAAGCCCTTCTAGAGCTAGGCAGATCAAAGTGGAACAAAAGAATAGGAAAAGCAGTCAGTTCAAGGGGAACCTCTGGAGGGTTGGCTACTCTTTGGACGGATGACCTTCTCCAGCTAATAAAATCCCATGAAACCCAGCATTGGATCTACACGGAGCTAAAGCATAAGGCAAGTAAGTTCTCCATCTCTCTATTCAATCTTTATGTTCCGGTTTCTTATTCTGAAAAACGAGAATGCTGGGACTCTCTCACGGCATTTTTAGAGTAGTCCTCTCCCAGCAATATCATATTAGCCGGGGATCTGAATATTGTATTGAAAGAAAAGGAGAAGAGGGGGGGTTCCAACACCAGAGATCCCATGCTGGCCAAGGTTGAGGAGATCTCCCAACTTTGGGACCTTTTAGATTTTAGTCCCATCCAAGGCATTTATACTTGGACAAATAATCGGGTTGGTTTGGACCACATATCTGCTCGATTAGACCGTTTCCTGGTGCAAATCTCCATTATGATGAACAAGAAAATCACCACCAAAATCTTGCCTAAACTCTCCTAAGATCATAAGCCGATTCAACTCCACCTGGAAGATGAAGATGACCTGGGTCCTTTAACTTTTCGATTCAGCCCTCTTTGGATCGAGAGAGATGGATTCTTAGAGACAGTGAAGGCAGCATGGGCCAAATCATTCTCGGGATCCTCCAGCTATGTATGGGAGCAAAAGCTGAAAGCCACAAAACAAGCTCTGAAGGATTGGATAAAGAAACCAGTTGCTACTCCCACCGAACAGAGAAAAGAGGCAGTGCAGTTACTGACGTCCCTGCAAACAGATATGGAGAGTAAAGATATTACACCAGAGTTGCTGGAAGAAGAAATAAAAGTCCAAAGATCAACGTATCAATCTTTTCAAAAGGAAGAAGAATACTGGAGACTTAAATCTAGAAGCCTGTGGTTGAAGGCCGGGGACCGGAACACTTCCTTCTTCCATCGGCAATACAGAGCGAGACTGTCAAGGAATTACATAGCAGAAATCAAAACAGCTGATGGGCAAGTTTGCAAAGGTTTCAATCAAGTCAAAGCCGCTGCTGAAATCCATTTCAGGAATCTATACAGAGAAGAAACTCAAAGCAATGACGAGGAGGCCGCTGACTTTCTCTCTAACATTCCTCCCCTCATCAGTCCTGAAGACAATTCAATCCTCTGCAGACCTATTTCTAAGGAGGAAATCATAAAGGTCATTTGGTCCATGGAAGCAGACAAGGCTCCAGGGCCTGATGGATTCACAATCCACTTCTATAAATCTTGGTCGCACATCATCAAGGATGATCTCCTTAAAATGATAAGTGGATTTATGAAAAAAGCCAAGATAGGTGGAGGAACCAACTCCACTTACCTCGCTTTAATTCCCAAAGAAACCAATCCTGATTCCTTTGCAAGATTTAGGCCCATCTCGCTGTGCAACGCTTCTTATAAAATTCTTGCAAAATTACTAGCAAACCGGATCAAGCCATTGCTAAAAATACTGATCTCCAATTCTCAAGGTGGCTTTGTGGAGGGTAGGCACATTCTGGACAACATTATCCAAGTTCAGGAGATGATACATTCAAGCAAACAGCGGAAGGAGAAAGGTATGTTGATAAAACTAGATATGGCAAATGCTTTCGATAGAGTAAACCGCATTTTCCTTAGCAAGATCCTGCTCTCCTTTGGTTTTTCGACACACTTTGTTCAATTAATTAAAGCCTGCATTCACAGTCCGTGGATTGCTCCGTTAGTTAATGGCAGACCAACTAACTTTTTCCAAGCTCAGAGAGGAATTAGGCAGGGATGCCCACTCTCCCCTTTCCTGTATATCTTAATGGCAGATTCCCTTAGTCGAAAGCTTACTGATGAAAGATTAGCTGGTAACATTCCGGGTCTCAAACCTTCCAATGGAGCTGAACCACTGAACCACGCTCTCTTTGTTGACGATTCCCTTCTTCTCAGTGGAGCCTCCATCAGAATAGCCAAAGCATTCGACTCTGTCCTCAGAAAGTATTGCAGAGTTTCAGGTGCCTTAGTTAATGAGAGTAACAGCGAAGTCTTCAGCTGGAATTTAGATTAGCTTGAACTCTCTGGAATCACTGCTCTCCTCGGGTTCAAAGGCCAAGCAAATTGGGACAGGTTTAAATATCTCAGTCTCCCCATAACATCTGGAGTTAATAAGAGATCGCTATGGTGTGATATAATTTCAAAAATTAAATCTAAAATTGCTGCGTGGGGAGGCAACTGGTTGACTAAGGGAGGCAAAGTGATCTTAATCAAATCCTTGCTGTCTGCGCTTCCAATTTTCCAGGAAGCCTTTCTCCTTGCACCAAGAAATGTGATGGAATAGATCTCCAAGTTGCTCAGAGACTTTTTGTGGCAGGGAGGGAAGGGTAACGAAAAAAAAATGCACCTGGTTAACTGGGAAGTGGTTAAAAAACCACTGGCAGAGGGCCGGCTGCAAATTAGAGATCCCACACTTGTCAATTTAGCGTTGGGAGGTAAGATATTGTGGAAGCTGATCCACGAGCCCTCTCATCCGGTTAGTGTTACCCTGCTTTCAAAGTATGGACCCAACAAATCTCTCACCAATCTGTAGAATGCAAACGCAGCAAATTCCACGCAGGTGTGGAAATTATGCTGCAAAAGCAGCAACTTCTTCAAAAATCTGGTCTACAGGATACCTGGAAACGGTAAGCGTACACATTTGTGGATCGACAGCATAATGGGAAGTGAACCTTTAGCTGAAAATGATGACATCGCAGATCTCAAGAATTGGCTGGAGCGTGCAGGTGTTAGCAGCCTTTATGACCTTTCGAAATGGGATCAGTGAGGAGACTGGGCAGGTTGGGATTTCCATGGAGTCCCAGCCCGGTTTTCTCATCAACAAACTCTGCTAGTTGATCTGTTGGAGGACGTTGCCCCTGTTAATAGATCCAAGAAAGATAGCTGGGGCTGGGGCCAGATTGGAGTATATACAATAGCAGCTATATATAAAGCATTACAGGTCTCTAGAAATAGCAGTCAAACACCGGAGTTCTGGAAAAATGTTTGGGAACCTCTTGCCCTACCAAAAGTGAACTTCTTCTTCTGGACCCTGGTTCATAACAAACAGCTAACGGGAGATAATCTGGAAAAAAGGAATATAGCAGGGCCTCACAGATGCGCATTATGCAGCAATAACTTCTAAACAGCCCAGCATCTTTTCATGGAGTGCATATTTGCTAAAGAGGTTTGGGAACTCATTTTACAGGACTTCCAGATTCCAGCCCCTTCGCAGAACTCTGTTGCAGATTTCTTTGCCTCTTGGAGTCAATACTATCCCCATCGAATCCCTTCCAAATCTTTCTGGCGTAAAATCTGGATAGCGCTTCCCAAATACGTATGCTGGCAGCTTTGGTTGGCCTGCAATCAGAGGATTTTCAATGATCTGCAGCATACCCCGCTGCAGGTAGCTGCAAAAGCCAAGTCCTTCCTCTTGGAAGCGGCCCAATACCAGTATTTTAAAGAAGATCATTCGTTATTGCCTCAAGAAAAGAGGTGGCTAGGCATGCTAGTGATTTATCCACGTAAGTATCTTCTCTCTCCCCAGAGTGTCAATTCGGAATGGCGCATAAGATTTGAGGATGATTTTTTTCAATCTTGGTGGAGGTCACAAAACTTATCCACAATATTTTTTGATGGGGCGTCCAAGGGGAACCCTGGTGCTACCGGTGCTGGTGGGGTTATCTACTCTCCTGGCAGGTCTTCCAAAGACTGGTTCTGTTGGGGAGTAGGCCAGAAATCCAACAATCATGCAGAGATTCTTGGGCTTCTAAAAGCTTGTCTTATAGCAAGAGACAAAGGAGTCAAAGATCTCCTAGTCTTCGGTGATTCAGAGATAATAATAAAAAAATTAAACTCAGAGGCACCGTTCAGCAATGCCGGCCTTAACAAAATTTTGGACAGATTGAAGAGAGTTCTTCTTGACTTCGACAAGTGCAAATTTTATCATATTCTAAGAAAGTCAAATAGTGAAGCTGATCAGATGGCAAACAAAGGCAGCTTGCTCATGAAAGGGCATCTCATTGTTAACAATGTAAGCACCGTTCAAATGCCCTGAAAGTTGTAATAGATCAATAGCAGCAGTAGAAAGAACTCTATATTTTAATAGGGGTTGCTTCGGCAAAGGCCCATAATATTTTCAATATAATAAAATCCATACCCGTTACAGTTAAAAAAAAAAAAAAAAAGGTTTTAGATAAAGAAAATAATGACATTACCTATCATGAATAACCATACAAGGCCATTACATCAATTTTTTTTTTACCATCCATCTCCAGAACCATAATTTAATGCAATATTCACATCCAAATTAGCTCCAATATTAAGGCCTCTTTTAATGATAACATTGCATTTCATTTTCATAAGCTAAAAATTGAACCTAAGACAATTGTAATTTTAGTTCAAATAATGAGGGATGATTGCAAAAGCTTACTTTCTTCATGTACAAAGACCATATGTTCAAAAAAAATGTTTCTTATATTTGTAATTCATCCATAATGTGAATAAACAATGTAAACATTTGAGGCTCTAAGCATGTCACCTCTAGGTTTCATATGTGACTATCAATAATAACTTTACATAAAACAATTTCTTGTGAAACATTATTTATTATTTAATAAAAACAACTATATCAAAATTGAGAACATTCTCATTAAAATAATTCTTTATTGAGTGAGGTCAAAGTTCAAAAGGAAGTTCCCTTATCCTAGGAGTGCTCAGTATTCTTCTAAATTCCCACCTTAACTCGGCGGCCTGTCTTGGTTCTACCCAGATCCATAATGCTATCTTTTCTTTATTGGCATCCATAGATTTGGTGGACAAATGCCACTCAATCTGGTTCCTCAGGAATGACACAAAGGCTCGTAACTGCAAATCCCCCATGTAGGAGAATATATTCACCACCATTTGCATACTTGAGTGCTCACAAATGTTATTATGCAAAAATAACTCACACAACAGGCTTTTTTTGTCAAAATCAAAAGCACGAAAGACATCTAAAAATGTGTGAGTGGAGGAGCACAAATAGGGCATGTTCTCCATGACGGATTTAACTGAAACAGGTAATAGCATTCCCATAGGAAAATGGAGTAAAATGGGGAAGGTCGCCTGCACCCCAACAGATTGAGGGCAAGCTCATGGAGTTTTTTCTTATCCACAGTAAGATCCTGAACTTGCTGCTATAACAACAGCAATTGTTCCTCCTGCTTCTTTACGGCTTCCTTCCTTCCTCTTATACTCTTCCCAACCTTTCTTCAGCTCTTCTTTCATCCATTTTTCCTATAAAGAACTTATCTCCTTCTGATGTTCTTTCAACGAAATCACCCCCTCTCGAAGGGAGATGGCTTCCTGTTTCCACTTCTGCAATTAAGAGATCAACAAAATTTTATCGGAACTCCATCCTGTGACACGACCCGACATTCCTCTGCATTCGACATCAACATCAATAATGGGTGTAACAACCTTTGTTGGATGGGTTTGCTCCACCTCTACTGCTGGTTCTTGTTTAACAACAACTTCATCAGTGGGTTCTTGTGTAACATCCCCTTCATTTTCACCAAGAGTAGCCTTTGTGTCCATTGTTGTTTCTTTTGTAAAATTAGTGGCCTCCATAGGTTCTTGTGTATCGGACTCTAGGTAAATCACTACGGGAGGCTCTGCTTTAACTACTGGTTCTTGTGTAACAACAATATCCTTAGTAGGTTCTTGTGCAACAGTCTCCCAAAGTTCTGTTTTGGTTTCTATTGGGCTGGTGTTTTCCCCACAGACCTTATACCTTGCTGTTGTTAGTCCTCGAGAACATGTTTTGCATACGGATACTAAGATTTCCTTCCCCTCAGATAATATTTGTTTCAAATGTTCATTTTCCTTTCTTAAAATTTCAAGTTCTAAAATCAAAAGATGAGTTTCGTCCTTACCTGATGATGAGGGTTCTCTTTCTTCTTCTTCTCATCCTTCAGCTTCTTTCTGCTTTCCATCTATGGGAAATGGTTCTGTTGGAAAGTTAAATCTCACCCTCTATTTTGGCCGTATGTCCCCAATTGGCTCATCAGCGGAATCTTTTCCAATTCTGACCCTAATAGGATGGGCCTGGACCTCAGCTTCCGCATGACTTCCTTCTGAAGTCACGTCATGTTTTCTATGGCTTGTCCTACGCCTTTTTCGTTTAAATTCTTCCCGACTCCTTCCCTGTTGGTTTAGGGCATCCAACACGATCAATTTAATAAGTCCATGATTGGTCACACATGCTTCCGGATGTGCTACTATCTTTACCGCTGCTGCCATATTCCTAATGTTTCTCAATAATTAAAATGGGAAGTTGATCCTCTAAAGATGCTGAAGATGATTTAGTAGAGGGAAGTAGTAATTTAAGACGATTGTGGATCTCCCCTCGCAAGTAATGTACTTGATTAAACCCAGGGAAACATCTACCCATGGCTGGGGGAGTGATAATCTATCAATTCCTCTTCCCTTCTTTTCCAACCTTTCCTCTCCTTCAAGGAAATCTTCCTTCAAATAAGGGTAATTGATTTTCCTGTTGAACCATCTCCGTCCTTCTACTGGTAATGTGGTCACTCGGGCAATCACTTCTTCTATCACTTCAATTTGTAGGCCCCTGACTCGGGTCTAGTGGTTATTCAAATTCTGAGCGAATTCAATTGCAATAGCCTCGTCTAAGCCTTCCAATTTCTGAAAATATTCAATCCACCCAGTGTCCCTAAATACTTGGTAAGCTTTCGGATAGCTCTGCAAGGCATCTATGGATTCTGGCTCGTGTCTTACTACTACTCCTCCCATCTTACTGCTATTCTGAATTCAGTCCTTATTTCTCAACCAACTATAATGTCGTTGCACTGCTTAGTTTCTTCCGGCACCTTACTCTGCTTATCTCGGATGAAGAGTTTCAGACGAGGATACAAGGCTTCAGTTGAGGAAGGCGATGATAGGTGACAGGATTTTCGAATTACCGAATCATACTTCACACATTCCTACATAAATGTCTCATTATGGAAGGTAATGGGTTCTAAGTACAAATTCCTTTTCCGGCCAGATTTGGTCATAATTGGATATCGTGCTATTAATTAGATGCATGCAAGGTTAATAAAGGTTCATAACTACGGATTTATTTCAATTATTACGAGATTTATCCTCCCCCTTCTTTAATGGTGATGGTTACCCACGACCGTCACGGGAATATCATCACTTTCCATTAATCACCTAGCTATTAAATGATGATGTTACCTTTTTGAATGACGTACCTGAAGCGACATGGAGGAGGTATTTGAATTGATGGTGTATTGCTCGCAGTGATCATGGCGATCATGCTTGACTGTTATAGTTATTGCTGCATGCGACGAAATAAGAAACAATGTTCATGGTTGTCGGTTGTTACATGTGTAACAGCCAAGATAGCCTTTGTATTATTCTTCAGAAAAAATGATGATTAGGAGCAATAGATACATAAAAGAAACAATAAGTAACATCATCTTGTAAACTATATCGGGAAGAAAGGATGATGTTTTGGAAAAGGGAAAAAAAATGGGTGTAAGAGCCGCCACAGAAGTGGTTTTCAACTGTTACAAATTGTCTGACTACGCCCCGAAAAGAGGTTTTCACAATCAGATTTTTATTATTATTTTTATTCTTTGTTTGTTTTAAAAACAGGTGTAACAACTGCCACAAGGGTGGTTTTTAGCTGCTTCACTTATTGGAATTTCAAATTTTAGGCTACACAAGGGAACATTCCCCTGCTGTTGTAACATAAACATTAGAGTCTGCGACAATGTTAACAAATGATTGCTTCGAAGCAGGTTGATGATATAACCTTAGACAGTACCCATTAACCAGTAACGGTGTCTTGGCACTATCAATGTGACCAATTGTACAGTCTCATTGTCAAAGACCGTGTCTACTTCGTAAGGACCTAGCCATCTGGTGGAGAGCTTGCCTTTGAAATGCTTGAATCTTGAATCATACAAGAGAGCCCAATCTCCATTCTGAAATTTCTTCTTCTTAATGAACCTGTCATGCCATCTATCTCTTTGTTGTTGAATGATCTCTGTCTTCTGAATGGCAGCCAACTGTTTCTCTTCCAACTCATTGAGTTGGTTCAATCTTTGTCTTTGTGATGTGCTTAAATCTAGATTGACCTGCAATTCTGTTCTTAATGTATTTATTTCAAACTCTATGGGGAATAAAAGATTCTTACCATACACCAATACATATGGTGAGAAGCCTGCAGTATTCCTCCATGTTTTTTTGTAAGCCCACAGCACCTCCGGAAGTTTCTCGACCCAATTTCTTCGGTGGTTGGCTACTGTCTTTGTTAAGATTCCCTCAATAACTTTATTGGTGCTCTCTAGAACATTTTCTTGTGGGTGATAAGGTGAAGTGATCCTATGATGAATTCCATACTTCTCAACCAGCTTCTTGATCAAATGAGATGTGAACTGAGGCCCTCCATCTGTCACTATCTCCTTGGGTATCACGAAGAGAACAAAGATATCTTCGAACAGGAAGTCTGAAACAGCGTGCTCTATAGCTCTAATTAATGCCTTTACTTCGACCCACTTTGTGACGTAGTCGGTGCAGACCAATATGTATGATCTTTGTTGTGATGAAGTATTAATTATCCCTACAAAGTCCAGGGCCCATTTCTCAAATGGCTCTATCACTATCTGAGGCTACAACGACATCTCATATGATTTCAGAGGCTGGCCCATCCTTTGGCCATTATCACATCCCTTCACAAACTTCTTGGCATCCTGGAATATATTTGGCGAGTAGTACCCTATTGAGAGTACTTTATATCCCATCCTTTTGTCAGCGAAGTGCCCTCCATAGGGTTCCTGATGACAAGCTTTCAAGATCTCAAAAACCTCATCTTCTCTAACACACCACCTAATCTAGAAGTCTGGCCCGATGTGATAGAGATTGCCTTATATCTAGGAGTAGGTAGCACTCTGTTGTATGATCTTCCTCTTTTATTTGGAAGATAAATGGTGTGGGAATTTTCCTGCAGCAAGATAATTGGCTATATCTGCATACCACAGGGAGTGAGTAGATATGGAAAAAATATATTCATATGGAAAAGAATCCTCAGTAGGAGTACAATCATAACCTATAGTTAATCTAGAAATAAAATCAACAACCACATTATCTTTTCTAGGTTTATCTAAAATAGTGATATCAAATTCCTATAAAAACAATAACCATCGTGGAACTCTACCATTGGTAATAGTTTTATTCATTAAAAATCGAGTTGCAGCATGGTCAGTGTGTACAAATACTTGATACCCGGTGATGTAGTGCTGAAATTTGTTGATAACATGCACTACTGCTAGGAATTCCTTCTCATTCATTGTATAGTTGAGTTCAAATGGAGTTAAATTATTGCTGATGTAGTAAATGGAATAAGGTTTATTTTCCTCCAGTTACCCCAAAACAACACCCACAGCTATGTCAGATGCATCCGTGGCAATATGGAATGGAAGTCTCCGTTTTGGTCCTCGTAAAACAGGTGTTTTTGTTACACATTTCGTTAACTTCAGAAAGGCTTGCTCACACTTTCCTATCCACAAAAATTCCACATCTTTCATGAGCAAAGAAAACAAAGGAGATGCAATATTTGAAATTTTTTCTATAAATCTCCTATAGTACCCTTAATGTCCTTGTTTTGGATCATCTGCATATCCTTTTAATTTTATATTAAAAATACAAAAAAAAACTGAAATTGAAATAAAAGCAAATATGTTAAAGTATTATAGTTTTATACTTTGGCATAAAAATAAAATATTTTTAGTTTGATGTATTAAAGTTTAACTGTTTTAAACTTTGTACAAGTGCATTTTGTATCAAAATATTAAAGGCCGATCAATTCAATCGGCGAAGAGTGTTGATATTCAAAGTCTGAACCGGATGACCCAACCTGCGGGCACTACCAGCACGATAGTTAACGAAATGGGTGCCTCCACAGTTGACTGGGTTGACTGTGGAGGCAATAGAGATCAACGGTGGATATCGACTACGGGGGCACCAGCCGGAGTTCTCAGCCGTACCCCGAGACCCCCCGCAATGACGTCATATGCCGAATGGAAAACAGTTGTGCAGGTGAAGAATTCAATCAGTTTATGTTCCATTTGAAGCCTAATATGAAGCAGTTTCAGCCAAAGTGTGGGACCTTTCATAGTTAATATGAGGCAGGCGTTTGAGGAAGTAACAAAATTGTTGGAGGAAACACATATGTGCTGTATTGTATCATTCTAGTTTCATAGACAGAAACACCCAAAAATACACTAAGTATTGGGTTAAAACCACGTTTAAACAAAGATTGGATTTCAAGCGATTATGAATGCTGAGTTTTATTGTCATCGGGTCCACAGATCCATATCACATCGCCGAAAGCCTTTTCAAAGGGAACATCGCCGAAGGCAGAATCAGAATCAAGAATTGAGTGACTGTTCGTTGCCGATGCAATCGCATCGCAACATCGCCCATCGCATTATTGAAATTTCCGTAGCGCTTAACTCCACTGTCCATCTTCCGCTGATGCGATAATCCTCCATCGCATCGCGCGATTGCACCACCCTCCGACGCTTAATTCCTTCTTCCCGTTTTTCGCCGATGCGATCATCGCACCATCGCGCATCACATCACACTCCCCCCTCGCTTCATCGCTCATCGCATATCGCGATTTCCTCCACCCGAAACATTCCCGCTCATATTCTGCTTGTGATTGCGATTCCTGTGGCCCACCATTTCTCTTTCCGTTATTTTCAAAGGAAAAAAGGTTTTTCTCCGTGAATGAGGCATATTCGTTTGGTTTGTTGAAAGGGTTTTCTTCAGCAAAAGGTAAGGTGCTCTTGAAGACCGTGAGAAAGAGTAAAGACGGCCTTCGAAGTCATGAAGTAGTTTTGGTAGTTAGAATTGGTTATAGTAGTTCCAAACTGTTTTTTACCGTATTTAATGTAATTTTCAAGAGGAAGGAAGGGTCCTAGTTTTGGACCTTCAAAACCCATTTTTTGTACTCAGAGATTGAAAAGTTAATGAATGAGTATGCAAGTTTCTATCATTTTGTTAATGTTGAAATGTATTCTCAGTTTAAATTATGTTTTTTCATCTATGAATGAAACGGAGTTATGAGCAGCCGACTTCTTTATACTTACGTATTTCAGAGTTAAAAAACCTTAATTTGCGCTCCTCTGTTTTAACTATTTCTTCATATACTTCTTCTAGATTTTAAAATGGTATTTTTTGTATAAAACAACATATCAGTTTGAAGTTCTCCCTTCTGTTTCTTCTGATTCTTTCGTTCAACATTGGCTAAAGATAGCATTGCAGAATGTTCATATATTTGATATTTAAGGGTTTGATCTTTAATATTTGAGGGTTGATAAGACAGAGACAAATATATACATTTGTGACATAATTAGATAGATGTCTTAAGCACTGATTCCTTATCACAACTAAGAGATTGTCTATTAAGGTACAACATTAATTGGCACCGTTGCTGGGGAGCGAAGATTCGAAGTTTTCCCTAGGTTTTGTTCGTATCTCCTCTGGTTGTTCAGAGAGGAGGAAATACTAATCTGTGCTTCTTTAAAATATTTTTGGCTCCTAAGAGGCCTCACACGAGGTCAGATACCTCTCAGCAAAAAGCTCATGTTTTGTCTGATCCATAAAAGCTAGTTTGAAAGAAGGGCCAGAAAACAAAAATAGTTTCTACACCTGATGCCTCACTTGTTGCACCAGGCAACAGTTCACATACTTTTTCATCCAAGGATATTTCTCAGAAACTCATTTTCTTAGAAAAATAATCCTCACCTTCACCCATTCATTTCCAAGAACCAACATTAGAAGAACAATCTTTCGAGTTTGTATCATTTCCTCTTATAGAAACTCAACCTCATAAAGTTGCCAGTTCTTCTGCTATTGTTCATACACCTACCCCAATATCAGTTGTTCCACCCCATTCATTCACATCTACAACTGGTATCCATTTTACCCCCGCTCAAGGAGCAGTCAATCAGGGCATAAACATGGTAGCCCATGCTTTCTTGATGAATAGATATGCACCATTAAATCTACACCAACCAATGAATGCAATGCCTCAGAAGTATCTCAAGTTGCTCCCTAGATTTACTGGTGAAGATGAAATAACTGCAAAACAACACTTTCCCTTGTTCTGCACATTTGCTGAAAATTTTAATGTAGAACATCTAGATGTTGTGATGAGACTTTTTGTGCAGTCTCTAAGTGGAGAGGAAATAAATGGTTCAAATGATTACCAAATGGTTCAATAAATGATTGGGATGAATTAGAAAGACATTTCATCCAGAGATGGGGAGAAAAAAGGACCATGGTTATTCTTTAACAGAATTCAATGAATAAAGAAGAAATCAAATGAAAATAGGAATGATTTTGTCAAAAGGTTTAATATGTTGTATAATAGTTTGCCCCTGGAAATGAAACCCCCTCCTATTGGAGCAAGGGTTGTTTTTGCTGGAGCATTTGAGCCGGATTTTAGTTTTACATTGAGAGAAAGAAGATCTCCCACTCTTGAACAGATTCAAACTGATGCCTTAGAGATTGAGGCAAATATGTCTATTGCTGGGAAAGTTCAAGATAAAGAAAAAGCTAAAGAAGAAGCTTCATCTCAAGATCAGAGGATCGATGATATGACTAAGGTCATAAAAAAATTGTCTAACAAATTAGTAAAGATGGAAATAGACAACAATAAACCTGCAAAACAAAATAGAGGGGTTTTTAATCCCCAGTTCAGAAAATAGCCCCTGCAGATTTTGCAAAGAGAAAGAAAGGATCAAGATCAAGTGCAAGCACATTTATATATAGAGGCAACACCATCATGTTCTGCTGATGATAATGAAAAGGAATATGAAGATCAAATTTCTGCTGTGTATATGGAGGATGGTGAATTAGAAGAAGAAATTGAAAAATAATATGAAGAGGAAAGTAAAGAAACTGGTATCTCATTTAATCAAGAAGAAATGGATGATTACTGTAAACAGTTTACTGATTTTATGCAATCAGAATTGCATAAAAAATATGATTTGAGGTCAAAGAAGAGATTGAGAATTCAAGATGATGAAGAGAAAGAATCAAAATCATTACCTACTCCAATGGCGACTCCACTACAGAAGAACCAAATTAAAAAATCAGACAAGGGGAAACAACCCATGAATTAAGAAAAAGAAAAAGAAAAAGAAAAATAGCAAGCTGATGCTTCCCAAATAAAACATAATGATCCTAATATTGGAGAAGATTGTTACTGTTTCTGATCAAACTGCAAATTCAAATAGAAACCAAGAAGTACCTGAAAAGTTGACAAAACAAAATCAAACTTTCAGTTTGTAAAAAGATTTAGAGAAAGTGAAGATTCAAGTACCACTTCTTGAGTTGGTCGAAACCCCTGGTTATAAGAAAGAAATTGCAGAGTTCATTAATTTATCTCAGTCTGACGAGGTGGGTGATATAGTGAACCTGCAAGAGGAGAAACCAATTGTTACTTTTGGACCTCATGTTGAAGAGGTAGATTCTTATGTTCCACCTTTTTATATATCAGTTTTGCCCCATGATTTCATTTTACATAATTGTATGCTAGATTCTGGCGCATCACATAATCTAATGCCACTGTCTGTGATGAAAGAGTTAAATTTGAAAATTACTAAGCCATATAGAGACTTTTATTCCTTTGATTCAAAAAGGGTAAAGTGTGGGTCTTATCAAAGATATGGTTGTTTCCTTAGCCCAAATTCTAGCTAAGAGTATTATGATGGATGTGGTAGTAGCAGATATTCTAGCCAGATTTGGTATGTTGTTGTCTAGATCTTAGGGGGGAAAACTTGGAGGAGTTTTGAAGTTAGATTTCACATATGCGATCACTCCTGTTTTTAATGGGGAGGAAAGGAGGTTATACAGAGAAATCAGATTTTTGAAAACTACTACCAAGAAAGATGCAGGTAATTCCCCCATTTATGGTCAAGAGAAAGAGGATCTCTCTCGTTTCATGCTGCATGAAGATGAAAAATTTGTTGAAGATTCACAAAAGCAGCTCCCTTCAGCCATTGTACATAAGGAGTTGCATTCAAATAAGCTTTGGAAGTGTTATTTCGATGGTGCATTTTCTAAGGAGGGCACCAGAGCTGGATTCATATTTGTATCCCCTGAAGGTAACCTTGTACCTTTTATTTCAAACTGGAATTTGAATCCACTAATAATGTAGATAAATACAAAGCCTTGATTTTAAGTCTGAAAACAACTAAACAAATGGGAATTAAATCTATCTTTGTTTTTGGTGATTCTGAATTAATCATAAGGAAAATTAAAAATTGGTGTCAGACTAAGCATCCTAGATTGAGGTCCTATAGAAATGAGGTATGGGATCTAGTTGAAAATTATTTTGAGGCCTTTAATTTATAGTTTATTCCAAGAGAGGAGAATAAAATGGAAAATTCGTTAGCAATTGCAGCCAGTACATTCAAACCACCAATCAATCCAAGGTTGAGATATGAGATTGAGTTGAGACACAGGCCTTCAATTCCTGATAATGTAAAGCATTGGCAGGTCTTTGAGGATGATGAGCAGATTAATCAGTTCTTGACGATGATTGGAAATTTTGAAGACAGTCAAATTGATTTAGAAGTGGATGAAAGTGATCAAGGTGAAATGTTTAAAAATCTGAAGCAGACAATTGGAGACCAGAAGATAATTCAGTTGAAAGATAATATTTTTCCTAGAGGTTTAGTACCTATTGAAAGACTGTTTGATGCTAACGATGTGACAGTAAACCAGAAAAAGGTAGCCCAAGATGGAGAAATGGAGGACTGTAATTTAGGAACTCAACATGAGCCTAAAATGGTCAAACTATTCAAAGGAGTTCCAAAGGACTACAAAGAAAGGTATGTAGATCTTTTCAAGAAGTTTACGGTTGTATTTTCATGGTCATATGAAGATCTAAAAACTTATGATACAAGTATTATTCAGCATAAAATTCCATTGAAAGATGGGATTAAGCCTCATAGACAAAAGCTCAGACAAATTAACCCATTATTGCTGGCTCCAATTGAAAAAGAGCTAAAGAAACTTTTACAAGCAAAGATTATAGTTCCTCTAAGATATTTAGATTGGGTTTCCAATCTTGTACCGGTCAGGAAGAAAAATGGAGAGATAAGAATATGTGTAGATTTCAGAAACTTGAATAGAGCTTCACTAAAGGATAATTATCCTTTGCCAAAGATGGAATTTGTCTTGCAGAAAGTAACTGGCGCATATAGGTTATCCATGGTTGATGGTTTTTTTGGGTATAATCAGGTTGTTGTGGAGAAGAAAGATCAAAAGAAAATTTCTTTCACTACACCCTGGGGAACATTCATGTATGCCAGGATGCCATTCGCCTCATGAATGCAGGAGCTACTTTCCAAAGGGCAATGGATATTGCATTTGTAGGGGACAAATTTGTAGTTATTTATCTTGATGATGTTACAATTTTTTAAAGTTCTGATGATAACACCTACAACATTTGGAGAAAGCCTTTTTAAATGCAGGAAATATGGATTATCATTGAATCCTAAAAAATCCTTGTTTGCTCTAGAAGAATGAAAATTGTTGGGCCATATAGTTTCAAAGCAAGGAGTGAAGATTGATCCAGCAAGGGTTGAAGCTATGCAGACAATTCCACTGCCTCGAAGTAAGAAAGATATTCAAATATTTCTTGGAAAAATCAATTTTCTAAGAAGATTTGTTCCAAATTATGTTGAGATTGTCAGGAAAATAACAGATATGTTGAAAAAGGATGTTGAAGTAAAGTGGGACAAAGATGCAAGGGAATATTTTGGAAGAATTAAAGAAGCTCTCCAAGAAGCTCCTGTTTTAATCAGTCCATATTACTTGAAGCCATTTCAAGTTTTCTCATTTGCATCTTCCTCTACAATTTCTGCTGTGCTACTACAAAAAAATGAAGAAGGAAGTGAGCAGCCTGTAGCGTTTTTTAGCAAAGTGCTTTAAGACGCAGAATTGAAGTATAATATCTTGGAGAAACAAGTATATGCTCTGGTTAAATCATTGAAGGCTTTCAGAACTTATATACTTCATTCTCAAATTGTAGCATATGTGCCTAATTCTGTTGTAACGGATATATTAGTACAGAGTGATGTTGAAGGGAAAAGAGGGAAATGGATTGCTAAAATCCAAGAATATGATTTGGATATCAAACCAAAAAAACTAGTCAAAGGACTGGGACTGGCTAAATTGCTAACAAAATCTAATTTCCAAGCTTTGGGAATCACTTTACTTGCACCTGTAGAAGAAGTCACTGAAGAAGCAAATCACATTCAGACTAAAACATCAATTAAATATAAATTCCTCTGTTCAAGATGGTACAAAGATATTATTAATTATTTGTGTTTCCTTTCTTGTCCACCTTCAATTAACAGAGCTAAGTACAGAGCCTTGAAACTTAAATCTCAACCTTATGTTATAATTGAAGCCAAGTTGTATTGGAAAGATCTTGCTGGTGTGTTACTGTTATGTCTAACAGAAGAGGAAACCATAGAAGTGATTAAAGAGTATCATGACTGCCTGTGTGGAGGTCATTATAGTTGGAAAATAACTGCTCACAAGATTCTTAAATCAGGTTTTTATTGGCCCTCTTTATTGCGGACGTATACAGAACTGTTAGAAGTTGTAAAAAATGCTAGTTGTTTGCAAAAAAGAAAAGGTTAGCTCCTTTACCTCTTCTTCCTGTCTTTGTTGAAGAACCCTTCAAACAGTGGGAATTGGATTTCATTGGAGAAATCAATCCACCATCAAGTGGACAATTTAAATGGATTTTGACTGCAACTAATTATTTTACAAAATGGGTAGTGGCAGTCCCTTCCATAAAAGCAAATGATTTGGTTGTAATGAAATTTTTGAAGGAAATTTTTTTTAGCAGATTTGGATGTCCAGTGAAGATTGTGACATATAATGCTCAAGTTTTCAACTCAGTCAGGTTTATAAAATTCTATCAAACTTATAATGTGATCTTGTCTCATTCTACAACATATCACCCCCAAGGAAATGGATTAGAAAAATCCTCTAATAAAACGTTGGTGAAAATCTTGGAGAAGACAATAAATGAGAACCGGAAGAATTGGGATTCAAAGCTAGTCTTTGCTTTATGGGCAGTGAGGATGAATACTAGGAGATCCACTGGTAAGTCACCTTATGAATTAGTATATGGTACCCAAGCATTGTTTCCCACTCAGTTAATAAGGCTAGTAATATCTTTTCTTCAAGATGCTCAAGAGGAACCCAATGCCTTGATAAGAAGAATGAATAGAGTAATGGAATTGAGTGAAATCAGAAATCAGGTTAGGGAAAATTTGGTCACTTATCAAGAGAAAATAAAGTCTATTTTCAATAGAAAAGCAAAAGAAATCATGTTTCAAAATGGAGATCTGGTACTAAGATGGGATACAAGAAGAGAGGATAAAGGGAAGCATGAAAAATTTGATCCTTTATGGTATGGTCCGTATAAAATCATTGAAGCCAGAATAAATAACACTTTCATGTTTGAAGGTCTTGACGGAGAAGCAGTAGAACTGCCTGTGAATGGGCAGTATTTGAAACACTATTTCCAACACTAGAAGCAGTCATTTCATCATTGTACATATCCGGTTTCTTATCATTATATATTTTTCGTCAAGCAGTTTTTGACTCCATGCCCGAAGTGAAGGCACTGATTTGCAGATTCTTAGTGTTTCGTGGCAAAAAACAATATCCCCAGGTGGAGCCAGATATTGTGGATCATCTGCATATCCTTTTAATTTTATATTAAAAATGCAAAAAAATATGAAATTGAAAGAAAAGAAAATATGTTAAAGTATTATAGTTTTATACTTTGGCATAAAAAGAAAATGTTTTTAGTTTGATGTATTAAAGTTTAACTGTTTAAACTTTGTACAAGTGGGTTTTGTATCAAAATATTAAAGGCCGATCAATTCAATCGATGGAGAGTGCTGATATTCAAAGTCTGAACTGGATGACCCAACCCGTGGGCACTACCAGCACGATAGTTAACGAAATGGGTGCCTCTGCAGTTTATTGGGTTGACTGTGGAGGAAATAGAGATCAACAATGGATATCGACTGCGGGGGCACCAGCCGGAGTTCTCAGCCGTACCTTGAGACCCCCTGCAGTGACGTCATATGCCGAATGGAAAACAGTTGTGTAGGAGAAGAATTCAATCAGTTTATGTTCCATTTGAAGCCTAATATAAAGCAGTTTAGCCAGAGTGTCGGAACTTTCATAGTTAATATGAGGTAGGCGTTTGAGGAAGTAACAAAATTGTTGGAGGAAACACATATGTGCCGTATTGTATCATTTTGGTTTCATAGACAGAAACACCCAAAAATACACTAAGTATTGGGTTAAAACCACGTTTAAACAGAGATTGGATTTCAAGCGATTATGAGAGATGAGTTTTATTTTCATCGGGTCCGCAGATCCATATTGCATCTCCGAAAGCCTTTTCAAAGGGAACATCGTTGAAGGTGGAATTGGAATTAGGAATTGAGCGACTGCTCATCGCCGATGCGATCGCATCGCAACATCGCCCATCGCATTATCGAAATTTCCACAGCACTTAACTGTGCCGTCCATCTTCCACCGATGCGATAATCCTCCATCGCATCGCGCGATTGCACCACCCTCCAGTGCTTAATTCCTTCTTCCCATTTTCCGCCGATGCGATCATCGCACCATCGCGCATCACATCACACTTGCCCCTCGCTTCATCGCTCATCGCATATCGCGATTTCCTCAGCTCGAAACATTCCCGCTCATCTTTCGCTTGCGATTGCGATTCTCGTGGCCCACCATTTCTCTTTCCATTCTTTTCAAAGGAAAAAGGGTTTTTCTCCGTGAATGAGGCATATTCGTTTGGTTTGTTGAAAGGGTTTTCTTCAGCAAAAGGAAAAGGTGCTCTTGAAGACTGTGAGCAAGAGTAAAGACAACCTTCAAAGTCATGAAGTAGTTTTGGTAGTTAGAATTGGTTACAACAGTTCCAAACTATTTTTTATCGTATTTAATGTAATTTTCAAGAGGAAGGAAGGGTCTGAGTTTTGGACCTTCAAAGCCTAATTTTTGTACTCAGAGATTGAAAAGTTAATGAATGAGTATGAAAGTTTCTATCATTTTGTTAATGTTGAATTGTATTCTCAGTTTACGTTATTTTTTTCCATATATGAATGAAACAGAGTTATGAGCAGTCGACCTATTTATACTTATGTATTTCAGAGTTTAAAAACCTTAATTTGCGCTCCTCTGTTTTAACTATTTCTTCATATACTTCTTCTGGATTTTAAAGTGGTATTTTCTGTATAAAACAACATATCAGTTTGAAGTTCTCCCTTCTGTTTCTTCTGATTCTTGCGTTCAACATTGGCTAAAGATATCATTGCAGAATGTTCATATATTTGATATTTAAGGGTTTGATCTTTAATATTTGAGGGTTGATAAGACAGAGACAAATATATACATTCGTGACATAGTCAGATAGATTTCTTAAGCACTGATTCCTTATCACAGCTAAGGGATTGTCTCTTAAGGTACAACAGTCCGAAAAAACTACGTACCTCTTTTTGAGTTCATGGAGTTGGGATTTTCGAGATTACCTCAACTTTTGCAAGGTCTACCTTGATTCCATCTGCCAAAATGAAATTTCCCAAAAAAATTTTCTCAGTCATCATCATGTGGCATTTCTCTGTGCTCAGAGCAACATTAGTTTGTTCACAACATTCCAACACCTTTTCCAAATTAACTAATTTTGTTTCAAAGGCATCCCCGTAGGCTGTAAATTCATCCATAAAAATTTCAAAACAATCATTCAAGAGATTCGAAAAGATACACAATATTTCCCTTTGAAAAGTTGTTGGCGTATTGCAGAGGCCAAAATGAAGGACTTTGTTTGCGAAAGTACCCCACGGGCAGGTAAAGGTTTTCTTGTCTTGGACTTGTGGGGAAATCTGTATTTGATTATAGCCACTGAACCTGTTCAGGAAAATTTTTTTTTTTTCCCAAAGAGAGTATCCAGGACCTGGTTAATGAATGGGAAAGGGGAATGGTCCTTTTGGGTGGCTTTGTTAAGCTCTCTATAGTCTACACACACTCTGCACTTGCTGATATTTTTTGGAACAATGACAAGAGAAGACACCCACTTACTGTCAAAAATGGGGTAGATGAAATTAGCATTAAGGAGTTTATGTAATTCCTCCTTCACTATCTCCTTAAGTGCGAGATTCATTTGACGTTGTGGTTGTCTAACTGGTTTGTAGTCCTCTTTAAGGTAAATGTGGTGAGTGCATAAGCCAGGGTGGATTCCTTTCATATCGGTATAGTCCCATGAAAATGCCTTTTTATATTTCTATAACACCTGCATCAACAATATGTTTTTTTCAGCAGTCAAGTTAGGATTAATGTTTAAATATTTCCAAGGCTCAATTTCAACAAGACTATTGGCAGTATGTGGAGTAGTTTTCAAATGTTCAATAATTGCATCATCTACCTCATCCTCTTCCCCCAGATCTCTAATGGAGGCAACATAGAGTGAATTTCTAATAAAACCATTAATAATATCATCTTTTGTTTCATCCTTAAAGTATTGTGCTTTTCCAAGCGTTAGGAGGGGTAGGGAAAAATCAGATTCAGGTTCAAATTCGTCCCATTAGGGACTATTCAAATCCATATGCGGTTTTTCTAGGGGTAAAGGTTCAGGTTCTTAGTGGCCTTCCCATCTGAGATCACCATAGATCTGGACCTACATCCGATGTATGAGTCTGCTGTGGCTAGCCATGATCTTCCCAAGATTAAAGGATGACCCCCCAGGTTGGATTTGGTTTGTACAATGAGAAATTCAGCCAGATAATTCCAAGAAGCTATAGTGATCACCACATCTTCTATCATTTCCTCGGGCTTGACACGAGACCTATCTGCTAATTCAAGCACTGTGGGTGTAGGTATAAGTCCATGAAGTCCTAGGGATATAAAGATATCTTTGGTCATTACATTAATGGTTGCCCCCAAATAAATCAAAGTGTTAGTTATGGGCTGGTCATTAATATGGACAGTCACTGTAGGATTCCTTGGGTCATTATATTTAGTCAAGAAAGGCTGATCAATCATAAGTTCAGATAGTTTCCCCATAACATAGATAGTATCAGGGTCTTTCAGTTTTCTTCCAGGCTTTTGGACACACAGATATCTCACTTTTTTGGCATAGATAGGTACTTCCTTAAGAGCTTGTAACAGTGGAATCTGCACATAAATTTTTTGTAATTCCTTGAGGAACTCAGATTTAGTTTGTGAGGTTGGTCCAGTTTCAATTAATCGTTGAGGGTATGGAGGATCGTGAACCTTAACAGCTAAGTCAACTGTCACAGATGCACCATCCCTTCTCGGGTTGGCTGATGTAGAAACAACAGGCCTTCCCGAGTTGGCTACTACAACTATAACAACAGGTGTTGTATCAGCTGTTACAAGTGTAGCAG
Source organism: Pinus albicaulis (assembly GCA_034641835.2). Lineage (NCBI taxonomy): Eukaryota > Viridiplantae > Streptophyta > Pinopsida > Pinales > Pinaceae > Pinus > Pinus albicaulis. Next base: position 1,468,568,429 of record CM076579.1, on the reverse strand, counting down.
CTGTCTCAGAATCGACTATATCCTTTCTAGGTGACTCACATTCTTCCTCTGTAATAATGGGAGTATGTTCAGGTATGGTTACTTTTCCCAATCGAAGTTGAACCTTATTAAGCCCAATAGGAGTGATAAGATAATTTTGGAAGGTAACCGAGGCATCTATGCTCTGTGCTGCCTTATTATTTAGATTGGAGTTAGGTTGCATAGGTAATTGAGGACGGACAGGAGGTGCAGGAGTTTGAAGAGGAGGAAGTTGTAACTGTTTTTGCATTGGTAGTGCAGGGGGTGATGGAACTTGGCCATTACCTCTCCAATTCTGGCTCCAAGGATGAGATTGCGGCAGAGGATTGGTGGAGGGAAGGCCACTGGTTCCATGGTGAAGGAAATTGTGTTGAGGAAGGAGTAGGATACTGCCATGAAAATTTCTGACTATTATAAACATTATTCCAAGGATTAAAAGAGGAAAAATCTGGAGGCATACCTGTAAGTCGTGGCTACCATGGTTTCTTTGATCCAATGAAGTAGGAAGACTGGACATCCTCGCTTGATTCTTGACGTATAGCTTTTAGTCTAGACAATTTAGGGCATTGACTTGTAGAAGGTGCGAACTAAAATATATTGCACAAGTTGATGCTATTCAGTCCACGTTCTCTTTCTAAATGTTTCTTTTTGCATCGAGGACACAATATCGCTAAGGATGATTCAGCTTCTGCTTGACAGGCTTTCTTAACTTGTATCATAGTGATCTGGGCAGAGAGAGTGATCAGGAGTTCAGTTTTAAAATCCTCAAATAGATTCCCGATTTCTGCTCTGGTTACTCCTCCATTTGTGGACTTCTGTATCCGAACTGAAGGGTCCCGAACTGAACTTCTCCCATTTACCGATCCTCTTGAACTTTGCAGACATAGCTTCATTATTTCTTCTAGCATTTTTTGCGCTATGTCTCCTTTTCCTAACAGATTCAAATGCTCCAACAAATCATCTCTTATACCTCTTAATAATATTGGTTTCAGAATTTCTGGGGCTAAGTTACCTAACTTATACCTTTGTAAATTATAATGGAATCATTCCATATAGTCTTCCAAGCTCTCTTCCTCCTTCTCTGCAATTCTGAAGATCTCTTCCTTCAAATCCATGGTTCGATAGTAATCCTGATACTTAAAGAGAAAGGCTCCCCTCATGTCATTCCAAGTTTGAATTGTTTCAGCACCCAATCTCATGAACCATCTTAATGCTGCCCCTTTCAGAGTAGCAGGAAACAATTTCAGCTTCTGGACGTCTGAAGTGTAGTCATAACCTCTACGCAGCACATCGAACTCGAACAGAAAGGTATCAGGATCTTCAACAACCATCCCTTGAAATGACGGTAGGGATGATAAAGGAATGTTTTTCATAGGAGATTAATCCTGTGTTGCCACTATGGGGAATTCAAAAGTAACATAATCATTTGTCTTGACATTCTCGTCCCCCATGGCTGATCCTTCCTGATGGGATGAACTGACCTCTGAATATGGAGGATATTGACAGATAAATAAAGGATCAGGCTATTCTAGGACCAGTTGTTTCACTGCACTACCCACATCCAAATGATGATCAACTAACTGTTGTTCCTCAGGCCCCTGATTCTCCTAACTGGTCTCCCCTTGTCCTTCAATTTTCTGATTTTGATCAATGATTTTCCACTGTCGTTTCAGATTTAGAGTCTTGATATCACGAGTGGATATGTTGTTTGAAGGGTGGTGAGGTCCAGATAGAGAAGGCATCGATGCCTTAGGCTTCGATATAGTAGTGACATTTTCTGGTCCCGTCTACCTATTGTCTTTGTATGGAGTATACTATTCCTTTTCTGCTTTTGAGATCATATCTCCAAAGAATGTCTTTCTTCCCAAATCTGCACTCTTCTTTTCCTTTTTATGACCCGTATTTCCTGTAGTTAGTTAGAGTAAGGGGTGTTTGTAGATTTTTATATTGTCCTACTGGCACACATGGACCCTATGCATATCAATTCATCTTACAAGTGCTTTAGTTTCTACAGCGGCGAGCCCACCCAAGTATGTTAGAGCGATGCGCAAGTTCTTACCTCTCGTCTTACCACCCAACAACTGTATAGCTAAAGACACACTAAAGAAAACACTCAAAAATTCACACTTCTAAGTGTCTCCGCGAGACATTTGTGAGCTCGCCCACGTATGTTAGAGCAATGCATAGGTTCTTACTTCTCATCTTACCGCCCATCAATTGTGTAGCTGAAGACACACTAAAGAAAAGTGTAGAAATTATATAACATATGCATGTATATATCCAGATTATCCTGATCTAACAATATTTATCTTCTTACTAAATACAAAATCCTTCCATTGTTAATATTTTGCGGAAATTTAAAATTCAATTGCAAACACATGAAGCAATAAAAACAATCGCACATAACACAGTTGTTTAGCAGGAAAGCCTGAAGCTAAAAACCCCAACTATCATATATTATGTATCATGGAGATCATGTAACAATCTCATACAAGGCTTAGTACATCAAGCTCTTAGTACAATACAATCGTCACAAACTAACATGAAGAAATCTACAAATTCATGCATTGATTTCTTGCCACCTGATAGCTTGCCTCCACCGCACAATCCCTGCTGAAGAAGACCCCTGAATGAATTCGAATCTACCTTGCCTTGACTGCACAATCCTCATTGGCAAATCCAATGTGTGTGTGATGCAATCAATGCATCACTATAGTCACAATGGATAGTCCATCTTACCCTTTCACCTATCTCTCCACTGGGTCTCCACTGGAACTGACATGCACTATATTTAACTGTTGTTTCTGTTCAGTTGTTAGTGAGTTAATAGTTGTGAATTAATTAACTAATTAATTAACTTAAATCTCACTAGTGTATCTTTTAGTTAGACTAGATACAACTAGCTCAACTGAGTTTAACTCCATTAATTGAGTTAAACTAAATAACAACTCCATAAACTACTCTTCCAACTCTGTCATAACTTTGCCACTTCAGTTCTAACTGAGTCCTCATGCATGAGCCACCAATAAACCCTAAGAATTGTGTAATTCCTTCAGCCCACTGATTTTCCAAATCTGTATACTGAAATAAAGTGCTCCAAGAGAATAAGTTGATATTTAGAGTCTGATTATTATTAAGGGCTAATAATAATCGAAAAATCTATTTTTAGATCGACGATCTATAAATAGACGTCGCCCAATCTTCTAAAAATAGAATTTCATCTATTTTTCCAACTTGACCAACCATCCACAAACAACATCCTGCAACTTCTGAAATATGATCACCATGTCTAAAAATAGACATAGTCTAAAAATAGACTTACACCTAAAAATAGCTTGCGGGCCCACTTAGTGAAGGTGATTGATTTTCACTAAGCTTCATCATCTTGTTGAATCTCAACAAAAAGCACCCAAAACTTACACCTCTAAGTTCCCTAGTGTAGCAATGGTGAGCCTGCCCAGGTATGTTAGAGCGATGCGCAAGTTCTTACCTCTTGTCTTACCGCCTAACAGTTGCAGACTAGGAACACTCTAACATCAAACAAAAAATCCTGGTTGATTGGATTGTCACTGCCATCCTCAAAAACGACGCCAAAATTTTGGACTTTATTAATCACTGTTAAATGACTATATTAATCACTGTTAAATGACTAAGACGGTACACATATTTTTCAATCCAGGGACGTCTTTTATTTCAATGGCAGTTTCCCTGTCTGTGCCAATATATCAAACCATAATAAAATCCAAATAAAGAGAAATCGTTGCTGAATTAAATGATGGAAGGAATCAATCATGTAGAAATAAAACGATCTACAGGAATGTAATCATGCCTCAATTAAATGTACATAGCGCACCACACAACAATTACCCAACTGGTATCTCTAATCACATCCGTGTAACAACATAATAATATTGAAATTGAAGCAGATCTACTCACAGCCAGAACAACAAAAACAACAGTTCCACTGATACATAAAGAAAATAAGAAATATGTACATCTACCTTAACCGTTGCAATCCCTGCTAAAGAGGAGGGCCCTTCCTCCCTAGCAAGGCGTAGGAAGAGAAAGAAACTTAAACAGAAACTAAACTAGACAATGCATGTAACAAAAGAAAAATGATAACTTTGTATTAATGTGACCAAAATTACAGAGCCAAAAGTAATATTGTTCTCCACTAACCTTTTGACCTCAAGGGTGGAGAATTATATAGTGGTTACATGTTCAAAAAAATGAGGGATGGATCATTCATGAGAATCTTATGATTCTCATGCTAATCAAAATAAGATAGATATAGTTACAACCACTTCTTAATAAAAAGTCTGACTGGAAGAATATAGATTACAATCAAAATCGCCTAAAAGTTGTCATCCTAAAATAAAATACGTAATGACTTCTACAACTGTTGTGGAAAATCACAACTATAGCGTAACAACAATAGAGGACAAGTTGGCATCCAGAAGTTGATGATATCCAGTCAGCAGTATAGTTGTAACAACATTTTATCTAGCGGGTGTGTAACAACACCATGATGTAACAACGTCGTGGTTTAACAGCTCATTCTAACAACACACCTTCAACTGCTGCTGTACGCCTCATGCCCTAGATATTTTGTGCTAAAAATAACATCAGGAAGGATAGTAAAAGACCAGAGAACTTCTCCAAACATTCATCCCCAGTTAGTCATAAAAAAAGACACGATACATCATAATAATCGATGAAACGACAAGATAATGAAAATGAGGTGAAACAACACTGTTTAAGATAGAAAGGTAGGAAAAAGAGGCAAATATAGTCCCAATGGTTGCAGTCAAAAGGTAATAATGGGGGAAAAATATGTAGGAAATAAGTACAAAACTGGCACCCAACATACATTTCTGCAAGCTTACATTCAATTTCACTCTTTTGGGCATAGGGATATCTATAAGGTATAATGTTTGGAGGAACACTTCCTGGAATCAAATGAATAGCATGATCATGATCACAAATAGGCAGGAGGCCTTTGGGAGTCTCAAATACCTTAGAATGATTGTCTGAGACTTTTTGGAGATCTGGAGAAATAGATGATTTTGATCTGTGAACCTTTAGTGAGCATAATTGTGCAATTAAACCTTTTTGTTCTTTATTTAGAAGTTTTGTCATGCCATTAGAGTTGATTATTTTTACTGGTTTCCCTGGGATATCCCTTAATTCAACTTCCTTTCCTTCCCAAAAAAAATTCAAGAAAAGTCCTTGAAAATTAAAAGCTATCATCCACATTAATTATAACCATTAGACTCCTAGTACAACATCAACACGACTAATTAGAATGGAAAGAATTGGACTATTCAATACATCTTCCCCCATGGTTAGCTTGATATTATGGCACTTTCTAGAGCAATTTATAGTACCTCCATTTGAAACCATCAATCGAAACTCTCGTGTTGGATATAGGAAGCAATTCAATTCGTTAGCCATCTTACCATGAATACAATTATGAGTACTACCTTAATCAATCAACACTATTACTTTTTTCTTCTTCATATATTGTTCTATCTTGAGCGTTTGAGGAGTGGTAATTCCTGAATGCAATGCAACATATGGTCAGATTCATTTCTTGTTTTTGAGAGGTTGGTTCCTGGTGTATATCCTCCTCTATTGATGTTTCTTGTTCCTTTTCTTTCTCCTCTTCACAGTATATGTAGAATAATTTCTTCTCAACACACTTATGACCTTTAGTGTATTTTATTTCACAACTATAAAAAATACCTTTTTCTCTTTTTTCCTCTAATTATTTTAGCGTCAACCTTGTAGGTTGTGGAAGGCTAGGATCAACAACACTTCCATATTTATACTTGTGAGTGGTAGACTTCCTTGTTGTCATAATTTTTCTTTCAACTTTTCTTGCCACCTTGAATGCCTTCTCCAATGAATCAGGTTGCCAAAGCAAAACCTCATGTTCGATTTTATCCTTCAAACACCCTGTTGATATTTTCAAGCCCCCATTGAATCCTTGACAAGCAATCTCTTTTCGTAGGGCCTGAAAAATCCTTTATTTGTTTATCGTTGCCTTCTCTTAGTCTCAAAATTGCATAAAAGACCGAAAAACCCACTTTTGAAAATGTATCAGGCCTTAGCCCCTTTCAGCCTAGCCCCTCTGCTCCTTTTCCTCCATGTAACCGAAAGCCAGAACCAAGCACTGGCCCTATAAGCGCTCACCGCAGATACATATCGGGCGCGTTTATAACTGTCGATCTATGTCGATCGGACGGCATTCACAATGCTTCATCGCGCCCGGACCCCACTCAGTTCACAACTCCGATAATCTGTCCACTGTCTAATTAGCTTGTAGATAAACGGTCAGAAGCTCACCCGCTCCAGTGGCTTCGCAGAGCGCTACTCCAAAACCGGGTGGTATGTATCACATCGCCTTTCGGCAGTGGGCGGTAATTCTCGTTTGGCCAGCGATTCCATATAGCGTTTGCCACGTGTCCTAGCGTACGGCTCCAAAACCGCCGTTCATTGCGCATTATTGTTCGATCAAAGTCACAGCTCGATATTCATGATAGCCGTCCGATCTGAAGGTCTTCATCCAACGGTTGTCGTACTCCAAAGCTGCACGAGTGTTAGTCCATGTCAAACGTGCCCCTGGCCCACTGTCTCATTGCCCTCCGATGCGTTTTCGACCGTCGATCTCGTTTCGAAAGCGAACGGTCCAGATCATCTGCATATCCTTCCATTGACTCGGTCCTCCTCCACGTCATCATCCCACGTGTTTATCACATTTTTCTCTCCGCCATTTATATATTCTATCACCTCTCATCCTCCCACCATCTCATCACGCCGCGTTGTTGCGCCATTATCCCCACTATGTTCACCTTCCCGTGCATGGTTTTCTTTAACGAGTTTATGGATTTTGCAGGTTTACAGTGGCGGAGAACTATTATGATTCACAGTCTCAATTACTGTGATAGAGAGCACGTCAAAGGACCAGTTTTCAGAACTGAATTATGAAGAAAGCCCCAGGAAGGCAAATCGATAAGACTTCCATTAAAGAAGCGGGGTTAAAATCTGTCAAAGTCTGCAGGGGCATTCAAGGCGCCGATTTCACAGATGAAAACATTAATGGAGCAGCAGAGGAATATCAGTGGATGATTGAGGAATTCAGCGTTCGGTGTTGAAGATTTTAAAGCCTAATTCAGGATTGGGAAGACAGAGGGTACCATGCACACGAAACAATATCCTCCAGGTTTCATTTTAGCAGGATTTTTCTTTCAGGAAAGGACAAAATGTTCATATGGTTTTACCTTTATACTGTGTTCCTGAAGGGTTTTCCACCCGGAGTATTTATTTCAGAAAGCAGGCTATAGAAAACGTACAACAACACAAAGTCATCAATCAATATGGGCATGCACGTTTCCGCCATTTTGTTTTTATGATACAATTAAATGTTTATCACCTACTTCATTTATTAAGTTTTCTCCTTCTCTATAAAACCCCCGAAGAACAGATTATTGAGGGTTCCAGATTTTATCAGAAAACTATGCAGTGAAAGGCTTTTTGTATACATTTTGTAAAGCTCTTGTATAAGGGCTCAGAGCCCATAGGGTCTCAGTGAGGAGGAGTTCTATCTGTTAAAGAGGATTCTAGTCTTTGGTATTTCACAGTGTGTAACCTTTTCTCTTATGTGTTATATTAATAGATCATTTCATTTCACTCATCTTTCTTGTATCATGTTTTGGAATGCGAGTGGCTCACTGATTTTTGGTATGGATTCATCCTAGTTGATGCCCATGCTCAGATCAGTCAAGCGCTTTAAATATGGCTCATGCATGATATACTGTTCCATTATTCATCTAAACCGTATTTCTACTATATTAGTTTCTTTGGGAGGGTGTTTTTAAAACGCCATTGTTGTGTATGGATTCTTAGATTGGTAAGCCCATGCATGGCTATGTTGTGTATCTAGATATCAGCCCAATGATAACTAGTATCTTCTTGATATTTCCTTCACAGCCCGCCCCTTCTGATAATTGATTTCTGTGACATATTAGTTGAACTGGCCCTCTTTACAGTAAATTGTCTCTCAACTGTCTGATGCTTTTATATTGGGATCTTGCATCTTGCTTATGCAGTATTTTTTTCCCTGTGACACTTTCTGAGGGTCTTGGTACCAATTAAATCATATTTCCCTGTTTACAGGAGATAGCATGTGAGCTGAAGCTGACAACTTCATACATTATATTATACGCTCCCTTGTTATGCTAAGATGTCCTAGGCACTGGTCTATCAAAACTCTAGGCTGTCTCTAGGAGTGACAACACACCCTATGAATAAATCAATCCTATTCTCCTTTGGAATATCAATTACCATGATATTCAATTTTTGGAAGTGCTCAATATGCTCCGCCATTGAACACTTTTGTTTGAGATTTATTAGTTGGCTAAAGAAGGTGTTGCTTTTTGTATCCTCATAATGTGCTATAATTTCCTCCGCAAAAATTGAACAAGTGACAAGTGGTTTACGAGAAAAAATCCATCGATACCATACAAAATGATTGGGTTCTAAATATAAAGTTGCAATGCATATATTTTGTGTGTGTTGCACAACATGGAAATTAAAAGATTTCTTCATCTATAGTATCCATGTTACCAGATCCTTGCCATCAAACTTCTTCATATGGATGTTTGGAATGTGGGGGTTTGTAAAACCAACGTTGGAGTCCCTAAGATCCTGATTAACAATCCTTTTTTTTTCTCATCATGAGTTTCATGGAATACCTTTTTTCCATTAGGAAGCATTTCTTGTAGCAACTTTGTCAAACCTTCCTTTAGACATTCCATGTCTTCTTTTAATGCATCCTTCAAACCTTCCATATCTGATTTTAAACCATTCTTCAAACCATCCATCTTATATTCCATTTCATTTTTGGTTACTCTTTGTGAAAGTGAAATTTGTTGCACTTGTTCGCATAATTTTGATATGTCATGTTGTATTTCTTCCTCTCCTTCATGTGTCATATTATAGCTTTCTAGTTTCATACTAGGTGTGCCCATTTTTTGTTTCAAGGAATTTCAGAATAAAACAATGATATATATACTTCACTATGTCCTTTGAATCACTTGAAACTAATTTTTGAAACAAAAGTTATGCAATTAAAAAAAATATATATACACCTTTTTCGTTCCTTTTAGGAGCTTGATATTGAAATTATTGTATCTCTACAATTTCAGATCTCTAAGGTTTTAAATTCCTTTTTATGATATCCCTTTAAGTCTTCTTTCTAGCCCCACAAGTCAGACTGAGAATGGATTCTTCAAGAAAGTGTTATGCCCAATCTCCCACAATGGCCTGATTATAGACTGGTTCAGTAGAGCGAACTTGTACGGAATTGCACGTGTCATCGATTCGACCTTTGGACCTAAAAATGATACCAAAAAAACTATACTTCATCCACTTTCAAATCTGATGCTCGGAGAGAAATTTTGACAATTTTACCTAGGTCATATATTTGAGATAGAATTTGGCAGCCTACAAAAACCGTAACTTCATTGAAACATATCTCCGAGAATATAACGAACCAAGTTTGAAATTCGTAGATGAGGTTCACTAATGTTTCAGCTCCACGTGGTTGCAATTTCAGCTTCTAAATATTTCAATAAAAAAAATGTAGCAAAAATTCCAAGATGACTTGTTTGCAGAAGCAAAACCCTAGAATCCAAAGCTCTTATACCAAATGTTATGCATCCAACTCAAAAAACAAAGGAAAATATAGATTAATGACTTAAAAATTATCCTCTTCAAGGGGGAAACCTCCTTTACATTACATAAATGAACAATTATTGGATGGTACAGATGATAAGACCTCCTTCTCATATATAGGATTCTAAGGGGTCACAATATAAGCAAAGCCTACATAACAATAACAATGTAAGGGCACAACAATAACAATAATGAGCTTCTATGGGGAACAACAATAACAACATGGGGGATACATGGGCACACCAATAACAATAGGGGGCTACACTAACAATAACAATAAGGGGAATACACTAGTATTATAGGTACTTAACACGATTGGTATGGTAAATAAAAATTAACTTATGGGGATAGAGTAATGAAAATGAAGGGATTTTTAGTTGTCAATAGAAATAATATAATGAAATTTTCTTTTATGTATGGGTGAAATAATTAATTTCTAATTGATATTGAGAGTTTTTATGTAGTTTTTTTAGTGTTTACATGATGGTGATGGAGTCTAGATTTGTATAAAATGGATGTATTTATAGTTGATGAGAAAATAGATCTATTTGACCCTTGGATATTAAAATATCAAGTGTTTAATTCCCATAGCGCATGTTTGAAATCTCAAATTTCTAATTCCCATGTCTCTAAGTTTTTGACTAAGACACTCAGTCTGAGGAGCTAAACGAAGCACTGACAGTCATTAACACTCTCCCATTCAATGTCTATTATCCCGTTGTCACTTCTCCACAGGAAAAATCCTCTCCCCTCTCTTTGGTTGTTATATCTGACTAACATAATTTGATGTTTTATGCACTCTTCTCTACATTTGGTTGTTGGCATGGCACTATGGAATGCAATTGTATTTTCACTTCAAACTCTGTATGATCAACATAATATTTCTTTCCTTTATTATACCTTTGTTTTTCTCTCAGGTCGATGAAAAATGTTGCACTTGTAGGTTTTTTTCAATATCATTGTTTCATTGTCATTCTCCTTAGTTTTTTTGTAAACGTTTAAGGGAACCAATGGAAAAGTCTGGGAAATATAGTTGGGTCTCTCTTTTTTTGTGACAGTTTTTATCACTCCACTAGATTCCTAAGGCTGAGGAAGGAATCCCAACATAGGTAACCACAAACCAAAATTTTGACTTGATAGATAGCCTTATCAAGCCGAAGAGGGCTCTCTCCAAAATGTGTCACAGCCAAGAGGGCTGGAGAAAATATGATTTTAGGCTATATAATGGGTGCAAGGGTTTGATTTTATTTGGGGTTGGGCTCATTGAAACAAGGATTAGGTCAAGGGGACTAGATTTGGGCCAATGAGATAAAATTACAGTCCATTCGATGGGGCAAGGTAGGTAGAAGGTTTAACACTTAAGGATGATTTTGGTGAGATGAATAGACTAATGAGGAGCTAGGAAGAGCATATGAGATGAATTCTCCCTAAACTAAAGAAAATGGAAAAATTATGCAAAATTCCCCAAAACAGAGCATGAAAACATGAATTCTGCCTTTCAACTCTAAATTAAGCATATCATAGACATGAAAATGGTTTATGAGCTTACAATACATTCATACAAATGATCACAAAGAAGAAACTACGTCAAGCATGCATACCACATGAATCCCAATGAAATAGCTGCAATTTGTCATTAATATCCAGGCCAAAATGTTTCTTAATCACTACACAAACTTTCAAATTGATGCCCACTTCCCCCATGTTCACTTTTCCCTTTGGACTTTAGCACTGATACTCTTTAACTTTCACACTTTTTGGCATTTTTCAGTTTGATCAAGTCATGGAGTTTAGCTTTCTTTGCTCCATTTAGGCCGGAAATGATTGCATTGACAGCTTGCGATGAATTTATTACATATGAGAACATAAAATTACATTTGGAAAAATATAAATAAATTACATATTGAATTTTATATCAAAATGAAATTTTGATATAAAATTCATTAAACTCAAAAATTACAACTTTGAAAATACAATGATTACATCATGATGATATTCTATATAGGAAAACAAAATTTCTTATTTATTCCCTCTCATATATTTGTTGACTTCATCTGAAATGGAGGAGTGACCTTGAAAAATAAAAATTCTAATGACCTAATGAGACTTCTTTTGACTTGACTTTCATGAATGAGATTTGATTTAAAAGACTTCCTAGTGAAAAGAGCATTTTCGTAGGTGTTGTTATGCTCAAGGAGACATGAGAATGAGTTAGCCAATATGATCTTCTGAGGCATAATGAAGTTTTATTGAGGAAGGCTACCATCAGTGAAAGAATTTTTTAGCATGACCTAATGGAATGATGTAAAATTCAAAATGAGACACCTAATATGAAAAATAAAGGAATGGTATTAGTCACTGATGGCAGAATGCATATTTTGACTCTAACATTGGCCTTATTGGGGATGGCAGTTCTAATAGAGGTGTTAAGAACTGCAGATATCTGAGTTGAGGAGATCAGTGCTTTATTCCATTGGGCCAAATATGGCTAAAAATAACTGAAACTAAAATGCAGGACCGACTATTTGACAACCTAATGACACAAAATGAATGAAACTAACTCAATTTGACTTGACTTGACTGAAACAAGACTAAAAAATTGAACTTAACCCACTTATTGATGGCAGTACATCACCGAGACTTGAGGGCTTCAAATCCTGATGACAACCACTTGCCTTCTGAAGAAATATGTAAAATCATGTGAAGTGATACTTCCAATGTAACCAATCCAGCAGATGGTTACTTTCTTGAATTCTGCTCTCACTTTCCTCGAGCAGGCAGAAAAAACAAAAGCTAGGCGACTCCAAGTGTCTATTGAACATGTGATTCTAGTCCATGAAAATAAGAAAATACATCTTCCATGCTAACTGTAGAAAATCATTAAAAGGATATTCAAAAATATGAAATGTTACCTTGTCTTGAGACTCAGAAAAAACACAATCACACTCTTCATTCTGATCTGAAAGAACACTTGGTTGTTGATCCATAGGAGAGCATAGGGAAGTATGACTTTCTGCTATCTGAGTGTTGGTTGCAAATTCCTGAGGCATGAGCAACTCTGATTCTTTCTTTGGCATACTGTCTGTCTTAGGCTCATACTCATCAAATTCATATTCTATGTCATCCTTAAACAAGAAACAATCTTCAAAATTATCAAACATGATAGCCCTATCATCTTCATGAAAGACACCAGTATCTACTAGCTCATCTCCTTGCAGGGAGTCATCATCATCAATTGGTTTACTCACAACAATATCCTATATAATTTAATCAAACTCTTCATCAAAATTATCTTCATATTTATCGTACTTAGGCAAATCAATTTCAAGAGAAACTTCATCAAATATGAGCATTGAAAAAGGAGATTTTCTTTCTTCAAGATGATCTATAAATCTAGTTTCAGGATTGTCCTTATTTAAACTTAGATTTTCATTTTCAAAAATGGAAGAAGTTTTACCAACACTTTCTTGACTATGTGAACACGGAAAACCTGCTTTAGCTTGGACTGTAATATGAATTTTCAGGAGTTGATCTATCTCATCTTCAGACAGAGGAGAAAATACTTTTTGTTTTCTTTTGATAACACAATAATTGTCTTCTTTCTCTCCTAAAGATTCACAAGGATGCTGAATATCTTCTTTAATATTTGGCTGATAAACTTGTTGTACTGCTGCAAGAATTGTTTCCTCTAGGAAGTCTTTTTGTACATCAAGACAATATACATCATCCTTTTCTTCCATCAGAGAAAACACTTGCTCTTTTTGGTGATGAAAAGGATTTTCATGCAAAGGCTCAAGGATCTCTTCATCCAAGGAGGAAACTGCGATTTCTTGTTGGGAGGAAAAATCATTAAGGGATTCTATGAGCTCATCATCTAGACACTCTTCATTCCCATACAAATTTTCAAGAAACTTAATGAAATTATCATAGATCTCACAAAAACTATCAATAATTGACATGGACGAATTAGAGCTTTCATAATTTTGAAAGAAAACTGAATGAAAGTCTTTTAGAGAATATAAAATAGCAGATGGTAGATCCTCATACCATGATCTTTCTTTTTCCTCCAAGGTAGCCATAAACATCTTCATCAGACAATATTCAGGAAACTCAATCTTTAGTCTATGAATATGCAAATGAAATTTGACCAAATGCAAACTAGCAGCTTCACCGTATTGACCCTTAAACTTTGACAGTCCCGATTTCCAATCTATACAAGGAATACGGTTCAGAAAACCAAGAATATGAGCTCTATTCATAGGAGCATAACTTCGAGCAATTGAATCCATTTTGACAACAGTGAGTTCACTAAGAATATCTTTAGACTACTGTTTCTTGAAGAGTGGAGTCGCCATAGGAATTTTGAATCTTAGGATTTTTCGACACTGGAGTCACCAAGTGAATGATGCACAACCTTCTTGTGCCTGATCATTGTTCACCATTAACAATCAGATCTGATCTTTGTCATACACCCAGGGGAAAGTTTGTCTCTTCGTTCCCCGACAATGACGCCAATATGTTATCACTCTACCAGATTCCCAAGGCTGAGGAAGGAATCCCAACAGAGGTAACCACAAACCAAGCTTTTGACTTGATAGCTAGCCCTATCAAGTCGAAGAGGGCTCTCTCCAAAAGGGTCACATCCAAGAGGGCTGGAGAAATAGGGTTTTAGGCTAGATAGTGGGTGCAAGGGTTTGATTTGATTTGGGGTTGGGCTCACTGAAACAAGGATTAGGTCAAGGGGAATAGATTTGGGCCAATGAGATAAAATTACAGTCCATTCGATGGGGAAAGGTAGGTAGAAGGTTTAACACAATGATAATTTTGGTGAGATGAATAGATTGGTGAGGATCTAGGAAGAGCATATGAGATGAATTCTCCCTAAACTGAAGAAAATGGAAAAATTATGCAAAATTCCCTAAAACAGGGCATAAAAACATGAATTCTGCCTTTCAACTTGAAATTAAGCATATCATAGACATGAAAACAGTTTCTGAGCTTACAATACATTCATACAAATGATCACAAATAAGAAAATATGTCAAGCATTCATACCACATGAATCCCAAAGAAATAGCTGCAATTGTCATTAATATCTAGGCCAAAATGTTTCTTGATCAATACACAAACTTTCAAACTGTTGCCCACTTCCCCCATGTTCACTTTTCCCTTTGGGCTTTAGCATTGATACTCTTTAGCTTTCTAACTTTTTTGGCATTTTGCAGTTTGATCAAGTCATGGAGTTTGGCTTTCTTTGCTCCATTTAGGCCGGAAATGATTGCATTGACAACTTGGGATGAATTTATTACATATGAGAACATAAAATGACATTTGGAAAAATATAAATAAATTACATATTGAATTTTATATCAAAATGACATTTTGATATTAAAGTCATTAAACTCAAAAATTACAACTTTGAAAATATGATAATTACATCATAATGATCTTCTATATAGGAAAACAAAATTTCTTATTTAGTCCCTCTCATATATTTGCCGACTTCATCTGAAATGGAGGAGTGACATTGAAAAATAAAAAACCTAATGACCTAATGGGACTTCTTTAGACCTGACTTTCATGAATGAGATTTGATTTAAAAGACTTCCTAGTGAAAAGAGCATTTTCATAGGTGTTGTTATGCTGTTATGCTCAAGGAGTCATGAGAATGAGTCAGCCAATATGATCTTCTGAGGGAGAATGAAGTTTTATTGAGGAAGGCTACCATCAGTGAAAGAATTTTTTAGCATGACCTAATGGAATGATGTAAAAATTTAGAATGAGACACCTAATATGAAAAATAAAGGAATGTTATCATTCATTGATGGAAGAATGCATATTCTGACTCTAACAACATTCACAACTTTTGTGTCTTAATTTTCAACTGGTAGAAATGGTGCTATTTTGGATACACCTAGTTGAAGCAATGGACCCCAGGGTAGTCTTTTTGGAGCATGGAGCATGAAATGCTATCAATGTAATATATTACCTTATTAATGGAAACCAGTTGTAGAATATTACAAAAAAAAACATTTGATACATTCATAAGTGAATCTAAAAACAACCTGTGGAAGGTCTTCCTATTTTATTTGTTAAACCTCTATCATTTATTTCAAACTGCATTCCTTTTGTATTTATTATTCCTTAAAATGATGTACTCCTACAAAATTCCTATTTAAAAGTAGATTCAAACTTTTTTTATTACTTATAATTCCTCCTTCAATTTAAGACCCATCATGGGGTCTTCAAATGACAAATACAATTCTCACATACTTTCAAAGAAAAAAGAATAGCATATTTACAACACATATTTATTGATAAAAATGTAACATAATTAATTTACAATATTCTACATCATTTTAATAACAATAAAAAGAATACCTAGTTATGGTGGCTCGATTGTGGTGTTCATTCTATGACCACCAATTGAAATATGCCACCTTGCAAACTAGGAAAGCTTATTTGACTTCTTAGCCTAGGAAACCTCCAAAGGTTCCCTATCCCTTCAAGCCCAAGCCCAACCACAACTGTAGGGTGTCCAAAATCAATCCAACGCCCTACCCATTACAAAATCCATTATCCAAGTATGATTTCTTACTCTCCTATCTGATTTTATCCTGACTCTCGGTTCTCCCTCACACCCTTTTTTTTGCATGAACTAAAAGAAAAACCAAAATTGTGATCTCCTTGACCTCCCCAAGAATGCCAAAAACTCATTTAAAAATAAATTGCACCCACTTCCATTGAAATAAATGTCATTAACTCTCCCCCCCCCCCCCCCCACGACCCCCCACCATGCCTCTCCTCGAGCCGCTCCCACTCTCCCTTATTCAAGGGAACAACTTTGTCACCTTGAGAATTAGTAAAATAGAAAAATAACATTACTAAATAAAATAATAGTATCTAATCATGTCACTCAACCTTATAAAGTCCCAATAATTGAATCAATTAAATCTTAAATGATCATGTTTAAATGTAATTTAATAACTCTAAGTCAAGATTAAAGGCTAAATAAGCACTAAGAAAACTTAGGACTAACCATATTCTTAATCACTAATTAGGCTTAAGGTTAGTCATAACTTATTCACTAATCAAGCTTACTTGTTAATTAATTATGTAGCATAATAGGCTACATGATATTGGCATATTCGTGCGAAGCATGGGTATGTAGCTTGCATACATGGTACTTATACTAATAATACTTATTAGAATCAAGCACATGAAACAATCATTCAATTGGTTGGTTATCAACACAATGTAAGATAATAGAATAAGGTAGGGGCATTACATTCATTTTGTGGAAAGTTGAAATTGATTGTTCGTCTTCAAAATATATTATAGTTAACAACTTTGAGTAAGAATGGCTCAACATGATTTTCAAAATCTTTGAAATTACATGCACATTAATTGTACATAATTGGACCAAATAATTAGATAGTTTTGTTAAAAGGAATGCACACCATATTTGATCTTTTTGAAATAATATAAAACATGTTCATCTATTATTTACTTGGTTAAAACTTATTTTATGGATAAGTTAGAACTAAAAAAAATTAGAGAACATAAATTAAGGAAACAAAATTGTTATATTCATAACAAATAATGGTGTAGTGTAATTTATAGACAAAATTATTTTTTTCACGACATTTTTTCCAGTTAATTTTAAACAAAATCAGCCATATATTTTTAAAAACTTGAGTTTGAATTGTTTAATCAGCATAATTTGAGTGTCCTAGGGTTTTTCTGGGTGTTTAATCCATTTATGTATTCAAAAACGTATTTTAGACAACAAAAAATCTTGAAATTGTATTACAAAATTTTAGTAAATTCGGATGAAAAAAGATAAGTTAATCTACATCCAAAATAATAGCAATTTCCCCTAAACCTGAAAAGGTACACCGAAGGAATAACAAATTTGGAACTAAATTATTTTGAAAAACTAAATCACTAAAGATTAAATCACTGGACATCATGTATACTGCAAAATCTAGGCAATACTAAACTAAAGCCTTGAATTTGAGGTCAACTTACATTTCGACACTTTGTGTATCTCAAGTTGTGAATAAGCCCTTGAATTTGGCCTTAGTTTGAAACTTTTTTTTTTTTGTAAACTCAATAGATCCTTTCTATTTTCTATTCATAAATCAAAATGCAGGTAAGAGAAATTGACAACTGTTGGCCTCGACGTGCCCATAGGAAACGAGGTATGTTGGTCGTCTTAAAGAGTTATAGGCCATCCAAACCATAAAATTCTTTTATTTGTCTCTAACTTTATTTAAGTAGCTAATATTGATCTTTCCTTGCATAAACATATAGAAAAAGTAAATGATATCTGCTATCATAACAAAAACAGAAATAACTAAAATCAGTCATCAGATGACTCTATAGGAGCCAGATCTTTCACACTCGAGCGAGGCATGTCAAATTGGTGCATACTTTCAGGTACTTCTCAATTATCCCCAAGCGAACACTTTGGTGATGTTGTCACAAGCTAATTTCTTGGATGGCCCTACTGATATCTGCCATATTTGAGGTTGTTTTTGGGTCTCCCCCATTCTCTTGGACATAAACAATTTCCTTCACGAAAAGGCATTTTAGTATCCAATAGGTGAGAATTGAGTGATGAAATAAGGATAATCTGCTACGAGTATTTCCAAGGTCCGTAATCATAGGATTTAGTTCTTCCTCAGCCATGTCAGCCTCCTCCTCTTCCTTGGCCCTTGAATCATGCTCCCACCTGTGAATCAGGGACTTAATGTAGCATGGTGTACCATCCGAATATGTTCAGAACAAGTTCTCCATCACCTCTTTTCCAAAATTTCTTCCACGTTTAGCTGGGGCATATTTTGGAACCATGTCTTCTCCCTTCTCCTTTGCATCCTTCTTTATTGACTGGTGTTTCACCATTCTCTTCAAATTTCAGTCTTCCAGCAAGTTTCTCTCCTGACAGGAATTCCTTGGAAGAACCTTGGTGACGATACGCTGCAGGTTACAGAGTTCTCCCCCGACAGCTGAACTGCTCACTGTAACTCTGTGAGCGGCTTCAGAAAAACAACCAAAGAATGGTAAGGTGAATATACATAGCCCATTCCCACCGCACACGTCAGCACTTATCCCAAAACATTCCTGATAGCCCACCTGCTGCATCGGGTTGTTATACATTACTATTTAATGCATTCATAAATCTCCATGGGTGGAGCTGCCCATCCCTATGTGTGCTCGTCATCCTTGAATTTGGTGTGATAGCCTTCGCATGCCTCCGCCACGTACCCTCGCCCTTTCTCTGTGTCATGCCCCTTGCATGGATAGCTGGCACCCCGATCGAGGCTTTTGGTTGTTATCCTAATCCTGGATTTGGTTTGCATTGTTACCCCAGTCCCATTGTACAATCTCCTTGAGTGCTACAAGACCTGGTTCTTGAGTGGATTTCTCCCATGATTGATCCATAACCTTGTCCTAGTTAATGCATCCCCAATTTTCCAAGAAGTTAGCTGCCTCATTGCCTGATCTTCTTACATGGAGAGAGGTCATATAGCTTATCTTTGCCATAATTTCCTTAATCTCCTGGATCAATCTTGTTGTTCGCCGGCTGCTGCTTATATGCTACCATCGCGCTCCCTTTTGCAGCTTCTGGAGGATACCAGTAACCATACCCGAGTCTCCTTCTATCTCAAGACAGTTATACCTTTCTCTATTTTCAATTATCAATCCCTATTTTGCCGCAGCCAATTCAACTTTGTTGTCTTCTGGGGAAGAAGACTTTTAATTTTTGTAAATGGAAGGCATGATTGGTGGGTTTAGAACAAGAAAGATTATTTTGGGGTGGATTAAAGACATGTAACTTCTTATTGTTAATTGGTTGGTTGGAATACCATATTTTGTTAGAGTGGCTTCATCTCAATTTTGTGTAAGTTATATTTTAAATATTAAAAAAATATTAAACACTTAATTGGGTTTATTTGGATATAAAAAATCAAGAGTTATTTTTCCTTTTATTCTTTAATGTATATATAATTTTTTCCATTTATTTCTTAATGTTAATTGGTTCGTTGGAATACAATCTTTTGTTAGAGTATCTTCATCTTAATTTTGTGTAATTTACATTTTAAATACTAAAAAATATTAAACTTAAAAATTTATGGGAAAAGCAGGTGTATGCCTATGTGCACTATACAAGGGTAAACATTAATTAGTTCATTGGAATACAATATTTTTTTATAGTGTCTTCATCTTAATTTTGTGTAACTTACAATTTAAATATTAAAAATGTAGTCTAACTAGCTAGAGGAATTGCCCGGTTTCTGTCAACGGTCGGAAAAACTTCTGATTCCTTTCGGCTCCGACTTCGGCTCTCGCTGGAAATTTGTAGGAATTTATAGGGTAAGTTCCATAGATCAAGAACCAAAGGTCACCACTCACAAACAGATCACAAATCAGTAAACCAGTATAATCACGTGGTTAAAACCCTCAAAGAGGGAAACAGTCCACGCCCTGAGCCAACGCGGCCACTTCAGAGAATTTATTAATATAAAAAGAAAAGTTACATATGTTTCTCTCATAAACGGTTACAGGACAAATGACCCTTCATGATATTTAAATAGAGATCATGGACCAATCGGGTCTTAAGCCACAGATCAAGTGCCATTAATACCGAGGTGAGAGATAACCGTCGGATCACTACAAATCGTGACTGTCGGATTATAAGTTACAAATGTACATGGTAAAGAAACACCCTTTACCTAACTCTACACTAGAATAAGTTATTCTTAACTATTTCCTATGTGTCGGAATATCCTAACATCCCCCCTTAAGAACAACTTGGGATAGGATTGAAGGATTTACAAAGGTGACACAAAAGGAGTCTGTTTCCTATGTGTCGAAATATCCTAACATCCCCCCCTTAAGAACAAATTGGGATAGGATTGAAGGATTTACAAGTGACACAATAGGAGAAAGAAGGAGGCATTAGAGCCTATCCCCCCTTAATGACAACTTTCATGAACTCCAAGCATGGATCGAAGTTTGGTAAACTTCACTTCTGTGAGAGCCTTCGTAAAGATATCGGCTACTTGATCATTGGTCAGAAAATACTGCACTTCAAGAACACGATCATGAATGAGCTTTCTGATGAAGTGTATGTGGAGTTCAATGTGTTTCATATGTTGATGCTGAACTGGATCTTTACATAGTTGAATGGCACTCCGATTATCACACCAAAGTGTAGTTGGATGTTGTTGATGAAGACCAAATTCAGATAGGATTTGACGAAGCCACATGGCTTCCTTGCTGGCTTCAACTGCACCACGATACTCTGCTTTTGCTGAAGAAAGGGAGATGGCACTTTGTTTCTTACAAGACCAAGTAATAGGTCCTGAACCAAGAGTGAATACATATCCTGCAGTGGACTTCTGATCATCAGGGTCACTAGCCCAATCAGAATCAGTGAAACCAATAAACAAGAGAGATTCTCCTGCACTGTAATGAATCCCGAACTGAACTGTACCTCGAATATATCGAAGTATTCTTTTAGCTGCTTTCTAGTGACTTTCATGAGGTTGGTGCATAAACCGAGCAACAAGACCAACGACAAAGGAATGATCAAGACGGGTATGGGTTAGATACAAAAGTTTACCAACAAGTTGACGATATAAGGTAGCATCAACTTCAGGGGTAGTATAGTTGACTGAAAGCTTGACTCCAGACTGAAAGGGAGAAGGGACAGGCTTACAGTCTTCCATGTGAAAGTGGTGTAGAAGATCATAGGCATACTTGGACTGAGAGAGGGTAATGCCTTCCTTGGATTGCAAGACTTGAAGACCAAGGAAATAATGCAAGTGTCCTAAGTCTGTCATTTCAAACTTCTTTTTGAGGCTATACTTCACATGATTTATATGGTTTCGATCACTACCAGTAAGGATAAGATCATCAACATAAAGAACAAGGATGGTGAAGGAATTACCCACTTTCTTGGTGTAGACAGTGTTTTCAGAATGACACCTAGAAAAGCCATTATCTAAGATAAATCTATCCATTTTGGCATACCAAGCCCAAGGAGCTTGTTTGAGACCATAGAGAGACTTCCTAAGGCAACAAACAAGGCTGGAGTCTTTTTGGATAAAGCCATGGGGTTGTTCCATGTAGATTTATTCATGCAAATATCCATGTAAGAAGGCGGATTTAACATCCATCTGATGGACTTCCCATTTAAAGGACGCAGCAAGGGAAAGAACAAGGCAAATAGAATTCATTTCAGAAACAGGGGAGAAGGTTTCAGTATATTCAATGCCTTCAACTTGTGAAAAACCTTTAGCGACGAGACGAGCTTTATCTCTATCCACTTTTCCATCTGGTCCAAACTTTGTTTTGTAAATCCATCTGCATCTGACAAGTTTTCTTCCTTTTGGAAGAGGAACAAGATCCCAAGTATTGTTTGCCAATCAGGAATGATACTCTTCATTCATAGCTTCATCCCAATCTGGATGACCGGAGACTTCTTCAAAGGTTTTTGGATCAAGTTTTTCTGGAACTTGAGCAAATAAGGAAGAGGCTCTTTTTAACTGAGAACGTGTACGTCGTCGACCGACAGGGTCACCTGCAAGAGAACCTGCTGCATCTTGAGTAGAGCAGACCCATCTTGGAAGCGGTGAAGTATAAGGGACAATTTCACGAGATGGAGGAGGATTTTCATCCTCGCTGTCATCATCTGAACTAGAAGGAATGCTATTAAAAATAGAAGAGAGAGAGAGAGGTGGCACATATGCCGAATCAGGCTCACAGGCCAAAGGTGGCACACCCGCCGAACTAGGCTCGCAGGCCAATATATTTTCATCAAACTTTACATCTCTTCTAATGATTATATTTTTGGATTTTGGTTGAAGAAGTCTATATCCTTTGACATCTTCAGAATATCCAACAAAAATACATTTTTCACTCTTAAGTTCTAAGGCTTTATGTTTCGCATCTGGAATATGGGCCGAAGCATCACTTCCAAAAACACGAAAGTGACTTACATCTGGTTTGATTGAGCTCCAAGCTTCTTCTGGAGTTATATTCTTTAAAACCTTAGTAGGAGTGCGATTTACTATGTAATTTGCACAGTTAATGGCTTCTGCCCAAAATTGAGACCAAGTCCTTTAGATTGAAGCATACAATTAGCCATTTCTTTTAAGGTGTGATTCTTCCTTTCAGCTACACCATTTTGTTGTGGAGTATATGGAACAATATGTTGCAATTGAATGCCATGCTCAGTGCAAAAGTTGATAAATTTTTTGTTAACATATTCTCCGCCATTGTCTGATCTTAACTTAAGAATTTGATGTCCAAATTGTTTCTCAACAAAGGCCTTAAAGGCCAAGAACATGTTAAAAACTTCACTCTTGAGTTTTAAGAAATATACCCAAGTGCGTCTGGAAAAATCATCAATGAAAGTTAAGAAGTACTCACAACCATAGAAAGAAACAACAATAAGTGGACTACATAAATCACTGTGCACAAGCTGCAAAGGGGCTGAAGTGTGCCAAGAGGCACGTTTGTCAAAACTATCCTGATTATGTTTTCCGAGTACACATTTGGAGCAAACACCATCTCGGCAAGATACCATAGGAAGGCCCGTCACCATATTTTCCTTACATAGATTTTGAAGAGAGCGATAGTTTAAGTGACCAAATCGCTCATGCCAAAGTTTGCTCACATCATCATTATGAGCAACAAAAATAGAGGGAAGAGATGATGACCCAAAGTTGTCAAACTTATACAACCTTGTGGAATCATCAGCAATGCCAGTAGCTAAAATATGTTTAGGATCTTTGAGGTCCTTAATTACAACATCATGAGGTGAGAATTCTACTATTTTCCCTTCACCTAAATGAGTTATCTGATAAACAAATAGAAGGTTGCATGACAAGGTAGGAACACATAGTACATCATTAAACTAACCATTATCTAGATGAATGGGTCCAGATCATACAACACTAAGAGATCTATCATCACCAACATAAATATGTTTGGTGTTACAATCATTGAAAGAAGAAAACATGGATTTATTTTTAGCCATGTGGTAAGAAGCTCCAGAATAAATGAGCCACTCATGAGAAGGAGAAGAAGAAGATACATTTAATGCATAACCAGATCTTGATGCTTGACAACCACAAGAAGAAAGTGCCATGCTTGATGATGAAGGTGAAGAGTGTTCCAAATTTATGTTATGCTTATTCATTGCTGCTTCTAAGGCTTCCATCTTCTTAAAACATTTGGACTCTATATGGCCATCTCGATTGCAAAAGTTGTAATGTCTATATGTCTTCTTCCCTTTGTTTTGATTTGCCTTATTATTTTGGTGATTTGATTTTTCAGTTTGCGGCTGAAATTTCTTAGGGCCCTTGTTTGGTTTAGGACCATATTTTTTAGGACACTGCTTCTTGGAATTCTTTTGATATTGTTGTGGTTGGGCTGCTAAGGATTTCTTAGAAGCATTTCCAGCAGTGATAAGACCAAGGTGTAAAATTTTTTCTTGTTCTCTTATCAAAGAATCACAAAAGGCATGAAAAGAGGGATTTTTGTAGGTGGTTCCTGAAGAAATGATGGCTTCTCTAGTGGAATGGAAGGTGGAAACAAATACAGAGTATGCATAACCAAGCTTAGCAAGAATGCAATATATGAGGCTATTGTCGTCCTTTTTGATCTTACAACCTTCTGAAAGAATTCTAAGGGTCTTAAATTTGGACAAAAAATCTTCAATGGAGGAGAAATTATTGGGGTCCAAAGCAAGCAACTCATTTTCAAGCTGGTGGGCCCGGATTTGATTTTGAATTCCAAAAACAGCTTTTAGCTTTTCCAGGGCCTCATCAGGGGTGTCAATGTCAAGGATATGAAATTGAAGATATTGAGCAATGGACATTCCTATCAACCCTCATGCTTGATCTTGTTTATTTTCCCATTTAGCAGCTTTATCATCATTGGAAGGTTTAGTTTCTTGTTCTGTGGCTATTCTATAAAGCCATTTACTTCTAAGTATATCTACCATGTGAGGTAGCCATTGGAAATAATTGGTGCTATTAAGAATAACTGGACATGCACTTTCCATTTATTTTTATTTTTAAATGAAGCTGAGAAAAGCTGAAACTAACTGCTCCAATGGAAATGTCTCGAAAAAATAGTCTATTTAAAAAAAAACGGCTCGAAAAACGGCTTCTGAATGAAGACGTTATGCCTTTTGAAAAATCTGAGTCGTAGATGCTGAATAGTTACGAGAATGGGATGAAGTGCGGCTTTTTAAAAAAAAATTCCACCCCTTTGAACAATTTTTTTTTACAAAAGAAGCTTGAGAGGGAGACTTGAACCCAAGACCTCTATTCTTATAAACTAACCCCTCAGCAAGTGAGATAGTAAAAGGATCACGTATAGTAAAAGGATCATGTTTTTTTTTTACTCTTCGGTGTGTGTGCCTTTTCCTGCACAAAAAAAACAGAAAAAACTGAGCCAAAAAAAAAAGAAATGCAAAGTATTATGGAAGAATGTTATATTTTCGGTTAGCCTTACTGGAAACTATCACTTTTTTCACTATTTCTGATTTCCCGAGATTGCACAAAAGCATACGTAGCAAAAAAAATCCCTTTTTCCTGTTTCTGCTTTGGCGAGATCGCACGGAGCACATAGAAAAGAGCATACACAGAGAAGAGGGTATAGATCCGGCAAATAAATAAAACATTAATACCGAAAATAAACATAAAAAAACTGAAATACGCAGAACTATTAACAAATATAACTGCAAAATAGATGCTTTATACCTCCAGATCTAAACTAACATAACTTGGGCAGCCGGAAACATTTTCGCATGAAAAAAAAGGTGTTCCTCATTGTAACAGATGCTATGGACACAACCAAATAGTTCTCCAAGCCCAAAAATGTTCAGAAATAGTAGATCTACAAAATAGCATTTGCATGCAGTCAAATCGGCTTCAGATTTTGATCAACAACGGACGCGGCCCTCAAAATAGCTCTGATACCATGTAGGAATTTACAGGGTAAGTTCCATAGCAAGAACCAAAGGTCACCGCTCACAAACATATCACAAATCAGTACACCAGTATAATCACGTGGTTAAAACCCTCAAAGAGGGAAACAGTCCATGCCCTGAGCCATTGTGGCCACTTCAGGGAATTTATTAATATAAAAAGAAAAGTTACATATGTTTCTCTCATAAACAATTACAGGACAGATAACCATCCATGCTCTTTAAATAGAGTTCATGGACCAATCGGATGCTAAGCCACGGATCAAGTGTCATTAATACCGAGGTGAGAGATAACCGTCGGATCACTACAAATCGTGACCGTCGGATTATAAGTTACAAATGTACATGGTAAAGAAACACACTTTACCCAACTCTACACTAGACTAAGTTATTCTTAACTATTTCCTATGTGTCGGAATATCCTAACACAATTCCCCAAACTTTTGACA
The DNA here is from genome assembly GCA_034641835.2 of Pinus albicaulis. Lineage (NCBI taxonomy): Eukaryota > Viridiplantae > Streptophyta > Pinopsida > Pinales > Pinaceae > Pinus > Pinus albicaulis. The sequence goes on along the minus strand of CM076579.1, from coordinate 1,468,542,212 downwards.
CAAATTCAATGCTATCAGAAACCAGATCCGAGGAAATCTGGAAACATTATCTAACCCCGGATTTGCGGGTATGCACGAAATGATTCCAATTTTCAATTCAATTCTTCGCGCCCACTCTTATTCGGCTCATCGCTCATTGCTCCCCTGTTGTTCTTGTTCGAAACCTGCAACCTACTGAACCAGAGCCAGAAGTTACCTCGCGAAGATTGCAAAACTTCGCTCAGTCCGGGTAAGTAATGCGAATCGCCTTCCTTGTAAAAACAGAGAGAATTTTTTGTTGTTGTTGTTGTGGCAATTGTCGCAATTTATTTGAAAAGTCTAGGATTGATTCCATTGTCGCAATTTCTTCCTTCATCGTTTACCGAGCGATGCGATATTTGGGGAAATTTACAAGCAACCCGCGGTCCACTATCTTTGCTGGTTAGACTACTCCACGTTGAGTATTTCCCAGCATGAAAACTAGCCTCTCGTATGCATAATCAACGTGCCCAATGACACTGCCGCCATCGATGTTGTTATAATAACACATCAAAATGCACAAAAAATACATGTAAATCTTTTCATAGAGCCATGTCAAATTATATGTATGCATCATTGTTTTTGCATACAGTCCTCTCCACTTCAACTTTGTCTTGCTCAATATTTTAATGAGAAGTGATCTAAAAGATCCCAATGGTTTTCTGTTTGTTGAATTTCTTCTTGGAATAATTGTTTAAAACTTTGATCAGAAGCTTGATATTCAATGAGGTTACAAATTTTGCTGCTTTTTTCTGGTTGTGATAAGAAATTAAATAGTATGAATGTAAAGCGATGCTTGCAGTTTCTAATTTTATCATTTTAGCCTTACTGACCATCCACAATGCCACACTTGTATTAACAGTATATTCACACAACTTATGGAGCTTGTGCATCACATTTTAATTCTTCTGTTGTACACCATTTGGGTCTCTGTTCTGAACGATTCAAAAAATATTTTTTCTTCTAATGGTACTTCAGCTATTCTTGTGTGACATACCTTATTTAGCTAACTATCCAGTTTAGAATAGAAATTAGTTTATCACACTATAATAGTCTATAGACTATTCTGTAATAAATTCATTTATACTAAATCTACTGTTAAAGGGCTCAGGAAATAATTGTGTTACTCGTGAAGTAAGTTCAGGCTTGAAATGATCCATAATGATTTGCTGCTTAAAGACTAGTAAAACAAAGTGAGATTTGTTGGGTAACTGATGATTGAAAGCTACTCACAATTTTTCCTGAATTCAATTTTTACTTCAGTACTTATGTTTGTTTAGATTTTTGCTATGTTTCTCCCTTGTTCAAGTCATACTCATGTTTTTTTGCTTTTTCAAGCCATTCCCGAGTTAAAATTGTGTCTATGAATTACTTGTTTCTCAAATAATTGTCATTGATACCAGACTATTAAATTTTTAAGCATGTGAAATAGATGATATTGAAAAGTACTGCTGAGGACATATATAGACTCTAGAGTATGTTTCTCGTGTTAAAATGAAATAGTCACTTTCATTGATTGAATATATTTGGGTAGAAATATGAGTGCTTTGTCGTTTTTTTTGTGTACTTGGACTAGGAGGTTAGAACATATAAGACAATTTTTCTAGTTTTTTTTCCTTATTTGTTATTACTTATTCCTTATAGTTGATTGTATCTCAAGTTATAAGGAAAAATTAAAATAATTCTCTTAATGTGTCAATAAGGATTTCTAAATTCTTGTCTCTCTTTCTTTTATGTTTATCAATAAAAGAGGCAGAGTTATGTTTACCATGTAACAGTGGTTTTGGAATTGTACCTTCAAATGCATTGCATGAAAGATTAATGTAATTCAATGCTTTGCAGCTTCCAAGTGAGTTGAACCTTAGGTGACTAAGCTATTAATTACTCATTAAGCCTAATCATCCTTAAAGTGTAATTCTCCTATTGGAATTGAAAGCTTATTTGCACTAATTTGCTAGATATCATAAAAGTAAGTTTTAATACAAATAAGTATTAAGTTTTAAAAGTTGTACTATCACTTTATTTTATCACCATCCCATAATTAGCTAATTTCTAGTGTTATTAGTTATTAGTTTTTTTTTTCTTCTTCATCGTAATAGCTTTAACGTCCCAAGTTTCTTCTTAGGTGTTGTTTTCATAAAGATTCTCACTAAAATCCACATAAAAAACTTAAAATGAATACTTGTTTTCTTTACATATTTTTAAGTAGAGAATTAGAGAAATTATGAAATTAAAAAACTAAAAATCTTAATATTTATTTGTATTAAACTTACTTTTATGATATTTAGCAAATTAGTGCAAATAATCTTTCAATTCCAATGGGAGAATTACACTTTAAGGATGATTAGGCTTAATGAGTACTTAGTAGCTTAGTCACCTAAGGTTCAATTCAAGAGAAAGTGTGTAAGGATATACTGGTAAAATGTTTATGCAATTATACTATTTTGTATTTGATCTATGCCTTTGGTACAAGTAATGTTTTTTTAGGGCTATGACATGTAAGAATTATAGCCATTTCAAATTTTATATTGTGATACCTCCAATTGTGGGGCTCTTTCCAAACAAGCCTAGATATTGGTCTTAATACCTTGTAATAACTAAAAACATCAACCTTTTCCTACATCAATTTATTTTCCTTGCACACTAATATCCAAAAACAAGAATTTGCTTTCCTCAATAACTAGAAATAATACTTTCCTCTCTTAATGGTATTTTCCAAAATAGTTAATTAGATTCCATTTTTAGGTTTAGAGTGAAATTAAGGTTAGGGTATTTTTCTCCTAGTTATATGGGCAAGCACTAATCTAATCCCAATCCCTTTGGGCCTTAACCCTTATTGGACATTAGGATCAATTTATTATATTAAAATCAATCATTACCATTTTCTCATTCCACAATGTCATAATACACACTAACCTAATCCCAACCCCTTTGGGCCTTAACCCTAATTCGACATTAGGATCAATATATTATATTAAAATCAAGCATTACCATTTTCTCATTCCACAATGTCATAATACTTTTAAGTTACATTCTCCTCCTTAAACTAGAGTTCTTCCCTTAGATGATAATTTCACAATCGTATATCATTAAGCAATGAAGTTGCCCCCAATATCTAACCCAAGTTGGTATAGATCCCAAGAATTGTACCACAATAATAAATATTATTAGTCAAGTAATACAAATATATTATAATGTATTTTGTGTTATCCTTAACATTTAACCGTCACCACTGTGGTTGCTTGATCTGTGAACTACCATGGATATTCGAGTGCACACTTTGTCACAACAAATCTAATAAAACATATTAATTTGAAATCTATACTATGATGGTTAATTTTCCTTAGATTATTGGATTTATTAAATTATCATTTCTGCTTATGCATACAATATATGAAATATGGAAAATTGAGAATAGTGACAAAGATGAACACTAACAAACGACAATGACACACGATGTGCTATGTGAAACCCTTACATGATGAAATTGAGCTAGAAGGTGAGGTTGCTCTACTCTCTATTTATCTAAATGGAAATGGATGCAAGTAAAAAGGAGTGACACATGTGTCCCGTGGATTGTTACAAAACACAAACCCTCTCTATTTTCTCTCTCTCTCTCTATCCACTCATAGATACTCTACTAATTGATGGAACAAAACACATTGGAATATAATGGAACCCATTTTCCTCTTAGTGGTATGGTTATAATACAACTCGATATCCTACTAGTGGTTAAGCTTCACTCCTTCAACTCTTAATTAGAGTTACAATATTGACCCTTAGAGAATATTCTTCATCAGGTTCATCTCGCTAGCCACTTTACTATGAGTAATAGGTTTGACATGGCATCCTTTCAAATCATGATGGTAAAAAAAATGAGGTCAACTTCTAGGTGGCATAAATTTTGCATTTGGACTTTGTTTGAGGTATCTCTTGCACTGTTGGAAAGGTATAAGAGTGTATAAAAATGCTAGGGACTCTCTCACAAGTGATAGCTTTTGGACCCCAAGAAACTCTTGGAAATGCCTCAAACTTCCTCCAAAACGTATAAAAACCCAGTTCATTAATATGGATCTGTAGATTATTATTTATTGAAAATGAATGCAAATTAAATATTATCTAGAAAATAAAGAACAAAAATAAAACAAATATTTGAAACAAGATATAACCTAGGAAACCCCTTCATGACAAAACCGAACTAGTGTTCAGAAATCTAGGGCAACAATGGTGGGTGATTTCTCTTACTTTGAAAATTGTTTGTAATGAAATTTTTACTTAACTTAATGAGATAATAGGACACATTGAAAACAATTCTAGGTATGCTTCCTGTATAAAATCCTCATCTTCCCAAGTAGCCTCCTCAGGGATAAAGTTCTCCCACTACACTTTAACCTGGGTGATGACTTGTCTCCGCATCATTGTTTCTCTCCTCTCGAGAATACATTTGGGATCTACGAGGAATTCGTTGTCTAGTTCTACCTGCATCAAACAATATTCAAACAATTAATACGTGTACATCTCATTTCCTTGAACACATAAATAGTTACAATTTACATTAACACTCTGCCAATGAATTACATGTTGGGGATCATTCACATATCACTTCAGTAAAGATACGTGAAACACATTGTGGACCCTTATGCGATTGGGTAAAGCTAGTCGATAAGCCACCGACCCTATCCTTTCCAAAACTTGGAATGACCCACAGGTTCGGGGAGCAAACTTTGCACAAGTAGTCCACCTCAAGGTGTTTTTATTTGGCTTAATTCTGACATAGACATGATCTCCAACTTCAGACTCTTGATGGGTTCTTTTCTGATCAGCATAAAATTTTTGCCTATCCTGGGCAACTTTTAAATTCTGTTGGATTTTCTTCACTTCATGTTCCATGTCCTTCAACATTTCGAGTCCAGGCATTAACTTAATTTCACGACTACTCTAATTTATGGGTGTCCTACACTTCCTTCCATATAATGCCTCAAATGGACTCATATTTAGGGACTCTTGGTATCCGTTATTGTATGCAAGATCCACTAAATGTATGTAGTCTTCCCATTTCGTGGGTTGCTACATAACATACATTCGTAACATATCTTCTAACACTTGATTCAACACGCTCAGTCTGCCCATCCGTTTGTGAATGATAGGCGGTACTGAACTGAATCTTTGTGTCGAGACCGGTGAAGAGAGCCTTCTAGAATACTGAGGTAAACTTCACATCCCGGTCTGAGAATTTTTTTTTAGGAATACCATGTAGTCTAAATATATCCCTCATAAAAATATCTGCAATTTGTATTGTTTTGTAGTTAAACTAAACTGATATGAAGTGAGTTTTTTTACTGAGTTTGTCCACCACCGCCATTATTGAGTCGTTATTCCTCTTAGTTCTAGGTAGACCCGTAATAAAATAGAGTGAAATGAATTCCCATTTCCACTCCGATACGGGCATGGGTTGTAATAAATCGGCAGGGTGTTGATGTTCAAATTTAACTTGTTGATATTCCAAACATTTAGTCAAGTTTTCAACAATTTCTTTTCGCATTCCGAGCCAAAAAAAATCCTTTATGATTGTTGTAAGAATCTTTTGATAACCAGGATGGACATCATAACGACTTCGATGATATTCATCTAGGATCAGTTGTCTCAAGGAAATTTGATTAGGAATATATATATATATATATATATTCTCAAAAAGTCAATAAATGCTCACTATTTACCTCATTTCCGACTGTTTTCCTTGGTTGTCTACTCTCTTCCATAGAAACTAATATTTTGGGTCTTTTTGCACTATTTCTTTAACTTGTTCCTGAAACTTAAATTCCACCCGGTTATAGTAGTGTTCATAAATACAGTGTATCCTTCTACTTAAAGCATCAAAAACCCAATTTTCTTTACCTTTTACATGCTGAATTTAGAATTCAAATTCACTCAAGAATATGTTCCACCTTGCCTGGTGAGCATTCAGATTAGGTTGCTTGAAATAGCTAGTTAAACTATTATGATTAGTTTTTAACAAAAATCTTTTCCTAGCAGATAGTGTCTCCTTACCTTAAGTGCGTGAACCACATGATTAACTCTAAGTCATAAAGCGAATTACTCTTGCTCATGCTCCTTCGATTTCACAGATTAATATGCAATGACCTTTACACCTTCTTATGAGTTGAAATCTTGCTCCCACTCCTTCTTGGCATACATTTGTGCAGACCTCAAATTATTTATTTGGGTCAACTACAACTGTCTGAGGGCGGTGGTTACAACCACCAACAAGTTGGGATTATCACCAACAAGATTATGCTTGTAGCTACAACATTCCAACCTATTATAAAATGTGCTCTAGCCAACTGCTTAAGGAACTGCACCCCAGGTGGACCTCCATAGAAGGATCCCTTCGAATTTGTGACTAGTAAGAAGAGTGAACATAGAGCAGGCTCTGCGAACAGACTAGTTAGTGCGCCACCCAATACTCCCGCAACAACATGAGTATGGAATACACTGAGAGTGTCATGAACCTTCTGTAATAAGGTTGATCTCTTATGTAAAACCATCATTGTGAACCACGAGATGATTCTAGACAACACACCCATTACAATTTCTACCCATCATTGCATAACACCTGAAGCACGAGGAACATGGACAATGGACATCGAGAAATGTTCTTGGGTAACTTGAAAATGCATCAATATAAAGCAATATTGAATGGAGCTGAAAATGGACATTTTTTGGGATATATGCAGACACATTTTCTTAATCAAAGTTTAAGTTTTGATACCAAAAAGGAAGAAATGTCCTCTAATACCAAGGATGATCAGATTTCTCTTTGTTTTGAACTAGGAAGTTCAGTTCCACTATTTTAAATTAGGTCCAAGTCTCTTATGCTTTCATATTAATTTTTTTTCACAGAGGACAAAGCCATACATCAGTCATCTAGTATTGCTCATAAAATTCCTTCAAGTTGTCATAAACTCCTTCCTACAATTTAATTGTGAACTCTTTAGGCATTTGATTTTATTTTCACAGTGAATGAATTATGGGTATTGATTAAAAAATATAAAGAGCATGAAAACAATACTTGCAGCAGGAGTAATGCAGACAAGTCTTATTATCATTCCCTGGACAACTCCAATGACAGAGGGTTTTCCGAAAAATATGACATGCAAGCAAGTCCATACCGGGAGACTGGTGGTTGCAAAAATGTTGGTATTTAATACTACATTGATGAATCAATGTTGGTAGAATAAGGATCCCCTCCATTAAATCCAGACCACCCCATCCATAAAAGCCTTGCTCTAGCAAGCATTAATAGTACATTATTGGGAGGAAATCTTTCACGGTCCTTTGTTAACCGAGGTCCAACTTGAAAGAAGAAAAAATATATATATATATATATATATATATATATATATATATATATATATATATATATATATATATATATATATATATATATATATATATATATATATATATATATATATATATATATATAGATTAGTAAGCCACTTTCAGAAGAAGCAAAATACATCATATTTTTTCAGGGAAAACCTGGGAGTCAGAACCTAAAAATGCTTCCCCAAAATTTTCATTCGGAACCCAGAAATGCTCCCCATAATCATGCATGGCATACTTTGTAAACCCATTAACATTGACATTCATTAATGTGCTTAACCTAGGGATTTGAATCACACACTGCTGGCAGGGAAGTAACCACATTTCTAGAAACACTGAACTAGCAATGAATATCATATGTTGAATGAGCGAGTTCAATTAATATGAAATTAAACATACCCAATAAGCTGCAGTGAAACCTGAAATGGTTGAAGAGACATGGATGACATAACCTCTTGAATAGTCAATCACACCCCATTGAAAAAGGAATCCTCCTCCCCATAAGCTGAAGGCTCCCACCGAATATGAGAAGGTGAGCCATAATGGCACAAATGCCATCCAGGCCTTGATATTTATTCTTCCCAGCACTGAACCAACCAATAAAATCAATGTTATTGCTGCAAAAGAAAACTAGAAATACACCATGCTAGCCATAGGAAATAAAGGTGTAATCATAGCGGTCTCTAGGGTGCATTATGATAGTTGTGTTGTGATGCAGGAAGGTGGGCAACTCCATTGACGTACTTTTGGCTTAGTGCTGGACCTGACTTGCCCAAGAAATGAAGCAATTTATGCCCAAATGCCATTTTATATGCCCATGTAACCCAGTAGATCATAACAACAAAAAATGCATAGAGTGCCATAAAATCAGAATTTACAGCCCACTTCTTTTTTATTATGCTACCATATAGGATGACTAGACTCGACATGCTCTGCATAGCCCCAAACGTGGCCGATACCATTTTCCAGGCATTGTCTCGTTTGTTAAGCCAATCAAGAGATGTAGTCCCATTTTGATAGGAAGTGGCACATAGGTTGCCATGGAAAAAGCAATAATCAACATAACCACTTCTTTTTTATTATGCTACCATATAGGATGACTAGGCCCAACATGCTCTGCATACCCACAAACGTGGCCGATACCATTTTCCAGGCATTATCTCCTTTGTTAAGCCAATCAAGAGATGTAGTCCCATTTTGATAGGCAGTTGGCACATAGGTTGCCATGGCAAAAGCAATAATCGACAGAATTCAATATTGGACACCAAGACAAGACCTTGCATGAGCAGCGCTCAGGACCAAGGCCTTACCTGCCTAAGCAGAGCTCAAGTTAGACTGTAGACCCTCTCTTCATCCGGCTACAATCAAAACCTCATCTAAGGATTTCAAATCGTCTATTAATTTACAATCTTACTGCATTCAACTGCAATATTGAATTCATTGCAGAAAGAAATTCCCAAGGGCTAGTATTCAGTTATCTCTCACTATGCAATAAGTTCTTTCCCCATAGGCTACAGACACGAGACATTTAGTTACTTCAAAGATAAGCTGCTTGCATTTAAGATCCCTTTCAATTATCATTTTGTAAGAAATATGATGTCCTATTTAATATTGAGTAATCAATTATATTGACTTTCCTAATTTAATCTACTTCTTGTAATTTGAGATCCATTTAGATTGTAATATGATGATCTTGCATTGTTTTTCAAATTTGAATGGTTTTTACATATTTTTCTTTTTTTTGTTTAGCATGGGTTCTTTTTCAAATGAATATTTTTTAATGTACCATTTACCTATTAATTCTGAGGTTTGTTCACTCATTTAAATGTTGATAAAAATCCTCTTGTGCTTGCTTAAGTTGTTCATTAGTGTTGAGGGCTTGCTGAAGTTCTTGTACCTTTTTTATTTAGAACGGATAGCTTTTTTTCTAACATGTTTCTATATAGGGTATATCTATGAATTCCTTGCATATTGTTTGACCAAATCAGTTCAAAATGGGAAAGCGAAGAAAATGGCAGCATATCATGGATCTTGAGGTGCAAGACCTCAAAGACAAAGTGACATTTTCTAGTAAAGACTTGGTTTGGATGGAAATAGATCAAAAGAACAATAGTATTGATTGAGTTGCCTTAAACCCGTTAAAACGAGTTTTTGATTTTATCAAAGGAGAGGAAGAGAATTCCATTACTCCATCTAAGTTCATACAGAAAACAAAAAAATAACCAAAACAAAGAGCTACTGCTGCATTGCGATATGAAATGTGAGTATTTCAAAAATGCATTGTTTAGATCCTTTGAAACCAAATTTATCTTTATTTGTATGTACTAACACTTGAAATTTTTGGTGTAGTTATCACTGTTCATTTGGACCACAGGGCAAAAGAGGAAATCCTCCAACTAAACGAAGGACCTCCTTTGTGCAAAAAAGGGGTTTCCAAAGCCATTTTATTGTCAAGGTTATGCATGAAATTCTTGATAGAGAAATATTAACTTTCAATATGTATGAACATGAAGATGGGTAGGGTTGGCCTTGTCATGGCCAACATGACACTTCAGGTGATACCAGGACCTTGCACAAGCCAAAGCTTTCAAGTGACGTTGTTTAATATGTAGAGAGTTGTTTCTTTTTGGGAGTGCCTATTGATATGGTTTATAGAACTCACATTAAGAGAAATGTTGACATTGGATGCGGCAACTCAAGATAGGGATTTCTTCTTGTGCAGGAAATATATTGTAAATATATATAATAGGTTGGCGAAGGGAAATTATCAACTTCACCAAAAGGATGAAATGAGTGTAAACCTTTGGTATCAAAAGCATCGGGAAGATTTTTTCTTTTACCAAAAGCCCAATGGTGTGGAGGTCCCTTTTATAATAGGGATTCAAACAAAGTGGATGTTGGAGACAATGGTCAAGATATCGCACAATATCTTACTAGCCCCGGATTCAACATTTAATACAAATAAATATGGGGTAAGTCAGATGCCAATGATTGATTGAATATACTTATTTAATTTGTAGACATTCAATATGATTAAAAACTTGCATTTCACTTTATGTAACGTTCAATATGACAGTATCAATTGTATACACTTGTGGCATTTGATGAACAAAAAAGTGGGGTGCCAGTTGCATGGGTTATGGCATCACGCAACACATCAGATGATATTGCACTATGGTTGGAGCAGCTCATGCACAAGTGTTTCGAAACCCGTCCTGATTGGAAAGTCAATGCTTTCATGGTTGATGATGCATTGGCTGAAATCACTGCCTTGAGGTAACTTTAACATTGTCATGATATAACTAAACTTGATTTTTTTCTAAAAATAACACACTAAAATGCATTGAATATGGCAGGAGGATCACAGGGTGTGATGTGATCTTATGTGTTTGGCATGTACAGAGGGCTTGGTTAAAAAATGTCAATCGGTTGGCCACTAGTTCCATAAAATCCAATGAGATGTTCAATGAGTTAGGTTACATCATGAAACACACTCTCAACAATGAAGTGGAAGATGCAATAAGTCAATTTTTTATCAAATTTGCAGATGAAGAGAAGTTCTTAGACTATTTCCACAAGAATTGGGTTGCTGGAGATAAGATTCGTAAGTAAACAAATTTTTCGTATCATATGCATTTTTGTTTTCTATAAAAATGATGTATTGAGACTAACATGGTTCTATTTGCAATTAGGGATGTGGGTGAAAGGTTGTCGGGAGTTTCCTCATGCAAATCATGAGACAAATAATGTTGTTGAGTCATACCATTGTTACTTAAAAACAACATTTCTTTCTGATAGAAGGAAAAAATGTGCTCAGAGGATGGATTGGTTGTTGCATATGCTACTAACAACCGTTGAACCTTGTTATCAGTTCAAGGAAATCTTAAAAGAAGAAGGATTTATAAACAACTACAAGAGATAAAAACAACTAGAATCATCAATAGAACGAGCAAGAAAAATTCTATATACTGATTGTTGTCCTCATGAGAGCATAACCTGTGTTTACTGGGTCAGAAGCCAGCCAAATCGAGGAAAAAAATACCTTGTCACCTGGTATCGCATAGATTTTATAACATGTGAATGTCCATGTTCAATTCGTGGAAACCTTTGCAAGTATGCCATAAAGGTTAATTGGTTGTATTTCCAGTTGGATAATTCAAATCCATTGCTTCATCAGCATGCAGAGGATAACATATTCAGTGACCCACCTGAGATCAATATAGAGCCCCAAAACCATGACGTAGATGGCGATGCTACTCTTATGGCCACAAATATTGTTGACGCAGATGCCGAGACACTTCATTTGGTAAGGGAGGAGATGTTTAGCATTTTACATCTCATTTTAGATAACCCTCCTACTACTTTGGTGAAGACAAACCAGTTGACTAGTATGCTTAACAAATTGTTGGATGAAGCCAATAATTTGCATATTATGGATTTTGACTTCACACCTAGGTCGAGTTCTCTTGATTCACCTTTGAAGAGGAAGAAGAGTTTCCTTATCCCTACAAAGAAAAGAAAAATCAGGAGAAAGAACAATGGTTTGAAAATTGATTTAAATGTTGATTCATCAAAATATGAACCATTTGAGTTTCGATACCTCAATAAGCAAGGACGTCCTCAATCAAATAATGCCATGTATATGGTTCCAGGTTAGTTTCATGTGTTGAATAGAGTCATGATTTTAAATTTAAGTATTTAGTCATCATCATTCTTTAACATGCCGTATTTTTATTTTTATAGAAATGCAACAATCCACAACCATGGCGATAACCCAAGACCAAAGGGAGATGCACGACCATTCAACCTTACCTGCCATGCTAGGTACATTTGACACTATTTCATTGTGTGCGCACATATACATTTTCTTCTCTAGAAATTTCATTGCACTACCATATGACACATTGCTAGGTAACTATAGAACAAGTGGAGAAGAATAATCTTCTACCATGATTGATTATCCATTGAAGTGCTTCAACTCTAGTGAGAACCAATGAAGTATGCAAAAACAATAGGTAAGTAATTTCCAAAAAGTGTATGCATGTACTTTTCGAAGTGATGGGTCAATTAATTGCATAGTAACTTGGATAGGATTCTTTCATTTATTTGGTTTGAGTGTAAAAATATTCTTAATATTCCTTATTGTTCCATGTGCACTAGACCCAATTCTGAGTTTAGAAACAAAAATAAATACAATATATAGATATATGATTTATATAATGTGAATCTCAATATTTTTCTTGTGCTCAATTGTTGAGTGCAGACTTCTTGCAGTTTTGTTACTGTTTGCGGCATCCTCTTGTGTGATGGAGAACCAGCTAGTTCTTGTAGTCCTCAAAAGTAGTATTATGGGCACTCATGACGAAAGCAACTCAAAACTAGGGACTCAAAAGCAAGCTCAAAACAAGTGTGCACATGATCAGGGACTTTATTACACAACCAATATTGTCATAAAAAATGTGGAGAGATTGGAAAGTTGTACCAACTTATATGAAGCTGGGAATATATATTTGAACTTCATATTTTATCTATATAGTTAAAGTTTAGTTGTCCAAAATGGTATTCTAGCACATTTTGTTTTTATCTATCGATGTCTTCATGGTTTGGTAATTTACAACAATTTTTTGTCTTGTTCATTTGAGATAAGTTCAGGCTGAAATTGTTGACAATAACTTTGATATTGAAGAGAATATGGCATAATCCATTGCTTTAATTATTTTTGTCATTAATACAGTCGGTTTTCAACCATTAAATAACCCACTTGCTATTTGCTCAAAGTTTGCATGAATCTGGAAGATATCAAAACAATTGTATTGTATAAAGCTTAATTAAATGGTGAGCTCACATTTGTGCAAATAGGCTTGAAAACACATTGCAAACAAACTGGATTGTCAAGTCTGAAATACCTTTTGGAAATAAAAACATTAAAGAATGTTGAATGTTAATATCATAACCTAAACATTTGACTTGGAAGCCAACTATAGGAATATAACCAGTAAGGAATGTGCCATCATCTCTAACATGTTAAGCCTATTCTCACCTCTAAAACAGAAGTCAAGGACACCATTGTTCAATATATTTTGAGATTTGTCTTGAGCATATTTGAATGCAAAATGATATTGTTGTGGATCAATAGAAAAGAAAGACATTTTTTAAATAATTTCACATGTTTCATGTATTTATGGCAACAAACTAGGAATGCGGTAAGTTGATGATTATGTACTTTATAGAAACAATAACAAAAGGTCATGGAAAAGAATATGTATAAAGTTGGAAATAGCCTTCTATTGTCATTAAAAGTTGCCTTTTTCTTTCCTTACTTTGGGGAGATTTTGTCATTAAAGAAAATTCTATGTTGGACTGTAACATAAGGGCAAGCAACCTACCCTTTTATTGGCAACTATAATGAGAGATTGGGTTGACCCAGAAAATCTCAAAGGCAACTAGAGGAGAGGGATAAATAGCAAAAAGGAATAGTTGTAGGGCACCAACACCTTCCCAAGGGCTTCCTTTAGCCCTCCTACAACACCAGCAACAGCAGCATTCTTGTCCTATCCATTGGCTATGTAAAAATAAGCAGTATTTAGTGTCCACAACATAAGCAACTGCCTAATCAATATTTCATGGAAAGAAAGAGCATTCTTTAGTGGGTTTAACCGTGACAACCATTTTAGGCTCCACCTCAATATCTAAGTGGGTTATCAAGGATGAGTCAGCTACTGTTAGAGAGCCTATTGTGCCAATCAACTGCTAGCTGAAAACTCTGCTAGAAATCTTGCCAAAGAAATGTATATATAAATATTGCTTCAAGCAGAGTGGGAGATTGACATGAAGGATACTGGCATGTGAGATTTATTTGATCTCTGTTGTCTATTTATGAAATATTTCTAAACATTATATGATTCAGATGGATATGAAAGCAATTGTTCTCATTTTTTTTTCAAACCAGTAAAATTTATGAAAGCAAAATTCGAATCTTAAAATTATCGCTCATCGATTTGCGATTTGCTTCTGCATCTTTTAACTATGCATGTTCATGTTTGTCCGAAACGCAGATCATGATCCATTAGTCATTAATGTGGGTGCTATTAATGTTCTATGCACAGAAATTGAGTAGGGTGTATATTTCTGCTGTAAATATAAAAAACCAGCAAGCTTAGATTATGCTACTCCCTTTTATTGTGATTGATCTGAAATGTGAGAACTTCTTATTTCTAATACATAAATGGACTGTAGGGGCATTTACAGGATATGTCAACTTTAAAGAAAGGATGAGATCCTGAAGCTTTCTGGCCCTTTACAGACTCTGCCTAAAGAAATAGTAGAATTAATCACTAATGATCTGGAAATGAAACTACTTGTTTGCTGGTGCAAGGTATTCATTATCCATAAACTTATGTGTGCAAATTGTTTAATATGTTTTTCAATTGGAACAAAATTATTTTGGTGAATTTATGAGTATTTTTGTGTGTAGGAGGCTTATTTCTTTTTACTATTTAACATCTTTAACTTTGATAAAACACAAAAAATAAATCACATAATATAACACAACATATGATAAGACAATTCACCCCTCTTGGGCTACATCTACCGAGTCCAAGGCCCCCAAATGGGCATGTACTTGCTCTTATTATGTTCAAAATTAGTTATACAGTGTGAAGTTAGCCTAAACAGGAAACAATAGCTGTAGAAATGAGTTCAGAACACTGAAAATAGTAAAGATAGGCTTTTTTTTCACGTCCAAAGGTTAACCATATCCCAATACAGCTCCAACACTCCCTAGGCCCTAATGGCTCTCCAAGCTTCTTTGCTGAAAAATTAAATGAAGATGATCTATGTTGCCTCTTCAACCTGCACCATTGACTCTGGAATTCTCAAATTACCCAAAATATTAAAAAAAAAAAATTCGCTCCAAAAGGTTTCCCCTAGCCAAAGTTATGAGCCAAACAACTTTTTCCCAATTAGGGCTATAAAAACTCCACCAATTGTGGTGGAACTGCAGATAGCTCCACCATTTTATGGATTGGCGCTATATTTGGATGGAATTTTCCAAAATCTTTGCATGGTTAGGGTAGCATTAACTGTGAGGGTAGACGTGGCCACATGGGGAGGTTAGGCCGACAGTTGGAGTTAACGGTTAATAAAACCGTAACATAAATTTTCCGCACCTAACGACATATAAAATGTGAACACCTCATATAACGGTTGGTTAACCATTTAATCCACCACGGGTTGTTACTTGGGCCATGGTTATTGAACTAGGTCGTATGGTGAGGGGGTTGGCCCCTAGGGGCTGGCCCCCTTTAATTCTCCGCCCAAACACATTTCAACGTTCAAATAACACTGCCGCCCCATACCTATTAAGAACCAACGGTGTGGTGAGACGGTAAGACGTGGTGCTGTTTTCCAAGAGGTCAAGGTTCGAATCTGGTGAATGCCAAAAAACAATTTGAACGCGCATTTGTTTGAAATCCTAGGACCACGTGGCGGCCTCCGGGCAGGCCACTTGGTGCCATTTGATTGGCCCCTACACATAATGTTCTGCAGAATATTCTATGGAATATTTTGTGGAATATTCTTGAAATATTTTGTAGAATATTCCTTTTTTAATAATTTTTTATTCAAAGTCAAACTAAGTCAACTTGGGCTTTTCCCTGAAATTGAGAAACTTCAAACTTGAATATCTTCCACATACAGTATCAGTTTTGAGTGTCGTTCACAGCTACAGGATCGTTTTGACGAGAACTTTCTTATCGTTCTGGTTTCAACGAATTCTGAGAAAATAAAATTTTGAGCATTTTTACAACTTAGGACATGATCACCTGATCACACCTCCCAAATGGGAAGCTTTTGGACCCAAAAAAGCTCTTTGATTAAAGGAAATGAAGATGAGGACACTGGTTCTCCACTCTTCCAACTTTAAACTACTGAAATCTTCCCGACTTCATCAAATTGAGCTTTTCATAAAATGATAAATTTTCCCTTAAATTCACTGATCGACTGTTGCTAAAACTGACTGAGTCATGATGCAAATTCTTAAAATTTGCAGAACAACAACTATATTTTGTAGAAAACAAATTTTTTCTACAATGATCAAACTTCAAAGAAAAATTAAAACAAGATTCACCTTTCCAACTGTTCACATGGCAACTTTTTGCTGAATAAACTCTGTACTTGTGTCGAATCTCGACCAAGTTTTCTTGCCATAAAATTTTGCCATTTTCAAACCAACATTGACCCATGCTGAACTGTGTGCCCTCTTTGTTTGCATGCCTTTCCATCTCATGGACTCTTGCACTGCTTTGCACTGACACTTCGTCCTCTGCACCGATCGACACCAAAGGTACCTTGTGCAACATAATGTCATCTTCTTTCAAAGAAGAACTGTTATTAGACTGAGACATATCATTAGCAATATCATGAAAAGGTAAATGTACAAAATATTATCATTTCAACATCAACAAAGTCAGATTTTGACTTGCATTAACTAGCCTTTTCAATTGACCTGCATGGACTAAAGAAGATTCTAGCTTCTTCTTATGTGCTCTCACAATGTACTCTTTTACATCCTTGAACAAGTGATACTTATTCTCATGGCGATAGAAGATTGCCTTTCTGTCATATAAATATGGACTACCCAACACGACACCTGTTATGTCAGGCGGTACTACATCCAATTCAGCCCAATCAACATACTGAGCTGTTATGGCGAAGCACAACATGCACTTTCTTGAGACTTGTAAGTTTGCATCCTTGCATATCCACCCAAGTGGATAAGGCTTTGGAAGTGGAATTGTCTCAAGTTTCAGCTATTTGACCAAGTCTTATGATATGAGATTAGCTTGAGACCCACTATCAAAAAGTGTGTCTATCTTTGTGTGGTTTGAGATTATCCTCACATGAAATAGTTCTATCCTCCTCTTTTCATCTTGAGTTTCTTTTTGACAGTTTAATGAGCTAGAACTGGGATTTGATTCTTGTACAACCTCTTTCCCTTTGATGTTCTTTAATACCATGGCGATACTTTTTGTCTCATCATCTGATTCTGACCCTAAGTCTTGTTCAACAGTTGCTACAATTTTCCTCTTTTCTTTGGCATTGTATTTGTTTTTATATTTCTCTGGTTTCAGCTTAGGATGAAGCTTCCAACAGTGGTCTTCATCATGGCTTGTTTTTGAACAGTTCTTGAAAAATAATTTTCTCTTTTCCTTTCTGGAATTTGCAACCCTTTTTCTTCCCTTGCTTTTAAAATTATTATCCTCATTGAGAGCATCAAAAGTGTTTTTCCCTCTAGCCTCTAAAAGCGTAGCTTGTACACAAACTTCGTCTAGACTAGTAGGATTAAACATAAGAATAGTGTGTTGAAGGTAACTGTGCAAACCACCTATGTACTTTAACAAAGTATCTTGGCTTTGTAAATCTACCCCAAGTAAGAGTGCTCTTCTCCTAAATTCCTGGGTATAGTCTTGCACATTCTGTCCCTTAAGCTGTCTAAAGTTTTGCCAGTTCATTATAGCCTTTTGAAGGTGAGCAAGAGGATAAAATTTCTTCTTGATTGCAGTAATAAACTCAGAGCATGATAGTGTAATCTTACCATGTTTCCTGATTTCCTCCTTGGTCTTGGCTTCCCACCAAACCAATGCTGCTCCATCCATCCTTAATTAGGCTAGTCGTATTTTGGTGTCATCATCATGCAGATTTTGAATCCTTAAATAGACTTCCAGTTGTCTGATCCAATTATATAATTTCTCTGCATTAACATCACCATTAAACATTGGCAATTCAAGTTTGACATCAAGCTTTAGAAAAGGATTTTTACCAGTTGTTTTTTACTTATGTGACTGATTTATTGAAGTCGAAGAAGATGATGTT
This sequence comes from Pinus albicaulis, assembly GCA_034641835.2. Lineage (NCBI taxonomy): Eukaryota > Viridiplantae > Streptophyta > Pinopsida > Pinales > Pinaceae > Pinus > Pinus albicaulis. The sequence goes on along the minus strand of CM076579.1, from coordinate 1,468,523,936 downwards.
GAGGAAGAGGATGACAATGGAGATGAAGGATCATCATTTCCTCCATTCCCTTTATTTGACTTATCATTGTCCTTCTTTCCTCCTGAATAATCTCCTTCTTCTCTTTGGTTTTTAGACCCTTCTCCAAAAATTCTATCATTTCTTTCTTGATAGAGGATCCTTACCATTTCAGTGATATCAAAGAAAGCTTTTCGAAAAACCATTTCTTCTTCCTTGGGATCTATTTCTTCATGACCTTCTTCTTCTTTTGAAGACATGCTTGTAGCTGCTTCTAAGGCTATTGAGGGTGATATAGAAGGTGGAGATAATGGCACCCTGGCCCTTGTTGGTTGTGGATTAGTTTGTGCACTAACCAATTGTCCTTCCCCTCTTTTAAGTTTAAGCCTAGTAAGCATCAAATTTGCAAAACAGTAAAATATTTTTTTTGCACAAAACTCAAAACTTGAGCTCAATCCTAAGCTCTGATACCAATCTGATTTGAAATGTGAGAACTTCCTATTTCTAATATAGAGATGGACTGTAGGGGCATTTACAAGATATGTCACCTTTAAAGAAAAGATGAGATCCTGAAGCTTTCTGGACCTTTATAGACACTACCTAAAGAAATAATAGAATAAATCACTAATGATCTGGAAATGAAACTACTTGTTTGCTAGTGCAAGGTATTCATTATCCATAAACTTATGTTTGAAAACTGTTTAATATGTTTTGCAATTGGAACAAAATGCTTTTGGTGAATTTATGAGTCTTTTGTGTGTAGGAGGCTTATTTCTTTTTACTGTTTAACATCTTTAACTCTGATAAAACACAGCAAATAAATCACAGAATATAACACAACATATGATAAGGCAGTTCACCGCTCCTGGCCTACATCTGCCGGGTCCAAGGTCCCCAAATGGGCATGTCCTTGCTCTTATTATGCTCAAAATTAGTTATACAATGTGAAGAAAGCCTAAACAGGAAAAAATACCTATATAAATGAGTTCAGAACACTGAAAACAGTAAAGATAGGCTTTTGTTTCACCTCCAAAGGTTAACCATAGCCCAATACAACTAAAACACTCCCTAGGCCCTAATGGCTCTCCAAGCTTCTCTACTGAAAAATTACCTGAAGATGATCTCCGTTGCCTCTGCAACCTACACCATTGGCTATGGAATGCTCAAATTACCCCCAAAAAAAAAAAATTCACTCCAAAAGGTTTCCCCTAGCCAACGTTATGAGCCAAACAACTTTTGCCCAATTAGGGCTAGAAAAACTCCACCAATTGTGGTGGAACTGCAGATAGCTCCACCATTTTAGGGATCGACGCTATATCTAGACAGACTCTGCCAAAATCTCCGCGTGGTTAGGGTAGAATTAACTGTGAGGGTAGACGTGGCCACATGGGGAGGTTAGGCTGATGGTCGGAGTTAACGGTTAATAAAACCGTAACATGAATTTTCCGCACCCGACGGTATATAACATGTGAACACCTCATATAACGGTTGGTTAACCATTTAATCCGCCGCGGGTTGTTACTTGGGCCATGGTTCTTGAACTGGGTCGTATGGTGAGGGGGCTGGCCCCCTTTAATTCTCCGCCCAAACACATTCAACGTTCAAATAACACCGCTGCCCCATGCCTATTAAGAACTAATGGTGTGGTGAGACGGTAAGGCGTGGCGCTGTTTGCCAAGAGGTCGGGGTTCGAATCCGATGAATGCCCAAAAAAAAACTGAACGCGCATTTGTTTGAAGTCCTATGGCCACGTGGCGCCCTTTGATTCGCCCCTGCACAGAATATTCTGTGTAATATTTTGTGGAATATTCTTGGAATATTCTATGGAATATTCTTTTTTTAATAATTTTTTATTCAAATTCAAACTAAGTCAACTTGGGCTTTTCCCTGAAATTGAGAAACTTCAAACTTGAATATCTTCCACATACAGTATCAATTTTGAGTGTCGTTCACGGCTACAAGATCATTTTGATGAGACCTTTCCTGTCGTTCTGGTTTCAACCAATTCTGAGCAAATAAAATTTTGAGCATTTTTACAACTTAGGACATGATCACCTGATCAGTGATAAATATATAAAAACCAACAAGCTTAGCCCAAACTGATAGATGCCATGTCACTCCTAGAGAAACAACTGTACATGTCTACCATGAACACGTGGATATTATTTAACTCTTGCGGTTACACAATTATACATTTACAACATTTGTTTCCAACACAAACATAAGCAGTAGCAAATGATGATACAAAATTAAATAATGATTTCCACTTAAAAAACATTTCGTAAGATTTCAGCCAAAAATATAAAACATAAAACTCAATTAGATAATGCCATAATGTTTTAATAACAAACACAAGACCATGAACCAGTTACTTTTCTCCAAATACATTTGTCCATATATCTATCACCCTTATAAAAAAATGTACTAGTTACAAGTTGGGGAAAAATAATACATTAGCAGGTTCTTTAGTGATAGAAACATGCCTTGATAGAGCCAAAAAAAATGATAACAACAACCCATTTTCATAATGGGGATGTGTTTGGATGCTGATCAATGATGTTTGTTGTAGTGGATGGTGATCCTATGTCATATTTGACATCTACATTTGTGCTTAACAATGCCCTCGAAATTATATCAGTAGACATCTTTTGAATCACTGCAGAGTAATCGATGGTAAAATTTTGAAATTGACAACTCCAATTTATTGCTTCCCTATAAAGGGGTTTTAAATTCTCCGCTCGAACCTAATAGATTCCTTTCATTTGATTACATATCAACTCTGAGTTGGTGAATACTTGAATATCATTGACATCATGTTTTCTTTCCACTTTTAGCCCTTCAACAAGGGCAATGTAGTATGCTTCATTGTTTGTTGTTCTCCCATGCACTTCTTTCTTTCCATGGACCACATGATTTGTTACCATGTTGTGAAGGGAAAATTTCACAACTCCTCGACTTGGATTTGGAAAGCATGAAACTTCAATGCATAAACACCACTTTTGCACCATTTTTTACACTTAGAAGATCTGAAAAAGAAGAAGAAGATAACAATAAATTCATATTAGATAAGTAGGCAGTTATCTATTTCTTAATACTCAACATGTTATTCAGTGATATATAACTAAAAAAATCAGTTATATATTCCTAATCTATTCCACTAACTGCTAATTAATTGAACATCCATTAACCATTTCATTCTTCTTTTATTTTATGCCTTTCAAATATCAGGACAAGGAAAAACAACTTAAAAATATCTTAACACACAACTAACATTACAACGACACAGCTAGCATCTCCAAGCAAGAAACAAACAACATTTGGGAACATTTCTGGTGGACACATGAAAATGAAACAACTAGCCTCTCCAAGCAAGAACCATTAACCATTTGGGAACATTTTATGGCAGATAAATCAAAATGAAATAGCTAGCATTTCCAAGAAAAATCCTCGCAGAATTTGGGAACAATTGTTTCCGATACATAAAAATGAAACCACCAATATCTCCAAGCAAGAAACATATATCAAGTTGCGAAGTGCATGGTAGAACCAAGAAGTTAGGGCACAATATATTTTAAACCCTTTGGTCCAATACCCTGATGGTTTTAAAGTTAATATGTTTAATCCAATAATGGGCATTTCATGCTTGGTGTAGATTGTAGGGATGACCTTAAACAATAGGCAGGTTGGACCTCTTTAATTGGCATGGAATGGTCACTCTAGATGTTTTGGAAGTTGCTAGGGTTGTGCATCTGAGACATGGCATCCTTAGTCCTCTGTACAAAATGTGTATCCAAAAATATGTTAGTCTACATATTTTTTCAAAATGAAAACCCATACTAGGGCAGAAAACTCATGTTGGTACCAACCCGTATAATGTCTCAGACACAACATAACTAGAGCAGACCAACAGATGAGAGAGAGAATATGGTAGGGAAATCTTAAATGCAGATACAAAAATGTGGCTTGGTCTATGAAGAAATACTTGCAAATATATTGGATGTATTTATTTATTGAATCTTTAACATAAAAATATATTTTTACCTGCTTAATTGTAAATCTCAAATTAGAACCAGAAGAAACCTTAAAATGCTGAAAATATTGTGTTGGTTGCAGTTTATTAAGGAAGAGGGATTGTCTCTGCTAAATTTATTCCGCAAGCATTGTTATAGACAATTCGAGTTTACCCCTACATTTTGTGAAACATAAAAAAGTGAAAACGTTGATGAAGGCTACTTGTTATTTAACTATGAGTCTCCAGAAAAAAGGTACATTTGTTACAAAAGCAACATTGGTTCTCACTTTATATTAAGGCAACAGATCAGTACACCTGGCATTCAGGTTGACTTAATCTTTTAGTATATTTGCTTTTATTTCTTACAGCTACTGCAGACTAGCACTCACATTGAGCAAACAAGAAATTTCAGATTCTTATCCCCTACAAACAAATTTTGAGAAGTAATTCCCCTCACCCTCCCCCACATACGGATTCAAAGTGCGGGAGTTGTTACCTTGCCAGCAGCCTGCAGATTCCCCCCTTATTCCATGGTTTCCTAGATGGAGGATGGTATTAACTGCCATCCACTAATTGCAGATGGTAACCTCATAAGACTCAATGGGTATTTGAAACCTCTTTGAGCTTTCTGCCTTAGCACCAACCTATCACATGAGGCTTATCCCAAATAATATTATAAATAACTAATGAGCTACACAAATTTTGAGATTTATAAACCATTAGAGTCAAAGTTCCCTTACTGTCACCATTTAGGGTTGTGGAAATAAAACATCACATGATTGTAAAACATAACTCTAGTTCATAGAGAGAACAAACCCCACAATGCTCACTTTTAGTAGATATTTTTATTAACACAGTTTGAGTCATGACACACTAATCAACTAGTAGATAGAAGTGAATTTTAGTATTCTAATCATGTCTTGAAAGAAGCTAGATTTAGTACCAACATTTAACATTGGCCACACAGGAATATCAACTATTGATCTTATTAGTCCCTCCCTTTTCACTTTTAATCATTGGGCACTGCCATTCAAGTTTCTTATATGTATACAGTGCGTATTATGACATTGTGGAATGAGAAAATGGTAATGATTGATTTTAATATAATATATTGATCCTAATGTCCAATTAGGGTTAAGGCCCAAAGGGGTTGGGATTAGGTTAGTGCCTGCCCATATAACTAGGAGAAAAATACCCTAACTTTAATTTCACTCTAAACCTAAAAATGGAATCTAATTAACTATTTTTGAAAATACCATTAAGAGAGGAAAGTATTGTTTCTAGTTATTGAGGAAAGAAAGTTCTTGTTTTTGGATATTAGTGTGCAAGGAAAATAAATTGATGTGGGAAAAAGTTGATGTTTTTAGTTATTACAAGGTATTAAGACCAGTATCTAGGCTTGTTTGGAAAGAACCCCACAATTGGAGGTATCACAATATAAAATTTGGAATGGTTAGAATTCTTGCATGCTATAGCCCTAAAAAAAACATTACTTGTACCAAAGGCATAGATTACATACAAAATAGTATAACTGGATAAACATTTTACCATTATATCCTTACACACTTTCTCTTGAATTGAACCTTAGGTGACTAAGATACTAAGTACTCATTGAGCCTAATCATCCTTAAAGTGTAGTTCTCCCATTGGAATTGAAAGCTTATTTGCACTAATTTGCTAAATATCATAAAAGTTAGTTTAATACAAATAAATATTAAGATTTTTAGTTTTTTAATTTCATAATTTTGTTGGAATTTTCTGATTAATTCCTTAACAAAACAGAGGAAATAGAAATTCCTCTTTTACAACGCAGAGCTTTAAATAAAATTAAAAACTCAAATTTCAGATAGGCACAGAGATGAAATATATATTCTATTTCAAAAAACAAACTGCTGTTACAAAATAAGACTCCTCAAAACAAAGTTCTGGAATCACTGGTTGGAAAAACTTCAATCGACTACTACAAACGCAGCGCTGTAATATTCTCTCTGTCTCTCTATAGCAATTCTCTGTTTTCACCCTTCGGGAAATTACAAAATACATTACACAGCTATGTTTTTTCAACTCTATTACATTATGCGCAAAGTGCATATTTATAAACACACACACACACACAGATATATATATATATATATCATATTTATAATATATATAACATATATAACCAAAGTAAAATGTAAATGCAAATGTACCGCGGTAAAAACTAACCCAATGTAAAAACATCATTGCCGTGAAAAATAAAATTACATCCTAACACTTTAACGTAAGGTTGAAACCTTATTCCCTTCGTGCTTTTCTTGTTTATGCTTTCTGGGGGCTTCATGGGTTTTACCCCCCGAGAGTTCTCTTATCCCCCTGAAATCCTTTGTGAGTGGTGAAAGGTGGGCCCAGCTGAGGATGACATCAGCTGTTCCAGGGGTCTCCACTCCTCCAGCTTCTCGGGCTCTGCTAACCCGCCAGAATGGCTTGCTGCCTCAACTCTTAAATGTTGCTATGTGTTAAATGGACTTGGCAAGGAATTTAATATGGTGGTTGTTGCTGATATCAATAGAGCTTCCACTGTCTTCAACTTAACATCAATAATTACTTTGCCTCCGGTCTTTGATCCCATCATATTTACTCTGCTGCTCTGCTGATCAATGTGAGCAGTTGGAATTAATTTCCAACACTCCCCCTTAATTTCAATTGCTGGGTTTTTCTGCATACCCAGGCATTCCCTGAAATAATTAAAACTATTTTGTGTTAATGGTTTTGTGAGGATATCAAAAAATTGATCCTCTGTTCTGCAGTGCTGCAAAACAATCTCACCATTATTAACCAATTCACGTATGAAGTGAAACTTAGTATCTATGTGCTTTTTTCTTTTGTGAAAAACATAATTTTTAGACAATGCTATCGCCGAGCTATTGTCACAGTAAATGGTTGTGCCCTTTTCTTGTTCATGACACAAATCTCTGAGAACTCTTCTTAGCCATACTACTTGGCATGTTGTTGTTGTTTCTGCCACATATTCTAATTCTGCTGTAGATAAAGCAACCACTGGTTGCTTCTTGGAAGCCCATGAATGATCAGGAGCTCAAATCTGAGCTTGGGAAAAAGCTCAAAAATGAAATTGCTCAAATTTATTTGGAACCTGAGTGACAGGATAGGCCTTGGCGATACAATCCCAACGCTGTGAACGGCACTGAAAACTGACGTTGTATGAAGAAGTTATTCAACTTTGAAGTTCTTCAATTTTAGTAAAAAAAAAGGCCTGTTTGACTTTAGAAATTGGAAAATATTAAAAAAAGAATATTCCAAGAATATTCCTTGGAATATTCTGAGAATATTCCACAAAATATTCCCTGTGGACCAATTGCATTGCGACAAGTGGCAATCTGTCATTTGATACAAGTTTGACTTTTCACAAGTTTGACTAATTACGAGCTGCCACGTGGCACCCTGGTCGATGAAATGGCGTATTAAAAGTTATGCATATTTGTGGTTTGAACCCGCGACCTACGATTCACAAGTGCAACGTTTTACCATTGGCCCACCGCCTTTGGTATTGACATATGAACCACAAAAATTATATTGGAGTTTAATGTGGCAACATTCAAACAGTTAACGGTTAGCTAAAATTGCGCATGTGAACGCGGAGATTGTTAACTGCAAAATTTAATGCTGCCACCAATTTAGCGCCGGTTCCACCAGATTAGGCGGATGTGCCAGTTTAGTTAAGTTAACTGGCAGTGTCTCCACATTTAGTGGAGCTTGTTTAGGCCAAACTGGCAGTCTGAGTAAATGTGCCATAACTTTGGCTAGGAAAGGCCTTTTGAAGTGAGAATTTTTTTGATTTTGGGTCTCTTCGACCTTCTGGACTCAATGGAGCAGGTATGAAATCTAACAGAGGTCATATTCAGAGGTTTAAGCATCGAAGAAGATGAAGGAGCCATTAGGGCCTGGAAGGAAAAGGCTGTGTATTGGACTGTGTTTCTCTGTTTAAGGTAAATGAATAGGAATTCTTAGCTATTTCATGCCTTTTGAATCTGTTTAGATGGTTTGAAGAGCCTGTTAAGAAATTTAGAAAGCCGAAAAGCTTCATTTAAGTTCTAGAGGCCATTTTCCAAACAAAGTGTGTAGGCGAAACCGGAGCAGCCGGAGGCCGTTTTTTATGAAAAAAAACTCTATCTTGACTATTTCAGTCATTATGGAACCAATGGAAGTGGTTTCATATCATTTTTAGTACTTATAAAGCTCAAGAAGTTGATATGAAGTCGTGGGCAGCCCTGGGCAAACCGTGGAGGAGAACCATTTTTGGGGATGTTGTACTTAATGTAAGCAATTTATTAGTTGGTATTTGATATCTGATCATTATTGGATGCAGCAGTAGTGGTTTCAGGAGCAGAAACATAAATCTAAGGGAGTTTGTGCCATTTAGAAGCTCAGAGAAGCTTAGTGCTCCGACAGAAGGATGTGTGTCCATGGAAGCCTCAAGCTGTTTGCAGGAATTGGACAGCCATTAAAGGGATTTAAAATGGTACTCTCAACCATTTGAATCATTTTCGTATTCATTTTGGTTAAGTGTGGAGATTATAAAAGAATTTAAGTACCTTAATCCCAAAGAGTCTAGTCATGTTGATGAAGCTCAAAGGAGATGCAGCCCAAGAGTTGGGGTGAACTCCTATATTATATTGCTGTTGTGTTTTGTTATTCTATGGCTGAATTATGTTTTTGATATAAATTTTAAGTTTCAGCAAAAAAAAATAAACTTAAAACACATAAACAGAAGAAAAGACATACACCTCTTCCAAGTAAAAATTCCGCATAATGTCAAGTTTGAGTAAGGTCATTTTAATTAATTCTGAGTGTTTACTTCTATTATTTCTTTAGGCAGAGTCTGTAAGAGGGCCAGGTAGCTTCTGGATTCATCCTTTCTTTGAAAGGTGACATATCCAGTAAATGCCCCTACAGTCTATCTCTGTATTAGAAATAAGAAGTTCTCACATTTTCAGATTTAAAATTTGGAGTATTTGTACTCATTTACATAAATGAAAATGGATACCTTGCACCCTTTTCAAGTACAATCCATTTTCAGATCAGATGGTATCAGAGCTCGGGTTGAGCATTTGTTATTGTGCAAAAGGTTTTAAAACAGTGTAAGAGATTTACTGTTTTATTGGTTGCAAAATGGCTGCTTGAATGAGAAGGGGTCTTTTCTGACATTTGGTTAAAAGCTTGTCATTTGTTTGAAAGCTTTGAGGACTTTTATTTGGAAGTTCATTTTGGTTGTTTTGACCATTTACATAATGTCAACTTCTTCTACAAGTGAAGTTTCCTCCTTCACGAGATTCTTCAATGATGACATGAAGAATGAGTTCTTTAAGGTGAAGGATATGGTGCAGATTCTCCTTGAGGATCAAAGGGAAAGTGTTCAACTTCGTGCACAATTGCTAGCTATGCAGGAAGAGAAAGAAGCCATTATTCAAAGATTGCATGATATGGAGTTGCAGCTTCTTCAAGCTCAAGAAGCTTTGTCCAGGAAAATACCTCATCTTCAGGATGTAAATCATGAGGTAAATCATTCTGATTTGTCTTTAGTTTCCTCTATTGAAAAGCGTGTTGGTTCTTTTGAAAGGCATGCAAGAGGTATTGGGTCCAAATTGATGTTGAAAATGGGCTATAAATAAGGCAAAGGTTTGGGCAAGCATGCACAAGGCATTGTTGAGCCTATTTGTGTTGTGGAGCGTCCCAAAAATATTGGTCTTGGCTATGAGCAGCTTAATGGCGAAGCTTTGAGCACATGCATTCAAGAATGTGATGCAAATTTGAAGAGAAAATTTCTCCCAAGTTCTCAATTACATCAATGTCATGATGGCAATCTTCCTTACCATTGTTTGAAGCCTTTGTTTCAGCAAGAAGATGGTAGACATGCAGCTTATGGAAAGCATGCAAAGCAACATAAGAGGATTTCTTGTACATATTGTGGTCGATTTAACCATCATGTTTCGAGATGTTGGATGAGGAAGAAGGCACACAAGAAGCATATGAAGAAAATACTACCTTCAAAGAATGTGCATATGATTTTCACTTTTTGCCAAAAGAAGGGACATGTTGTCTCTCATTGTTGGACTTTGCATCTAACTCGTCGTCCCACGCACATGCAGCAAGAGGATACAAATATTGGTGAAGGTGGAATCATGGAATCCATTATTGATGTGGAAAGGGAAGTTTCACATGAGGAAAAGTTGCAGCAGCAAAAGTCGCCATGGAAGTGGCTTGGTGAGAAGTGGATGTACTTCTTGACATAGTAAGACGTACTCCTTTTGTACATATGCAAATTTCATATGTATGCATGTATTTTATGCTGTAATATCTTGTTTGTTTTGTGCCACCTTAGATCATTGATCAAGGCAGCGTTTTACAGTTTTATTCTGTAAATTTCTCGTTAGAAATTTCTATGTGAGTTCAAGAAGGTCAGTTGTGGACAGATGTGGACAAGTGCATTCAGGAAGGGAAATGTCGATTTCTTTCCATTTGTGGTTCAAAAATTTTTGAAGGGCTGAAGAGAAGAGGATGTTCATTCTCTAATTTGTTGTACTACAGTTCAGTTCTTCATTTCAGTAAGCTTTTGGTGACCAAAAGCCTCTCATTTGGGAGTTGTGATCAGGAGCTCAAATCTGAGCTTGGGAAAAAGCTCAAAAATGAAAGTGCTCAAATTGATTTGGAACCTGAGTGACGGGATAGGCCTCAGTGATACGATCCCAACGCCGTGAATGGCACTGAAAACTGACGTTGTATGAAGAAGTTATTCAACTTTGAAGTTCTTCAATTTCAGTAAAAAAAAAGGCCAGTTTGACTTTAGAAATTGGAAAATATTAAAAAAGAATATTCCAAGAATATTCCTCAGAATATTCTAAGAATATTATTTGTAATATTCCATGGAATATTCCCTGTGGACCAATTTCATTGCGACAAGTGGCAATCTATCATTTGATACAAGTTTGACTTTTCATAAGTTTGACTAATTACGGGCTGCCACGTGGCAGGCCCGGAGGGAAGCACGTGGCACCCTGGTCGGTGAAATGGCGTATTAAAAGTTATGCATATTTTTGGTTTGAACCCATGACCTGAGATTCAAAAGTGCAACGTTTTACCATTGGCCCACCGCCTTTGGTGTTGACATATTAACCACAAAAATTATATTTGAGTTTAATGTGGCAACGTTCAAACAGTTAACGGTTAGCTAAAATTGCGCATGTGAATGCGGAGATTGTTAACTGAAAAATTTAATGCTGCCACCAATTTAGCGCCGGTTCCACCAGATTAGGCGGATGTGCCAGTTTAGTTAAGTTACTTGGCAGTGTCTCCACATTTAGTGGAGCTTGTTTAGGCCAAACTGGCAGTCTGAGTAAATGTGCCATAACTTTGGCTAGAAAATGCCTTTTGAAGTGAATTTTTATTTTATTTTGGGTCTCTTCGACCTTTGGGACTCAATGGAGAAGGTCTAAAATCTAACAGAGCTCATATTCAGAGTTTTAAGCATCGAAGAAGATGAAGGAGCCATAAGGGCCTGGAAGGAGAAGGCTGTGTATTGGACTGTGTTTCTCTGTTTAAGGTAAATGAATAGGAATTATTAGCTATTTCATGCCTTTTGAATCTTTTTGTATGGTTTTCAGAGCCTGTTAAGAACTTTAGAAATCCTAAAAGCTTCATTTAAGTTCTAGAGGCCATTTTCCAAACAGAGTGTGTAGGCGAAACCGGAGCAGTCGGAGGCCGTTTTTGATGAAAAAAAAATCTATCTTGACTATTTCAGTCATTCTGGAACCAATGGAAGTGGTTTCAGATCATTTTGAGTACTTCTACAACTCGATAAGTTGATATGAAGTCGTGGGCAGCCCTGGGCAAACCGTGGAGGAGAGCCATTTTTGGGGATGTTGTGCTTAATGTAAGAAATTTATCAGTTGGTATTTGATATCTGATCATTAGGATGTAGCAGTAGTGGTTTTAGGAGCAGAAATAGAAATATGAGGGATTTTGTGCCATTTATAAGCTCAGAGAAGCTTAGTGCACCGACAGAAGGATGTGTGTCCATGGAAGCCTCAAGCTGTTTGCAGGAATTGGAAAGCCATTAAAGGGATTTAAAATGGTATTCTCATCCCTTTGAATCATTTTCGTATTCATTGTGGTTAAGTGTGGAGCTTGTAAAAGAATTTAAGTACCTTAATCCCAAAGATTCTAGTCATGTTGACGAAGCTCAAAGGAGATGTAGCCCAAGAGTTGGGGTGAACTCCTATATTATATTGTTGTTGTGTTTTGTTATTCTATGGTTGAATTATGTTGCTAATATACATGTTAAGTTTTAGCAAAGAAAAATAAACTTAAAACACATAAACAGAAGAAAATACATACACCTCTTCCAAGAAAAAATTATGCATAATGTCAAGTTTGAGTAAGGTCATTTTAATTAAGCTTGAGTGTTTACTTCTATTATTTCTTTAGGCGGAGTCTGTAAGAGGGCCAGGTAGCTTCTGGATTCATCCTTTCTTTGAAAGGTGACATATCCGGTAAATGCCCCTACAGTCTATCTATGTATTAGAAATAATAAGTTCTCACATTTTCAGATTTAAAATTTGGAGTATTTGTACTCATTTACATAAATGAAAATGGATACCTTGCACCGTTTTCAAGTACCATCCATTTTCAGATCAGATCGTATCAGAGTTCGGGTTGAGCATTTGTTATTGTGCATAAGGTTTTAAAACAGTGTAAGAGATTTACTGTTTTATTGGTTGCAAAATGGCTGCTTGAATGAGAAGGGGTCTTTTCTGACATTTGGTTAAAAGCTTGTCGTTTGTTTGAAAGCTTTGAGGACTTTTCTTTGGAAGTTCATTTGTGTTGTTTTGACCATTTACATAATGTCAACTTCTTCTACAAGTGAAGTTTCCTCCTTCACGAGATTCTTCAATGATGACATGAAGAATGAGTTCTTTAAGGTGAAGGATATGGTGCAGATTCTCCTTGAGGATCAAAGGGAAAGTGTTCAACTTCGTGCACAATTGCTAGCTATGCAGAAATAGAAAGAAGCCATTCTTCAAAGACTACATGATATGGAGTTGCAGCTTCTTCAAGCTCAAGAAGCTTTGTCCAAGAAAATACCTCATCTTCAGGATGTAAATCATGAGGTAAATCATTCTGATTTGTCTTCAGTTTCCTCTATTGAAAAGTGTGTTGGTTCGTTTGAAAGGCATACAAGAGGTATTGGGTCCAAATTGATGTTGAAAATGGGCTATGAAGAAGGCAAAGGTTTGGGAAAGCATGCACAAGGCATTGTTGAGCCTATTTGTGTTGTGGAGCGTCCCAAGAATATTGGTCTTGGCTATGAGCAACTTAATGGCGAAGCTTTGAGCACATGCATTCAAGAATGTGATGCAAATTTGAAGAGAACATTTCTCCCAAGTTCTCAATTACATCAATTTCATGATGAAAATATTCCTTACCATTGTTTGAAGCCTTTGTTGCAGCAAGAAGATGGTAGACATGCAGCTTATGGCAAGCATGCAAAGCAGCATAAGAGGATTTCTTGTACATTTTGTGGTCGATTTAACCATCATGTTTCGAGATGCTGGATGAGGAAGAAGGCACACAAGAAACAGATGAAGCAAAGACTACCTTCAAAGAAGGTGCATATGATTTGCACTTTTTGCCAAAATAAGGGACATGTTGTCTCTCATTGTTGGACTTTGCATCCAACTCGTCGTCCCACGCACATGCAGCAAGAGGACAAAAATATTGGCGAAGGTGGAATCATGGATTCCATTATTGATGTGGAAAGGGAAGTTTCACATGAGGAAAAGTTGCAGCAGCAAAAGTCGCCATGGAAGTGGCTTGGTGAGAAGTGGATGGACTTCTTGACACAGTAAGACGTACTCCTTTTGTACATATGCAAATTTCGGATGTATGCATGTATTTTATGCGGTAATATCTTGTTTGTTTTGTGCCACCTTAGATCATTGATCAAGGCAGAATTGTACAGTTTCATTCTGTAAATTTCTCGTCAGAAATTTCTGTGTGAGTTCAAGAAGGTCGGTTGTGGACAGATGTGGACAAGCGCATTCAGGAAGGGAAATGTCGATTTCTTTCCATTTGTGGTTCAATTTCATTTTATTTTCAAGGCAAAATTTTTTGAAGGGATGAAGAGAAGAGGATGTTCATTCTCTCATTTTCTGTACTACAGTTCAGTTCTTCATTTCAGTAAGATTTTGGGGACCAAAAGCCTCTCATTTGGGAGGTGTGATCAGGAGCTCAAATCTGAGCTCTGGAAAAAGCTAAAAAATGAAAGTGCTCAAATTGATTTGGAACCTGAGCGACAGGATAGGCCTCAGTGATTCGATCCCAATGCCATGAACGGCACTGAAAACTGACGATGTATGAAGAAGTTATTCAACTTTGAAGTTCTTCAATTTCAGTAAAAAAAAGGCCAGTTTGACTTTAGAAATTGGAAAATATTAAAAAAAGAATATTCCAGTAATATTCCTCGGAATATTTTGAGAATATTCTTTGGAATATTCCACTGAATATTCCCTGTGGACCAATTGCATTGCGACAAGTGGCAATCTGTCATTTGATATAGGTTTGACTTTTCATAAGTTTGACTAATTACGGGTTGCCACGTGGCAAGCCCGGAGGGCACCACGTGGCACCCTGGTCGGTGAAATGGCGTATTAAAAGTTATGCATATTTGTGGTTTGAACCCGCAACCTGCGATTCACAAGTGCAACATTTTACCATTGGCCCACCGCCTTTGGTGTTGACATATGAACCACAAAAATTATATTTGAGTTTAATGTGGCAACGTTCAAACAGTTAACAGTTAGCTAAAATTGTGCATGTGAATGCAAAAATTGTTAACTGCAACATTTAATGCTACAATAAATTTAGCGCCGGTTCCACCAGATTAGGCAGATGTGCCAGTTTAGTTAAGTTAACTGGCAGTGTCTCCACATTTAGTGGTAAACAAACTGGCAGTCTGAGTAAATGTGCCATAACGTTGGCTAGGAAAGGCCTTTTGAAGTGAATTTTTTTTTGATTTTGGGTCTCTTCGACCTTATGGACTCAATGGAGAAGGTAAGAAATCTAACAGAGGTCATCTTCAAAGGTTTAAGCATCGAAGAAGATGAAGGAGCCATAAGGGCCTGGAAGGAGAAGGCTGTGTATTGGACTGTGTTTCTTTGTTTAAGGTAAATGAATAGGAATTCTTAGCTATTTTATGCCTTTTGAATCTTTTTAGATGGTTTTCAGAGCCTGTTAAGAACTTTAGAAAGCCGAAAAGCTTCATTTAAGTTCTAGAGGCCATTTTCTAAACAGAGTGTGTAGGCGAAACCGGAGCAGCCGGAGGCTGTTTTTGATGAAACAAAACTCTATCTTGACTATTTCAGTCATTCTGGAACCAATGGAAGTGGTTTCATATCATGTTTAGTACTTATAAAACTCTATAATTTGATATGAAGTCGTGGGCAGCCCTGGGCAAACCGTGGAGGAGAGCCATTTTTTGGGATGTTGTCCTTAATCTAAGCAATTTATCAGTTGGTATTTGATATCTGATCATTATTGGATGCAGCAGTAGTGGTTTCAGGAGCAGAAACATAAATATGAGGGAGTTTGTGCCATTTAGAAGCTCAAAGATGCTTAGTGCACCGACAGAAGGATGTGTGTCCATGCAAGCCTCAAGTTGTTTGCAGGAATTGGACAGCCATTAAAGGGATTTAAAATGATATTCTCAGCCCTTTGAATCATTTTCATATTCATTGTGGTTAAGTGTGGAGCTTGTAAAAGAATTTAAGTACCTTAATCCCAAAGAGTCTATTCATGTTGACGAAGCTCAAAGGAGATGTAGCCCAAGAGTTGGGGTGAACTCCTATATTATATTGTTGTTGTGTTTTGTTATTCTATGGCTGAATTATGTTGCTGATATACATGTTAAGTTTCAGAAAAAACAAATAAACTTAAAACACATAAACATAAGAAAAGACATACACCTCTTCCAAGCAAAAATTCCGCATAATGTCAAGTTTGAGTAAGGTCATTTTAATTAAGTCTAAGTGTTTACTTCTATTATTTCTTTAGGCGAAGTCTGTAAGAGGGCCAGGTAGCTTCTAGATTCATCCTTTCTTTGAAAGGTGACATATCCAGTAAATGCACCTACAGTCTATCTCTGTATTAGAAATAAGAAGTTCTCACATTTTCAGATTTAAAATTTGGAGTATTTGAACTCATTTACATAAATGAAAATGGATACCTTGCACCCTTTTCAAGTACAATCCATTTTTAGATCAATGAAACTGCTCCCGATCCCAAATGAAACACATATCCTGATGTGCTCTTCCTATCATCAACACTTCCAACCCAATCACTGTCAGTATAACCTATCAACACGAAATTTTCAGAAGAGGAGTATAAAATACCAATCCCCTTCGTTCCATTCACATACCTGAGAATTCTCTTGGTTGCTTGCCAATGAGTCTCTTTCGGACTTTCCATAAATTTGGAGATTAAACTAACATCGTGCATTATATTCGGCCTAGTTGCAGTCAAATACATGAGGCTGCCAGCTATTCTTTTAAACAATTTTGGATCAAAATCCTTGCTGTTGTCTTCTTTACTCAATTTTAACCCCATGACAGTTGGAGTTACAGCTGCCTTATTGTTCTGCATGTTGAATCTTTTCAACACTGCTTCAACATATTTTGATTGGGAAATGAAAATAAAATTTTCATTTTGCTCTACTTCAATTCCAAGAAAAGATCTTAAGAAACCCAAATCAGTCATTTCAAATTCACTTTTCATGACTGCTTTAAAATCAGCAATGAGAGAAGCATCATTGCCAGTAAAAATTAATCATCTACATATAAAACAACAATAAGAATCTTACCGTCATTCTCCTTTATGTAGAGTGTGGGTTCTCCATCACATTTCTCAAACCCATTTTCAATCAGGTAAGCATCTATCCTATTGTACCATGCTCTTGGAGCTTGATTCAACCCATAAAGAGCTTTCTTCAGTCTGCATACGTTATGCTCTTGGCCTTCACCTTCATATCCTGGAGGTTGTTCAACATAAACCTCTTATTTCAACACTCCATTCAGGAATGCGGATTTTACATCCATCTGATAAATATTCCATGTGTGTTGTGCTGCAATAGACAACACAGTTCTCACTATTTCTGTCCTTGCCACTGGTGCAAAGGTTTCATCATAGTCTCTCCCTTGTTGCTGCTTGTAGCCTTTAACAACAAGTCTAGCTTTGTGCCTTTCGATCTTGCCTTTAGCATTGCTCTTGGTCTTGTAGATCCACTTAACTCCAATAACTTCTTTTCCTTTAGGGAGATCCACTAACTCCCATGTCTTACTCTTCTCAATTGCACCAATTTCTTCATTCATTGCTTCAATCCATTTATCTTCATTTACAACATATTCAAAACGAATTGGGTCATCAACATGACAATACAAAGTGAATAATGAATTCAGACTGGTATTGTTACTTATCTCTCCTTGTTCATAAATCTCATTTAGATTTCTGAATCTCGGTCTTCTTGGTGTACTTGGATTTCCATTCGAACTTGAGGGCATTTCTGATCCCTGCGGTGTGCTTGGAGAAGCACTTCCTTGACTTCTCAAGGCTGTTCGAATTCTATCTTGTGGTGTGGTTTGTTGTGCTTGCGGTGGTGGAGGAGGAGCCGCCGAAGAAGGGTTATTAGCTGTTCCTTCTTCTTCTTCTTCGTGAGACAGAGTTGTCTTCACGTTCACTGCCTTCTCTAAGCTTCCATCCCAAGCTTCTTATTCAATGAACTGCACATCTCTGCTTACTATCAATTTCTTGGTGGATGGATTATAAAGTTTGTATGCTTTTGACTCATCATAGTAGCCAATAAAGACACACTTATCTCCCTTACTATCAAGCTTCTTCCTTAGCTAATCTGGTACATGTGCATATGCTACACAGCCGAATACTCTCATGTGAGTGACAGTTTGTTTTTGTCCACTCCATGCCTCTTTTGGAATTTATTCATGACATCTTTAGTCGGGCATCTATTCAAGATGTGTTGTGCAAGTGACAGCTTCTGCCCAATACTCATGTGTAAAATGTTTTTCCTTCAGCATACTTCTGACCATGTCCAAAATGGTCTTGTTCTTCCTTTCTGCAACACCATTTTGCTGAGGTGTATACCTCGCGGTGAATTGATTTTGTATGCCATTCTCTTTGCAAAAACGTAGAAAGTCCTTGGAGATGTACTCTCCACCTCTGTCAGTTCTAAGCACTTTGATATAGTGCCCACACTGCTTCTCAATTAGAGTTTTGAAGTGGAAAAATTTCTCAAACACTTCACTCTTTTGTTTTAACACATACACCCATGTCTTTCTGGTGTAATCATCAATGAAATTAAAAAAAAAAATATTTCCAGCAAATGATGGTATTTGCATCGGTACACACACATCAGAGTGAACAATTTCCAAGGGTGATTTTGCCCTTATACTCTTTCCTGCTGGAAATCTTTCTCTATGTTGTTTGTCTAAGATACAACCTTCACAAAGGCTGTCCAACTTCTCAATCAATGGCAATCCTTTTACTATTTCCTTTCTATGCAACAGATTCAAGCCTCCGAAATTGAGATGTCCAAATCTCAAGTGCCACAACCAATTTTCATCTTTCACTTCTTCTTGAAAGACTTCTTGTGTTACAGCTGCAATATTTCTTTCTTCCTTCAAATCTTCTCTGAGTTTGAGAGGAAACATTCTATTGCTGGTCATTTGCACCTCTGCAATGATCTTCTTGCTTGGAGGTATGTCTCTGATTGTACACACATCATCTTTGAAGAACACATTGTAACCTTTTTTAATGAGTTGTCCAATGCTCAAAATATTACATTTTAGACCAGGTACATATTATACTTCTGGCACAATCATCTGTTGTCCATTTCTTGCTAGGATACTAACTCTGCCTTTACCCTTGACAGATATCTTACTATCAGTTCCTGTTGTTACCTCATATTTCACATTTTCATCCAGATTGGCAAACATTGCAATGTTTCCAGTCATGTGATTACTACAACCTGAGTCTAAGAAACAAAAATTTTCTTGTTTGTCTTGTGCAATGTTACATGTTAACATCACAATCTTTGGATTCTTATCTTCTTCATTTGCAAAATTAGCATTTTTCTTATTATTCATGTCATTTTTATTTTTCCTACATTCATTGGCATAATGGCCTAATTTCTTGCAATAATGACATTGGACTTGGGATTTGTCATACTTTGTCCATGAGTTTGCTGTTTGCTTGAACCTTCATCTTGGTTCTGATTGCAGCTCCTTTCGCTTGTGCTAGCAGGATTATTTCTGCCTCTGTTTGGCTTCTTCCACGACCTCTGTTATTTGCTCTGCCTCGACCTCTACCTCAACCGAATGCATCTGAGTCTTGAATGCTTGCTCCAATGAGGAATCTGTTCCTCTGCTCAGTCTGTGTTCATGAGACATAAGAGAAGCACTCAGTTCATCTACTGTGAATTGTGAGAGATCCTTTGTCTCTTCTATTGCTACCATAATGGCTTCAAACCTTGAGGGTAAACTTCTCAATATCTTCTCTACAATCCTTCTCTCTTCAAGAGTTTCACCATGAGATCTTATATGAGTTATCAACCCAATAACATGAGTGAAGAATGAATCTATTGTATCGGATTCCTTCATGCTCAGTGTTTCAAAGTCTCTCCTCAACATATGCAACTTTGCAGTCTTCACCTTCTCCATGCCTTGATAGGCAGTTTTGAGAATATCCCAGGCCTCCTTAGACTTTTTTGCTGCTGCAATCTGTGGGAAAACACTCTCATGTACTAATTGAAAGAGATAAAAGAGGGCTTTGGAGTCCTTCTTCCTGTCGCTCTTCAACAGGTCTCTTTCTGCTACTGTCAAAACAGCCAACGCTATTGCATCTGCAGGTTCAGGGTAGCCATTTTCAACTAGCTCCCATAATCCCTGAGAAGAAAACAAAGCTCTCATAGTTATGGACCAATAACTATGATTCTTCCCATTAAACTGTGGAAGTTGGGAATTTTTCAAACCAGTTCCAGCATCTTCCATCTTAACTGTAAAAGTAAAGAAAAGATACTGAGTGTATAATAAAACAAGAAAAAAATTTCTCTGCTAGAGAAATCTACTAAAATAAGCTTCTTATAGTTCTTGCAGTGGAAAAAAAAAAAAACTCTGTTTTGTCTCACTGAGTGCCTAGACTAGCTTTGATACCATGTTGGAATTTTCTGATTAATTCCTTAACAAAACAGAGGAAATAGAAATTCCTCTTTTACAACACAGAGCTTTAAATAAAATTAAAAACTCAAATTTCAGATAGGCACAGAGATGAAATATATATTCCATTTCATAAAACAAACTGCTGTTACAAAATAGGACTCCTCAGAACAAAGTTCTTGATTCACTGGTTGGAAAAACTTCAATCGGCTACTACAAACACAACGCTATAATATTCTCTCTGTCTCTCTGTGTCAATTCTCTGTTTTCACCCTTCGGGAAATTACAAAATACATTACACAGCTCTGTTTTTTCAACTCTGTTACATTATGCGCTCTGTGCATATTTATAAACATATATATATATATATATATATATATATGTCATATCTATAATATATATAACATATATAACCAAAGTAAAATGTAAATGCAAATGTACCGTGGTAAAAACTAACCCAATGTAAAAACATCATTGCCGTGAAAAATAAAATTACATCAAAACACTTTAACATAAGGTTGAATCCTTATTCCCTTCGTGCTTTTCTTGTTTATGCTTTCCGGAAGCTTCATGGGTTTTACCCCCCGAGAGTTCTCTTATCCCCCCAAAATCACTTATTAAAATAATAAATTATAAAAAACTATTTGAGAAGTCCAACCTCCTCAGTAAAACTATTTTTTTACCAACAGTCAATGAATTTTACTCTATTTAGCCACAACATGTGAACAAGTCTTCACATTGCTAGCTAATCCCGATGCTCCTGAATCAGACTCCCGGGGAAGAAAATATTTGTCCTTAAAACTTTCAGGACTTACTCCATATTTCTGTAGTTCAGTTGCTTTTAACCAACTGGAATCTTCCATTGGCTGCTCCTTCCACTTGACTAGATAAATATGTCTACCCTCGAGTTTTCTCGGATATTCTTTGATCCAAGATAGCCTCAACTTCTTTCTTGGATGCTTTTGGTACCTGTTCCTCCCAATCCACATTTTGAACTTCATCTCCTGTGGCTTCATTTTGAAACTCGGTCTCTGCCTCTCTGAATGGATATAAGTCTGCAACATTAAAAATGGGGGATATTTCGATCCCTTTCGGCAACTCGATCTCATATGCATTGGCTGAAAATTTCCTTTTAATTTTACAAGGTCCTATCTTCTTCATTTTCAGTTTGTTATAAGTTTTTGTAGGAAATCTCTATTTCCTCAAATATGCCATGACTAAATCTCCTACTTGAAACTCCTTTTCTCTTCTTTTCAGATCTGCTCTCTGCTTGTATCTACTTCTTCTTTCCTGCAATTTACCTTTGACTTCTTCCTATAACCTCTGCATTTGTTCAACAAAATCTTCAACACTTGCACTCTTGGCTTCCTGTTTTCCTAAGTCCCTAAGCTCATATACTCCTCTCGGATGCATTCCAAAGACAATCTGAAATGGACTCATTCCAGTGCTTCCGTTTGGTGTATCATTGTAAGCGAACTCAGCTTGAGCTAATGCCAAATCCCACTGTTTGGGATTCTGATATACCAAACTCCTTAGTATATTTCCCAAGCTCCTGTTCACTACTTCAGTTTGTCCATCTGTCTGAGGATGGTACGTTGAACTAAAACTGAGTTTAGTTCCCAGTTTCTTCCAAAGTGTCCTCCAGAAATGCCCTACAAATTTAGTATCTCGATCTGATACAATAATTACAGGTAAACCATGCAATCTTTCAATCTCTGAAAATAATAAATTTGCTATGTGTGTTGCGTCACTAGTTTTATTACAAGAAATAAAATGTGCCATTTTAGAAAATCTATCTACTACAACATAAATAGAATCATTTCCCCTCTGAGTTTTTGGTAAACCTAGAACAAAGTCCATACTAACTGCATCCCATGGTCGATCTGGTATGGGCAATGGCTGATATAGTCCTGTATTCTAACTCCTTCCTTTGGCATACTGACATACCCTGCATTTCTCAACAAACTTCTTAACATCAGTTTGCATTTTGGGCCAGTAATAAAAAGCATTCACCTGAGCAAAGGTTTTATCTTGTCCAAAATGACCAGATAACCCTCCACTGTGCTTCTCCTTGATTATGTTCTCCCTCATGGAACATTTAGGAATACATAACTTGTTGCTTTTAAATAATAGGCCTCCTTGAATAAGGTAGTCCATCCACTGACTTCTGTTATGGCTCACTGGGTTCTGAACTGTTGTGTAGATGTCTCTAAAATCCTCATCATCCTTGTACATTTCTATCATTTCCTCAAAACCTACAATACCCACTTTAAACTCTTGCAAAAGAAAACTTACCCTACTCAATGCATCTGCTACTTTATTAGACTTACCACTTTTATGCTTTATTACAAAGGTGAAACTTTGTAGAAATTCCACCCATTTTGCATGCTTCTGATTTATCTTTGGATGGTTATTAATAAACTGTAAAGCGCGATTTTCTAAATATAATATGAATTCCTTTGGCAGTAAGTAATGCCTCCACTTTTTCAATGCCTGCACAATAGCGTAAAACTCTTTATCATAAGAAGAATATTTCCTTTTCACATCATTTAGTTTCTCGCTGAAATATGCTATCGGTCTTTGCTCTTGACTCAGTACCGCACCAACTACTACTCCACTTGCATCGGTTTCTACTTGAAAGACTTTCTCGAAATTAGGCAATGCTAGAATTGGCTCTTCTGTTATCTTCTTTTTTAGCAGATTAAAGTTCCTGTCTGCTGCTTCTGTCCATCGAAATGGCTGGTTGACCTCCTTGGTTGTCTCAAGGATTGGTGCACAAACTTGACTAAACCCTTTTATAAACTTTCTGTAAAAACTAGCAAGTCCATGGAAACTTCTTACCTCAAATACACTTCTGGGAGTAGGCCAATTCCTGATTGCTTGTACCTTCTCCGGATCCATTTTCAAGCCCTCTTTGGAAATCACAAATCCTAAGTACACTAGCTCTTCTTTCATGAAACTACACTTCTTCAGATTGATTAATAGTTTTTCCTTCTGTAGAGTTTTTAGGACTAACTTCAGATGTTCTAAATGTTCCTCTTTACTTTTGCTAAAAACCAGAATATCATCAAGGTAAACAACGACAAATTTACCTGCATACTCCTTCAAGACCTCGTTCATTAGTCTCATGAATGTACTGGGTGCATTAGTAAGCCCAAAAGGCATCACTAACCACTCATACAGTCCACTATTTGTTTTGAAAGCCGTTTTCCATTCATCGCCTTCCCGAATCTTGATCTGATGATACCTGCTTTTCAAATCTATCTTAGTAAAGTACCTGGATCCACTTAAACAATCCATTAAATCATCCATTCTGGGCAAAGGAAATCTGTACCTGATTGTTATCTTGTTGATAGCTCTAGAATCGGTGCACATGCGCCATTCTCCTCCCTTCTTTGGACTAAGTACCGTTGGCACAACACACGGGCTCAGACTCTCTCTGATCAGCCCCTTGTCCATCAGTTCCTGTACTTGCCTTGCAACTTCTGCGTTTTCCTAGGGAGTTAGTCTATATGCAACTTTATTGGGTAGACTTGCTCCTGGTATTAAGTCGATATGGTGGCTAACACTTCTAATCGGTGGTAATTCATTCGATAATTCATCCACAACGACATCCATAAAATTATCTAATACAACTTGAATTTCTTCAGGCAAATCGTTTAAATTTGTAGAGGTTAAGATTACCTTGGGCCTCCCTACGATAGCGAAGTGCAACTCCTCGCTTTTGTCGACCTCCTGTAACAATTCTTTACCACTTATCAACATGATACTATTTTCAGGTAGTCCTTTATCAACATCATTCTTCACTGGCAACAACATGTGTTTAATTCCATCCTTCTCTATGGTATACATGTTTCTTCTCCCATCATGAATCGCTTTCCGATCAAATTGCCATGGTCTCCCCAATAATACATGACATACATCCATGGGCATTATGTCACATAGGATCATGTCTTTGTATGTGCCGATCTGCATTTCCACATTACATTGCTATGTCACGATGACTTGATGGCCCTTCTGTCGTTAAGACACTTTGTAAGGTGCAGGATGTGTCGTCCTTGCTAACCCAAGATTTTCCACCATCTCTGTGGACACAAGATTGTCAGTGCTCCCACTGTCAATTATGACCTTACAACACTTACCCTTTGATTTACATGTATTTCTGAACAAGTTCTTCCTTTGCGCAGGTTCTCCAGTCTCCTTTTCTGATCTAAGAGAATTTCTTGTAAGCAGCAGTGATTCACCTTCTTCAGGTGGTTCCTCTTTCTCCACAAGTCGAGGTGGTTCTGGCTCTGCCTCAGTCACATTTTCACCCCTCTGGCTTGCTGATTTGTTATGAGGACAATCCCATGACATGTGTCCCCATTCTCCACAGGTATAACACCTAACATCTCTTCCTCGCCCTCTTCCTCTGGGCGCGAATCTTCCTCTACTAGATTCACCCCTCTATGGTGATCTACCACTCGAACTTCCTATTTCATGTTGATGTTGTGTTCCTTTGGATCTGGCAGCTCCTCTACCTCTCGCTGAGCTCTTTCCTCTGTTCCTTTACTTTGTCTCCTCAATATTTTCTCCTCTGCCTTCAGACTTGCTTGATAAGCATCCTCAACAGTTTTCAAACTTAACAAGCTAATCTCATCTTGTATTTCATACCTTAACCCATTTACATATCTAGCTATTTTTTCCAAATCATCTTCTACATGCCCTGTTCTGATACTTAATCTATAGAATTCTTCTGTATACTCCTTAACAGTCATTCCTTTATGTTTCAAATTTTTCATTTTCTTAAAAAGATTCAAATGATAGTCCTTAGGTAAAAACTTGGCTTTCAGTTTACTTGCCATTTTATCCCATTGCTTAATCGTAGATTTCCCTTTCCTCGTTCTTGATTTCTGTACCTCGTCCCACCAGATGGCTGCATGACCCTTCAACCTAGTGACTGCAAACTTCACCTTCTTATTCTCCTCAACCTCTTCATAGTCAAAGTACTGATCTATGGATCTGATCCAATCCATAAGCTCCTCCGCATTCAGACTCCCTTCATACATAGGAATCTCCATCTTGGGTTTGCTTCCAACTTTTGCCAGCATCTTGAGGATTTTGGCAGTTTCATTTTCTTCTTCTACTTCTTCCACATCTGCAGAAGATTCTTCTGAAGAACTCTCGGCACCATCATCAGGCGCTCTTCTTTGAGCTGTCTCCATTGTCTCCATTCGTGCATGCAAATTCCACACTTCTTCTAACAGAATTGCATTTGGTTCTAGTCTTCCTCGACCAATTCCTCTTCTTGGTGGCATCTTCGCTGCAAAACACCTCTTTCTTCTGCTCTGATACCAAAAATTTATGCAGCGGCAACAATGGATTTGAATAAGCCCACAATGGACCTTTACAACTCTTCACTCACCCCTTATTCCTATCGGAATCGAAAACCTTTGAATTGACTTTAAAATATTCTTTTATCTTTCTGATCCCGATATACTCTTTAATCTATCCAAAAGCAGCGTTAAACGTCTTTTATAAACATAAATCTATGTGTATTTCCATGCCACAGATTTGGCCGATCGGACGATTCAGAACAATTTAGCAAATCGGCAGTTAACAATGCGCTTCAACTTTTAGTGCTCTCCACATTTCCGATGCGATGCCAATCGGCGATCGCAAATCGCAATGGTGAACGGTGACGCTATCCGTAAGCGATCCGATATTTCCCCGGATCCGATCTCACTTCAAACAAAATTTATAACATTTCGCGTCCGGTTCCAATTGTTATATGATGCGATATGAACATCTCTCCAGTCCGATGCAATGGGTTTACACGGACCTGATAAGTCATACAAATCAACCGATATATTTTTCAAATTCACTCAAAGGTTCCACTAAGTGGTTTGCGCTAATTCACTGTGTTAATGAATTTTTCAGCTCGCAAATTCCAACTATGCCAGGTTTGCCTTCATCACGGGAATTCTTACAGTTTGAAATAAAAACACACAGGCCACCACCATTTCAAGCAATTACACAAAAAAAACCAATGTTCAAGCTTCACGACTCGTTATACAATGATGCATACAATATTAATTTCATTTACAGTAAATAGAAGAACAAAGCCTCGGCCTTCAACCCAATTACATAAGGAATGACCTCTGTTACACACAAAACACAGTCCTCACACTTACTTTAAATTCTCACTCTACTCCCAGCCTCTCCAATCCTTCGCTCATCCATTTTTTCTCCTTTTATTACTCAATAATTTCTCTAACAAATCTAACAGCAATCTCCTATTCTTATTAAAGATTTAACAACAATCTTCTATTTCTTAGCTTCTCGTGCACACCTATGCTAACAACTCTTATCTCTAAATCTAAAATAAGACAGTCTCTCACTTATTACAATAATAAATTATAACAAACTATTTGAGAAGTCCAACCTCCTCAATAAAACTGATTTTGACCAACAGTCAATGAATTTCACCCTGTTTAGCCACAACATGTGAACAAGTCTTCACATTGATGGCTAATCCCGATGCTCCTGCATCAATAAGTTGTGTGAATGTACTGTTAATACAAGTGTGGCATTGGGGATGGTCAATAAGGCTAAAAAGAAAAAATCAGCAAGCATCGCTTTACATTCCTACTATTTAATTTCTTATCACAACCAGAAAAAAAGCAACAAAATTTGTAACCTCATTGAATATCAGGCTTCTGATCAAAGTTTTAAACAATTATTCGAAGAAGCAATTCAACAAACAGAAAACCATTGGGATCTTTTAGGCCACTTCTCATTAAAATCTTGAACAAGACAAAGTTGAAGTGGAGAGGACTGTATGCAAAAAGAATGACGCATACATATAATTTGACATGGCTCTATGAAAATATTTATATAATTTTTTTGTGCATTTTGATGTGGTATTATCACAAGTTACAACAGTGATGGGGGCAGTGTCACTGGGCACGTTGATTATGCATACGAGAGGCCAGTTTTCTTGCTGGAAAATGCTCGACGTGGAGTAGTCTAACCAACAAAGACAGTGGACCGCGGGTTGCTGGTAAATTTCCCCAAATATCACATCGCTCGGTAAACGATGAAGGAAGAAATTGTGACAGTGGAATCAAACCTGGACTTTTCAAATCAATTGCGATAATTGCCACAGCTAAGAAAAAAAATTACTCTCCGTTTTTGCAAGGAAGGCGATTCGCGTTACTTACCGGGACTCCATAGGTTAATTGAATGACACCCCCGTGCCGGGACTTAGCATAGTTTTGCAGTCTTTGCGAGGTAACTTCCGGCTCTAGTTCAGTAGGTTACAGGTTTCGAACAGGAACAATAGGGGAGCAATGAGTGATGAGCCGAAAAAGAGCGGGCGTAAAGAATTGGATTGAAAATTGGAATCATTTCGTGCATACCCGCAAATCTGGGGTTGGATAATGTTTCCAGATTTCCTCGGATCCAGTTTCTGACAGCAGAGAATTTGTGTCAGAAGTTTGGGGAATTGCCAGCTGGAGCCGGAGCTTGAAAGAATCGGAAGTTTTTCTGACCGGTGAAGGAAATCGGGCAATTCCTCTAGCTAATTAGACTACTCCATAAAAAAAAAAAGAGTTTTCTAATGAGATGGAGGAATTGCCCTGAGGCCAAAATTGGCCGAAATCCGGGTAAAAAAAAAAAAAGAAATCGGCCGAAATCTGGGTAAAAAAAAATAACAAATCTTACAGTGACAATGTTTGAATCATGATTTTGATGGTGGAAATGGATTCAGCTCCATCAAAAACCTCTAGGGCACCCTCATTTCCACCAAAAACCTCTAGGGCACCCAAAGTATTAAAGTTCGATAGTTATAACATAGATTTAAGAAAATCTCTACTAGATTTTCTTAAAATCTTACCTAAATTTCCATGATTTTCAGGACAAAAAGCAGTCTAATTAAACTACGGCTTTTAGAATTTACTACAGATGAGAATATGAGAATACTCTAACATTAAACAAAGTATGAATATTGTACAACTCAAACTCCATACCAGAGCATTTGTGATGTGCGTACACTTATTGAGTTTAAGCCATTGCGATATCGATGAATTCAAACTCCATACCATGGCATTTGTGATGTCAGTACACTTACTGAATGTAAGCCATTGCGATATCGTTCAATTCAAGTAAACATTTATGATGCGGCAGGAGAAATAGAAGCTATAGACCCACTATGTGTAAGTTTAAGTTTAAACCCAAACAGAAGGACTATCTACATCAAGAAGCTCCTTGGTGTCCAATAACATACATCGCAGAGTAAATGTTGGTAAAAAACGAAAATGAAATGGAAGAAGGTACAATATGCAATGAACGCAGAGTTGAATCTAAGCAGAGCCTCTTAATCAAAGGTGTTGAGATGAGAATGTCAACCACTATCTAATTGAAATTACATTAACAAGGAAAATAAAATAAAATCACAAAATATTATTATATTTTGTCATAAGACAGTAGGAGAGGATGAAATAAAAAAATAGAATGATTTTCATAATACACCTAAAAGTAAAATAAACGAAGTAGATCTCCATCGTCTGTTCTCAAACGAAACGGTGGGAGTTTCTTTGTTATTTATATATCATTCTATTATCCACTAGAATGATTTTATAAATGCAACTTTAAAAATTATGTGAAAAAAATTCCAATGTATTAATTTTCTGAACAATCAACTACCATACTACTATATCAAATACTGCACTTCAATAACATTAATAAAATTACCACACTCCTCTATTGATGAAAATTTTCTTTCTGAAATATGATTAGAACATAGTTAAAGGATTTATTTTGAAGATTAAAGTGAACAACTAGAGATTGATTGTGATTTCTGGGGATTTTGAGTTTGTTAGCCATCCAATGGAGGCCCTGTAATGGAAACCAGGACGCCATGGGAAGCAGGTTCCACAAACTTCTTCACAATTTGCAGCCAGAAAGGCATGTGATCGGAACTCCAACTAAGCAAGACAGAGGTAAAGGTTGGGCAATAGATACTTCTCCTTATGCAAACTCTAGTATTATGACAAACCATAGAAAACTGCATTCTAATGACACCGTAAGGGCGCTGGAGGACCATGATTAATGAGGTCCAGAAGACCAGAAGTGAAACCATGATTAATGAGGTCACAAATTTGTGAATAAGATGGAGATTTTGTTAAACATCTTGGTCAAACTAAGAATAAAAAATATATTATATTGAGTTTTGAAAGAAATGCCCTCAATTCAAAGAACCATGGTGAACATAAACAGAGCACTGGATGTAGGTTGAATTACATAGCCAATGAGTTCAATTATCTGAAGACCAACTTGTATCCGCCCAACTGGCTCATTTCATTAGAACCTAGAAAGGTGAGTGAGATAAGAAAGATAAGATTCCAATAGAGCTTTAGGAGAATCACAGGGAAGTGGAAAATGTTGTTTCAATCTGATTTATGTTAGTTTGGCTAATTTACTATTATTTTGTAAAAACATATTAGTTTAACTATTTTGCGTTGTAAAATTTTGTTTGTGGAGATTTAACTATACTTAGTTTTAAGAACTATTTAATAATTAGTTATAGATAATTTTGTTTAGATTATTTCAAATAGAAAAAAGCTAATTCAGTTAAGCTTTATAACTTATTTTGAAAATCTTACTTGAGTTATCTAATTCTTAGCTATGTAAACTCTTTCTTTTTTTAGTGTATTTTTTTAACCATTAAGTTTTAATAAAATTATTTTTCTTTAGAAAAATATAGTATTAATAAATATTGTTTACGCGTGTAAATTCTAATTTTTTTTTAAAAATTACAGTTTAATAATAAATTTTACTTAATAACTAATACATTTGAAAATAAATATCATGTATTATTTGATTTTGTTTCAAAGTATTGGTGCGAAGAATGAACATATTGAATATCTGGAAAAAATGGAAAGTGTTGTTTTTATCAACATATTTGCTTTGTATTTGATCTCATAACATAATAAATAGTAGTGGAAACAAAAGTATGGACTTTTTCTTTAATGTTTTAAAACAAATATAAATATTTTGGTATATTTATATGGCATGAACAACACAAAATTAAACATGTAAAATGTTTTCCTAGGATAAAATAGAGGATTTAGTAGTGTTAGAAAAAATTTGAAGACCATTTTTATTGCATATGAAACTTTAATTTTCAGTTACATGGACTTGATAACAAACTTACATAGAAAGGAGATGGGAATATAGCTCAAACAATGAAGCCCTTTAGTAAAAGAGAACAAAATGAGACTCAAACTTGATGAAATTAATGTCAATAGTGTCAAACTACATACAAACATTACTTCCCTTACAACAAGCTAGAATGAAGAAGAACTTTGGCCTTCACTAGTATTGTTGTTAATACCACTTGTACTGCCTAGAAAATGTGTTATATTTGATTGAAATTTTGGAATACTTGAAACTCTAAAAAATGTGTCTCTGATGTTTTGCAATATACCCACAATGTTGATCACAGTAGGTCGTCCTTCAGGGGATTATTTTGTGCTGACCAAACCCATGCTTACAAGGTGATTAAGGCAATTGAGTTCCTTATCTTCGGGAGTGATGGAACTAGTCCTCCTCAATAGACTCTTATCCACCACTTCACTAATTTGATTTGGAAAATTGCTATTGACCCATTTTTGCAAATTCATTCCTTCTACAAACATGTTATGGGTTGGTTTCTTTCTAGTGAGCATCTCCAATATATCTACTCCATAACTATAAACATCACCTTTTGTTGTGACAAGTCCACCTAATCCATATTCTACATTCAAACATCATCATCTAACAGTTTCTGATTCATAATTTATATTAAAAATAGAAAACACGTGATATCTCTAACATGTTATATATCTCAAATAATACCTCGAGGAATCTATAACATGTTATCTATCTCAAATATGCTCTGTGACTTTAAATATGATGTCATGTCTTCACCCAAAAGCACATTGCTTGGTTTGAGATCACAATGGATCACTTGTATGCAACAATGGTGATGGGGATAAGCCATTCCCTATGCAATGTCTATTGCTATATTCAATGTTTGAATCAAAGTCAAACTACTTTCTACTTCATTCTTGGGATATAACCACTTCTCTAGGCTTCCTTTTGGCATGAATGGAAATACCAAAGCTTTAATTTGGGAGTCTGAATAAGAATTTATGATTCTAATCAGATTTTGATGCCTAACTCTCCCCAATACTTTGCACTCCTTGTCAAAACTCCTTTGAGCCCCTTCATTTTCCAAATTGAGAAGCTTCACTGCAATCATTGTGCCATCATTCAAAACCCCTTTGTAGACTTTCCCAAAACTACCCACTCCTAACAAGTTGGCATCACTAAATTCCTCTGTTGCGGTGATGAGCTCTCCATATAAAATTCTTTGGTGCCCCACATTTAAAGATCCCACAATCTCTATAGGAATATGCCTCTTGCAAATTTTCTTCCACAAGATTCCCAAAAATAAACATGATACAACAGTAACTGCAACAACAAAAATAGGTATGATAACTCTTCCGGATGTGAAACACTTTTAAGATTGTGAGCATGACATGGTGCCTAGACTTACCAATGGCACACAAAAGATTAGGATTTCCCATAAATAATGTGGCACCAAGCTTTTTGAAAACTCCACCTTTTAGGACTCCATAAAATTTAAATTATGGGAAGCAGAAATTTAGATTTTAATTTAATATTTTAAGTTGTTATAAAAACCAAATAAATTTCAATTCATATTTTTTGAATTTTTAAATTGATTTATTTATAATTTTAATAATAATTTTAAATTTTCAATAAATAAATTGTCAAACACTTTGGAATAATAAAAAATCAAATATTTAAATTCTAAAAATTCAAAAAAAAAAAAATTTCAAAAAAATCATTTTAATATTGCAACTTTATAAAACTTTACATATTTTTTTTGGGTTAATATTACCTTTATAAACTCTACAATTTTTTTTTTTTTATAAAACAAAAAGTCAATATTTTTTTTTTGAAAAAAAAACAATTACGATATAAAAAGAGAGTTCTAATTTTGACATTAACACTGCGGACTTAGAAAAAGAGATCTTGTAAAATCGTCAGGCTGGCTAGCTTTCCAAAACGATGTACGGCAGTTTCATTAAATTAATGAAACGACATTCCGGCAGTAAATCATAGTTGATATACCGTGACTTCGAAGGTCTTGCGGTTTTCCAAACGACTTTTGACTTTATAAAATACTTTTAAAAACCTTCAATATGACCTTCAATGTTTAACAGCTAGGTAACCATAATTGATTAGGGAGTTATTACCATATTTCCTTCATATAACTTTCCAGGTGTCCTTTGTAATCTCTATCGGTGAGAATGAAGTGTGCGTGTGAGAATATTAATGATTTTCAGTTTTATTAATGTAATAATGCTTCTTCTTTTTCTACATAGGACCCTCATTGGAAAGTTCAATACATTCTAATCAATCCACTTAAATATTTTAAGTCAGACACTAGTTTTTAGGGATTGAAAGTGTTCAGGCTGGACTAAATCTTGGAACCGAGAGATAATATTTATTTATTATTATTGATTTATCTTGAGTATTTATTGATTTATCTTGAAAAAATTAATTTTTTTCATGTGTAAATTTTTTTGATTATAAAATATAATGTTTTATTTTTCATTGTTTAAATTGTATTTTTAAATGTTAAATAAAAAAAATATAAGACTAAATAAAAATTTTAACCATAAAAATTTGATTTTTTTCTACATACATAAATTAGTTAACATAGATTCTCAAATAGTTTATTTAAATATCTTTTTGAAATATTTTTGAATAGTTCAAGATTTAAACCTTTTATTCACACTTTTTTTTAACTTCTAATTATTTTACAACATATTTATTTATTTTTAATTATAGTAGACATTAGTTTTCTATTTAGGGCACAAACGGAAAAACAAACTTACACAGCCTATAGAATGAGCCCAAACTTACACATCCCTTTATATAGGGCTATAGAATGAACCTCTTTGCTCAATTAGTAAGATGATCTAATTATTTTACATATATAGAAACTAATCTTATTAAGATTTTTTATAATTTTTCTAAATACATTCTAAATAAATTTTACAATCACAAGTGTAAAAATGCATAATAATAAGTTAAAACTTAATAAAAGAATTCATAAAAATATGAGATTTTACACTTTATCATTGTATATTGTATTATAATATTTTAAATGATTGTACATTTTGTATGATTCTAAGCTAAATGTTGTGATCATTCTCAATTTGGTTGTAAAATGCTAAAGATGTCATCCTTATTTCCGTATTCCATAGAGACAAATAATGGAAACAACAACTTTGTAGTTACTTTTATAAAAAAAATTGTTAAATAATATGGAAAAAAGCTCCTCTCAAGTGGTTGAAATTCACCTTTTAATAATGTTTTAGATAAAGAAAATAATAAAGTTACTTATAATGAATAACCATACAAGCTCATTCCAGAAAATAAATTTTTTACCATCTATCTCCACAAAAAAAACCATAATTTAATGAAGAACTCACATCCAAATTAGCTCAAATATAAAGGCCTCGCCTGTATCATAAGACATTTATAATTTTAGTTCAAATACTGAAAGATGATTGCAAAATCTTACCTTTTTCATGTACAAAGACCATATGTTCAAAAACAATGTCTTTTTGATTCATACATCGTTTCATTTAAACAAACAAGGTACAAAGACCATATGTTCAAAAACAATGTTTCTTTTATTTGTGATTGATACATCATTTAAATAAAGAATATGAAGATTTTCATTATTACCATGAGGCTCTAACCATGTCACCTCTAGGTTTTCTACGTGACTATCAATAATAGCTTTACATAAAACAATTTCTTGTGAATCATTATTTAAGAAAAACAATTATATAAAAAAAGAACATTCTCATTAAAATATTTTTTTATTGAGTGAGGTCAAAGTTCAGAAGGAAAATGTCTATAATTTTTTAATCACTTAATGACATTATCAGTGAATGATTTATCTCCTCTTGGTTTGCCATTTCTTCCAATTGTAAATAATTCATCAATTTTACTCTAATTGGTAGTTGTTTGTGCTATTTGTTATTTTTCTTTATATTTCAAGGCCCTTTTCATTTCTTCGTCCCAAGCATTCAAATCTCTTTTCCATTCTTATGCCTAAATATCCACAAACAAAATTTTTGTTGAAGTTATCAAACTATTTTCTACATAGCTTCTTTCATCTTCATTCTTCAGGTTCAATAGTTATAAACAATCCTTGTGCTATAACTTATAGTGGGAAAGGCTTGTGTTTTGTAGTAACCATCAATAAATGAATATAATAGCTACACACATAACATGACATGACATGTTATAATATAGCAATAATTTAAATTAAAAAATATAATCATTAATACGAAAAATAATATTTATGATAAGAAATGTAGTATAATAATTTGTTATATCATATAAAACCCATAGCTACCAACTCTTAGAAACTTATATGAGTCTTTAGAAACTTATTTTAGAAATATGTCAAAAGATAAGCATATTGGAAATGGAGATAGTTTTTAAAAATATGGAATATATGATTTTATTGGGAAAGGAGTTATCTTTAGCCTAAGAAAAAAACAACCTTTTAACTCACTCAAACTTCATTTACACTTTGTGAAAATTATTTTTATAAGTATTTTTTCACAACAACAATTTGTTACCTTGAAGTTGGAAATCTAACTATCTAAATATATAAGGAATGATGTAAGGAGCATTTATCAACATGAAAATTAAAATATGGAGTTTTAATGAGACTCAACTGTGCATTTTCATTAAAACATGTCAAATTAATGCTTTTGTTATGATGATATATTTATCGTGGGAATTGTTAAAATATGAAAGTTCTATGAAGAAAATCGAATGTACTTTGCAGAAAATTAAATGGAAGTAAATGTACTTTTGATCAGGAGATCAAGTCATATGCTCAAAAATGAAAGTGCTCGAAACAGGTCCGAACTTGAGCAACCGAAAAGGTCTCGTCGTTTCGATTCCGGCACCGTGAATGGTTTGAAAAACCGATGTCGTATGAGGAAGATATCGTGTTCTGTTCATTTTCCCAAACATCAAAAATTTGGTGACTGGATGCTCAGTCAGCAGAATATTCTTGAAATATTCCATTTTCTTCTGAGCCAATGAGATGGTGCCACGTGGCACATTGTGGGCCATTCGATGTTGATGGTACAAAGTTGATCTGGACTGTTGGATGAGGTTTTGGATGGGCCAATGGATGAGCGACACATGGCAAGCCCGCAGGCTGCCACGTGTCCTAAGGATGGTGGTGTAAAATTTATGTGGAGTCAACAGAAGTTGACCACCCGACCTCCCATCCACCAAGCCCGCGTGCTACCAGTCCGCCTACATGCAAGTACTTAACCTTAATATACAATGCGAGTTTCTTTTTTTGGTGAAACAAGGGTCTACCTAGACTAATTTGAGCATTCTGGAGCTATTGGTGCAGGGAAAATAGCCATTAGAGGTCTGCAAACATATGTAATTTACAATTTTGAGCATAATGACAAAGAGGGACATGCCATTGGAAGTTGGACCAACAGATGTAGCCCAGGAGGGGTGAACTGTTTCATCATGCCTACTGTGTAAAACTTATGTGTGAATGTTTTTCTCTGTTATGCACTGTTTTTTCGTGTTTTTAAGGCTTATTTACATGCTTAAAGTTCATTAATTCATTTAATTTTCATGGTTAAAACTCTCATACCTTAAGCAAACTTATGGAGACAATTTGTACATGTTTATTTAACTAAAAGGACACTTAGCACAACAGAACTAATACACTCCTTTCAGATCAAGTTGGTATAAGAGCTAGAGTTTTATCTCTGTTGTTTTTGTGTGTAAGGATTGGTTAACTATCTGCAAGGGTTTTCATGCTTACTGTGCTCAAGCTTAAGAGAGGAGAAGGAAAATTGGTGGAAGAAAGAGGTTCTCAAAGTGAGCCACAAAAAAGGAGGGCAAGATTGCCACATTCTCCACCACCTAGTTCACCTCCAAGAGAAGCAGAAGCAACATCAAGCATGCCTCTAGGAGAAGAAGAAATACATGAAGAGGTGGATCCCAAAGAGGAAGAAAGAGTGTACAGAAAAGCATTTCTTGACTTAACTGAAATGGTGAGAGTCCTTTATCAAGAAAGGAATGATAAACTAAAGGAGGAAAGGTCCAAACTTCACAAGGAAGGACAAGGATCATTAGGAGGCCACAATGATGAAGATAAATCCAAGAAGGGTAATGGAGGAAATGGAGACAGTGGAAAGTCATCATCTTCACCCTCATCTTCATCCTCATCATCCTCTACTTCATCTTCAGTACATCAGCCATACAAGTCAAAGAACATGGGTAAAAGTCCTTTTCTAAAACTTGATGTTAAGTTTGCATTGCCAATGTTTGATGGTGAAGTTAATACAGAAAAGCTAGATAATTGGATTAGGCAATTAGAGGTCTATTTGAGAATCCAAAATTTTCATGATGATGACACCAAAATCCAACTAGCTTCATTGAGAATGGAAGGTGCAGCACTTGTTTGGTGTGAATCCAAGACAAAGGAGGAGATCAATAAATATGGTAAGATTATTTTATCATGGACTGATTTCATTTCTGAAATAAAACAATAGTTTTATCCATTAGCTCACATGCAGAAAGCCATAATGAATTGGAAAAAATTTAAACAATTGAAAAGACAAAATGTACTAGTGTTTACTCAAGAATTTAGGAGAAGAGCTCTTTTACTAGGAGTAGATTTGCATAGCCAAAAGACTTTGCTCAAGTATATAGGAGGCTTACATACCTACCTAAGACATACAATCCTCATGTTTAAACCTACAAGCCTAGATGAATTTTGTGTTCAAGCCACACATTTAGAGGCAAGGGGAAAACAAAACTTACATGGGAATGAGGAAAATAAGTTTAAAGGAAAATGGAAGAAAAAGAGAAATGCAAATACTAGAAAAGAGAAGGGAAAATTCTTTTGCAAAAAATGTTCTAAAATTAGCCATGATTAGGATCATTGTTGGAAACTTCATCAAGAGTTGAAACCAGAAATTTTGAAGGCCAAAGAGAAAGCCAAGAGGAAAGGAAAAACTGTTGCAATAGCTGAACAAGACCTAGGGTCATATTCAGGAGATGAAACAAAAATCATAGCTATGGGACTAAAGAATTTAAAGGGGAAAGAGATTGTAAATAAACCTAGTTCTAGTATATCTAACTGTCACATACAAGCTCCAAATGAAGAAAAGAGAATTGAAATGTTTCATGTGAGGGTCATTTCCAAACACACCAAGGTTGACACATTGTTTTACAGTGGGTCACAAGCAAATTTAATCTCTGAAGACTTGGTCAAGAAACTTAATCTTGAGACCATTCCACATCTGAAACCATATCCACTTGGTTGGATTTGTAAGGATGCAAATTTACAGGTTTCAAAGAAGTGCATGTTGTGCTTTGTAATAACTGCACATTTCATTGACACAGTTAAATTAGATGTTGTTCCGCTTGATATAACAGGTATGGCGTTGGGAAGTCCTTACTTGTATGACAGGAAAGAAATATTTCATCGCCATGAGAACAAATACCATTTATTCAAAGATGGCAAGGAGTACATTGTGAGAGCTCATCGCAAAAAACTAGACATTGTGAGGCTGGTCAATGCAAGTCAAAACTTGACATTGATGATGATTAAACAAAGAGAATTTTTACATAATCCTTTTCATGTAAATACTAATGTATATAATGAGTTTTTTTAGTTGGAAAGCAAGTTGTCTTTGAAGGAATATGACAAGCAGTTGCAGCAGTCGATATTGGTGTCGAACGATGCTGAAAATAAAGTGTCAGTGCAAGAAGTTGCAAAAGTCCAAAGAGAGGGAAAAATAACTTAGCAAAGAAGGCACGGGATTTAGAAAAGTTCATTGCTAGTTTCAGAAAGGCATGGTACAATGGAGAAGAAAATTAGTCAAGAATTGACACAAGTTCAAAGGAAATTCAACAAAAAATCACCGTAAGGATAGAATACAAGGTGAGAGTAATTCCAAGTTTTCTTTTATTAAAGACCAATGTAGAAAAAAGATGTTTACTACAAAGTTAGGTTGTTGTTCTGCAAGTTCAGTAAATGTGCAGCATGACAATGTCAAAATCAGCAATGGTTGGTCAACGAAATCAAGGAAAAATTTATCGTTTCATGAAAAGCTCAAATTAATGAAATTAGGGAAATTTTAGTGGATTAATATTGGAAGAGTGGGGACACAGTCTCCTCATCTTCATGTTCAGTAGTCCAAAGAGCTTTTGGGGTCCAAAAGCTTCCCAGTGGGGAGGTGTGATTAGGAGATCAAGTCATATGCTCAAAAATGAAAGTGCTTGAAACAGATCTGAACCTGAGCGACCGGAAAGGTCTCGTCGTTGCGATTATGGCGCCGTGAACAGTTCAAAAAACCGATGTCATATGAGAAATATATCACATTATGTTTGTCTTCCTAAACAACAAAATTTTGGTCACTAGATGCCCAGTTAGCTTGCAGGTACAGTCAGTGGAATATTCTTGGAATATTCCAGTTTCTTTTGATCCAATGAGATGGTTCCACATGGCATATTGTGGGTCGTTGGATGTTGATGGTACGAAGTTGATCTGGACTGTTGGATGAGGTTTTGGATGGGCCAATGGATGAGCGACATGTGGCAAGCCCACAGGCTGCCACGTGTCCTCAGGATGGTGGTGTAAAATTTATGTGGATTTGATGGAAGTCGACCACCCGACCTTCCATCTGCTAAGCCCGCGTGCTACCAGTCTGCCTACATGCAAGTACTTAACCTTATACAATGCGAGTTTCATTTTTTGGTGAAACAAGAGTCTACCTAGACTAATTTGAGCATTCTGGAGCCATTGGTGCAGAGAAAACAACCATTAGAGGCTTGCAAACATATGTAATTTACAATTTTTATCATAATGACAAAGAGGGACATGTCATTGGGAGCTGGACTAGCAGATGTAGCCCAGGAGGGGTGAACTGCTTCATCATGCCTACTGTGTAAAACTTATGTGTGAATGTTTTTCTCTGTTATGCATTGTTGTTCAGTGTTTTTAAGGCTTATTTACATGCTTAAAGTTCTCTAATTCATCTAATTTTCATGGTTAAAACTCTCATACCTTAAGAAAAATTATGGAGACAATCTGTACATGTTTATTTAACTGAAAGGAAACTTAGCACAAAAGAACTAATACGCTTCTTTCATATCAACTTTTCATAAAGCTGAAGGTTATATTTTGTTACAATTAGTTAGAATGTATATTTCTTCAAATATTTTTGATCAACAATTGTAGATAGAACATAAACTTAAAGATCATATGAAAACAACCAAGCACAAATATGAGACACTGAGATTTTGGGGCAACAACCAGGGGAAAACCCCTCAAGGGGGAAAACCCAAATGATTCTTCTTCTATTATATTTCTTCAATTGTTCAAAAAATTATAGAGGGAGAGAGAGAGAGAGAGAATGAGAATGAATAAAGTCACCAATTTCTTATCAACTTGCAGTTGAAGTGCACTTGTTATTTGCTTGAAGATCTCCTCCTTCTCTTGATCAAATCATGTTATTCACACTTCATCTAGCTATTTCCTTTCTCTTGCTCTTCATTGGCTCTCACACTTCTCTTACATAAACTTAATACTTATTCTCCTTCTTCACAATGAACATGATACACTTAACTCGCACTTGCTCTTGCTTAAATAGATGAGAAAGGACAGGAGTTACAAAATGAATTCATGCCTTAAGCCAATAATAAGAGAATCAAATTCCATGGGGGAGGAGTTACTTGAGTAGAAGTGTAACTAATCCCAAGAATAGAGAGAGAGGTACATTTGTCTTGAGGAGTTATAATTCGAATTATTGAGAGAGAGAGAGTTACACCTAGACATGAGATAATATTTGGTGAGAGTTACAAATCGAATTGAATGAGGGAGTTACAAGTGCTTTTAATGAAGAGGAGTTACACTTCTACCATACATTAGATTAGTGAGGGAGAGTTACATTCTCTTAAGTGTGGAGTTACTATTTTATTCTAAGAAATAGGTTCGATTTTCCAAGTAGGAGATTCTCATTTTAATTTACTTATTCCACGAGAAAAATCATTTTCATTAATTCATTAAAGGTGAATCAATTTACAATATTTTATAAATAATAATAATAATAATACCGAGGATAAAAATATTAATTCTTGACTTGTATAATCTTGATTGATTTAATTTTAAAGTGGATTCCATATGTCAAGATCATCTTTGATCATTTAGACATGATTTTCTATTTTTAGAAAGTCACTTCCAAATTGAGATGTGACTTACTATTTTTGAAAAGTCATATTAGAATTGTTAGAAATGAAATTTTATTATAGGTGGATCAAACAAAACTAAAGATATGATTTCTTTTAGGAGAGATTCATCCTTGGGCTACCAAATTTTAACACTCTCTCTCAGCTAGGGAGGAAAAATTTCAGCATCAAATATCTTCGTTTCCTCTGATCTCTTTCATTCATATCAGTTTAACTCTTCTCTATAACATATGTAACAACGAAGTCACAATATAAATAATAATTGTTCACTCGATGCAAATTTGGAAAGGAAAGGATCATCACATGGAAAAGACTCAAGTCACACAGACACGAGTCAAAATAACCAAGTTTCATTAAATTTCAAGTGGCGAAAGACTTGCATCCTAGACTGAAGTCACACAGAGAAGTCTCACTATACCTACTGACCAGATAGGAGGCTCTTCCCACATCCCAGATTGTGGTTCGAATGCATACTGAGGCCTACTCGTGTGGCACACACTACACAAGAGGTCCCTCTTCCTTAGGAGCTTTCCTACATCATTCTCTTATCCCGCGAGCTCTGACCAGGGGGGGAGGAAACTTAGTGTTCTCGATCAGCTATGACCGCTTCCTGGAAGGGTCACATCCATAAGTCCAAGCTACTCTCTAAAAACCATGAAATTTCCTTTCAGTAAAGGCTTGGTAATAATGTCATCTATCTGATCATCAAAGGAGATGTGATGGAGCCTCACTGCTCCTCTCTGCACCATATCTCGGATATAGTGATGTACTTTATCTCAATATGATTGGACTTATCATGAAACAAAGGATTTTCTGCACGATGAATCCCACTCTTATTGTCAGAACATATTATTGTTGTGTTTTGAACTTTCTCAATTAGTTCCCCAAAAATATTTCTTATCCAAACTTCCTCACAACTAGCCATGCTAGAAACAATGTACTAAACTTCAGCTTTACTCAGTGCAATGAACTTCTTATTTCTTCTCATCAAAGAGATCATGGAAGATCCCAATCTAAAGAAGCACCTAGAAGTATTCTTTATATTAATATACTTACCAACCCAATCAACATCAATATATCCATGAAGTCTTAAATTTTTAACAATGTATTTCAATCCTAGATTGATAATTCCATGGAAGTATTTGAGTACATGTTTTGCAACAATCCAGTGGACATGAAAGGGATCAATCATATGTTGAATTAAATTGTTACAGTAAAGAATATGTGAGGCCCAGTGTTTACCAAAAACATCAAAGCACAAATGAGCTTTCTATACACTATGGGATTTTCCAGACTAGTTCCTGCAGCTTTGCCACATAAATTCTTAAAGTTC
Source organism: Pinus albicaulis (assembly GCA_034641835.2). Lineage (NCBI taxonomy): Eukaryota > Viridiplantae > Streptophyta > Pinopsida > Pinales > Pinaceae > Pinus > Pinus albicaulis. The sequence goes on along the minus strand of CM076579.1, from coordinate 1,468,481,941 downwards.
ATTTCCATAGGAGTATGCATGGAATTACATTCTACCATAACAAATCTTTCAAGAAGTTTAAAAAAATATTTTCCTTGAGAAAGATAAATTTCACCAAGTATTTTCCAGACCTGTAGACCCATAAAGTAATGCATCAAACCAAGGTATTTCATTTCAAGTTCATAAGCTAACTCCCTCTTACATTGGAGTATAAGAGGTTCTCCTTCTATCAAGAATAAATCAGCAGCATAAAATACCAAAATCAATGGTATACCTTGGATTGTCTTGAAGTAGAGTTTTGGGTTTGCATTACTTATTATGAAACCAAGCTTTATCAGGTAGCTATCAACACGAGCATACCAAGCCCTTGGAGCTTGATTTGGCCCATATAAGGCTTTCTTTAGTATGAATACATGAATTTCCCTGTCATGCTCTTCAAAGCCTTGTAGTTGTTCCACAAATAACTCTTCCTTGGGGAAGCTATGCAAGAAAGCATTTTTCACATCCTTTTGGTGAAGATTCCATCTTCGACTAGTAACTAAGGAAACAAAATATTAAATAGTAGAATATCATAGCTACGAGTGCATTATTTTTGCAACTGCAAACAAACTTTGTCGCCCCTCTGGAACTTGTGTGGCACTCGATATTGATTATGTCACTGCTTGTACTTGGCATTGGATTTCTCCAAGATATCGTGGACTTGCTAGTGGATGTGTTGGATGCAGTTAGTAAATATGGTTGCTTTATCAACTTGAGACAATACATGTGAGGAGCTTGGACCGATGTGACCTTTCAGAAAAAACTCTTGGATCTGCATCTTGATTGCATCATTCTCCATAACAGAACGTTGATAGATCGGCCCATTAGGTAGCGATGCACTTGGGGTCATATCAATGGAGTTCTTGACCTAACAGTGTAGAGGAACCCCTATGGGCAAGGAGAAAATGTCCTTGTATTCCTCCATGACTTTGTCCATCTGCTGCTACCGCGTAGGGGAGCCTTATTTGGAGGTTTTGGCCATAATCTTCTTCTTGCGAAGTGGGTGAATCGTAATGAAAACAAATTTCCTAGTTTGGTAAATAATATTACTACATTTCTTTGTAGTACTCAAAGAGATGGGAAGGTAGTACTACCTTCGGTATCTTGTACAATTTATTTCCCAAAGTAATAATAATAGAATGAGGCCTAGACTCATACACAACATGTTGCGTCCAGAAGTATGGTTGGCCTAATAATACATCAGACACATCAAGAGGAGAAACATCACACAATACCTCATTCATGAAGGGCTTGATGTTGTACGAAAGGTGACACTACTGGCTGACGTAGAGATCTCTTCCTTGGTGAAGCCACCCGATGGTATATGACTACGGGTGTGTTGTGGTCGGTAGGTCGAGCCGCTTCACAACCTCTACTAAAATGAGGTTCTTTTGGCTTCCGTTATCGACAAGGAATTGCAGTGGAGAAACCTTCACCCATATCTGGGAATGGAAGAGGTGCTCCCCCTCCTTTGGATCCTCGGGCTCCTCCCTTTGGAGCTTGGTGGTGTCAACGGTGTCACTGGGTTCCACATCAATGAATTTATTCCCTTTGTCATTACCCTTGGCTGATTCTGACTCAGAATCAAAACATGCATCTGATTCGGATGCCTTCAGTTTGGCCACCAGCGACTGTTTAGCCCAACACTCGCTTGTGTTGTGAGTAGAGTTGTTATGAAATTAACACCACTTCCCCATGTCCTTATTTGGCTTTGTGGTGTTGCTTTGAGTCGCCCTGCTTTGGATTTTCCCCTTGGTCTGCAGTTCGGGGTCACCTTTCCCTTGCTTCGGATTTGGGGATATAAAGTCTCGCTTCTTCTGCTTAAATTTCTGCTCGATCTTTGCCGTATATCTATATGTCGTGCAAAGTGAGGTAATTTCAAGGAACTTCATTTCCTCATGAATGTATTTGTGCAAACAATTGCGGTACTTGAACACCAAATTTTTCTTTGAATATTTAATACCCAACTTTGTGCATAGGGACAAATTCATCAGCTTGTGCACATCTTGATCCCTTTTCTGCTGTAGCGTGGTCGATTTGATGTACTTGTCCTCATAGCTCCACATGGGGTAATATTCTTCCTTGATTTTGTCTCCGAACGAATTCCAAGTGCGTGCAGCCGTGAACAGAGAGGGTTCCCTCTCGTCCTTTTTCTCACAGTATATTTCCCACCAGTCTTTTACATGGGGGGCGATTTTAAGGAGTGAAAAAGTAATATTTTCTTGGTTGGTGAAATCATAGACCGAGAAATACCCTTCCAACATATTCAAACATATATCTACGAAATATGCATCTATCTGGCTTTCAAATACAAGAATGTTGAAGTTGACTGATACCTTTAAAGGAGTAACGCCTCCAGAGTGGCTGCTGGATGAAGATGCACCATCGGTGGGTAGCCATTGAAGGATCTAGGAAAAGTTATACATCATCGCATTCCTTTGATTCTCGAGGACCTCCTCGAGCAATATTTTGATAGGATATCCTGCTCCCCCTCCTTTCTTTTCTTCCCCCATGGGCGACCATTGGGGTTTGCGAGGTTGATCTTGGAAAGTTTCAACCAGATTGAGCCCTAACTCCTTATACCCTTACCTAGTTGGGGACATGCAAAGAAGGATTGAGAGAGAGAAGACCACTTTGATACCACTGATCTGGATTTATGCATAAGCACAATAAAATATGAAAATAAAAATAAACACAGAGATTCACCAGAAATAAAACTTAACTTCATTAATATCAAATAACTGAAATATTCTTAGAGACAGAATGGACATAAACTAGCTAGGACAATGGTAGATTATCTATGAGAAGAGATGTTGTGGCTGCATGACTTTAAACTGTGTTACAATGAGGCTCGAAAAACTATTTATTATTTAGAAATAATGGAAAACCCTAAACATCCAAAAACCTAACCCTAGGAGATGAAACACCAAACTATGGGCCCCGTTGGGGTAAATTGGTACATCAATTTCTCGGTGTTGTAACTTTTGGATACGATCTCTGTTTGACACACATGATACCTCGTTAGAAAGATATATCCGAGGACTAGGACTGTCGATAGTGAATAATGAGTCAAATACTCACATTTTCCAGAAATATTTTCCCAAAAAATGTCGTTTAGGGCCTCAAAGTAACTCTGGAAGTTCAGGACTTGAAAAACCGCCAAAAATAGTAAATTGTGATACAATTAAGGAAACTGAAAAAATGAAAGAAACAATGGTGGGGGTGCAAGTGGAATAGGCAGGTGGCCAACAATATCCACCTGGATCAAAATGTTATGTAATCAACTCAAATAAAAGAAGAAAATATAGATCAACGACTTAAAAAATTTCATCTTCGAGGGGGAAACCTCCTTTAAATTACATAAATGAACAATTCTTGGATGATACAAATGATAAGACCTCCTTGGTATATGTAGGAGTATAAGGGGTCACAACAGAATCAGAGCCTGCATAACAATAATAATCTAAGGGCACGACAATAACAATAGTGGGTTTGTATGGGGCACAAAAATAACAACATGGGGATACATGGGCACAACAATAACCATAGGTGGTTGCACTGACAATAAAAATTAGGGGAATACACTAGCATTATAGGGACTTAACACGATTGGTATAATATATATAACATTAACTTATGGGGATAGGGTAATGAAAATGAAGTTATTTTTAGTTGTCAATAGAAATAATACAACAAACTTTTCTTGTTTGTATGGGTGAAATAATTATTTTCTAATTGATATTGAGAGTTTTTATGTAGTTTATTTAGTGTTGACATGTTGGTGATGGAGTCTTGCTTTGTATTATATGGATCTATTTATAATTGGTGATAAAATATATCTATTTCACCATTGGATATTGAAATATCAAGTGTCTAATTCCCATGGCACATGTTTGAAATATCAAATTTATAATTCCCATGGCTCTAAGTGTTTGACTCAAACACTCAATATGAGGAGCTGAATGAAGAACCAACAATCATTAACGCTCTCCCATTCAATGTCTCTTCTCCTGCCGCCATTTCTCCATAGGAAAAATCCTCTCCCATATCTCCGGTTATTTTATCTGACTAATGGAATTTGATGTTTTATGAATTCGTATCTACAATTGGTTGTTGGCGTGCCACTATGGAATGAATTGGATTTTCACTTCAAACTTTTCATGATCAACATAAGATTGATTTTCTTTCTTATACCTTTGTTTTCTTTCAGTTGGATGGCAAAGGTTTCACTTGTAGGTTGTTTTCAATATCGTTGTTCATTGTCATTCTCAGTTTTTTTGTAAAAGTTTAAGGGCACCAATGGACAAGTTTGGGAAATATAGTTGGGTCTCTCTGTTTCTGTGAGAGTTGTTGAGAGTTTTAATTGGTGAATTAAAGCTCTTAATATTTAATTGTCAATCCGGGAGTCGTAAACACGATTTGTACTACGTGTTGGTTCAACTTAAAGGTTAGAGTATATAATTTTCCTTAATAATGGCTGTTAAGTATGGAATAAAAACACTCTTCTATCATTTGAGTGCACTAGCAGTCATATCACTCTCATAAAAGAATTCTTCACTCTAACATACGCAATCAATTTAACTCAACACAAATTATTCTAAATTTCTACAATCGAAAAACAAACGTACTGAAATCAAAGGCTTGATGAAAACCAATTTAAGTACAATTCTTGAAATAAAACATTTTCAAAGCAATAAATTCAAACTCTAATTATTCAAAAGGCGGAGATAAGCGATCATCAAAACCTAATATCTAAGAAATCGAAATGTAATACTACACCCTGAAATGAAAACCAAAATTAATCCTTAAAATCTCATACCTATTCAATCTAATTGATCTATTCTTGCTCAAAAATAAAATGCAATAAAAAACACACTTCTACCTTAAGCTACTACACAACTAGCTTTGGAAACAATGTAAATCGATCTATCAATGCTTAAAGGAGAACGAAATATTTAAAGAAATTCCCTAAGCTTATGAACGAAATTGAATTTCTATCACACTGGTATGAAATCAATCTCTATGCTACAACACTGAGAATGGAAATCAAATTTACTCTATTTGCGCTAATAAAAACTAGATTTTAATGACTTAATTAAATCACACTGACAATGCTTGAAATAAATCCCTATTCTATAGTACTCGAAATGGAAATCAATCTAAGATGTTGGAAATGAATATTTATTTTGAAATCACACGCAGCCTATAAATGGAACCACGCATTAATCAACTCAATCAAAGGGAAACGCTGACATTAAATCACACTACCTCAATTCGAGAAAAAAACCATATTGTTTGATATCAAACCCACACAACTTTGGATAGGATCCCAATGTTTCTATAAGAAGATCAAGCAATACACACACATGATCTATTACTACCACTTACAAGCACAATGAAGATATATATATAAGCAAAACTCAATCATCCAACCATACTTCAAACTACAGATTAACCATTCAATATGATTTTGTTCAAACTCTTGTTGTGCATTATGATCTCATCTTAGAGTGTGCTTCATAAGGGATTGTTGAATAATCTAGTGACAAATAGATGGATTCATCTTTTCCAAAGGAAACAGAGAATGGCTCTGCACACGATCTATGTGATCAATAACAACATATAAATTCAGATCTAGTTTGTCAATTGATGAGTGCAATCCTTACAATGATAAAAAAAAAACACCAGCAAATCAATTATATACCTCACGCAATGACATTCAGGAAAATCTCATTAACTAAATAAATAGGTTGATTCTATGAATGGATCACACAACTATCTATTTTAAGAAATAATGAAGCTTGATCCTAGATGGTGGTGGGCCCTACAAGACTCATAGTGAACCATAACTCGCAACAATCTGAATCAAATCATACCCATAATCTATTACTGGAATGAAGTCTTCAAAATACATAGTAAAATACTTATAATTACATTACACGATAGATAATCTCCAATGCTCCCCCTAAATCAATGTACAACAATCTCTTTTATAGCAGTAACGCTGCCCAGATTAAGATGGATCGACTATGTACATAAATTAGGATTATGGTTAATGCAAATTAGTTAAAATCAGAACATAATATTTGCTTTCCTATTTGAGTTGATGCAATCTTGAATTCTGGGAGAATTTTGACCATCGCATAACTCGCAAGCTCACTTCGCAAGCCTCTCCGTAATATTCCCTACACTGTTGGGAACGGAGGATCATCCTAGCCCTCTACCTTTCCATTATTTAAAAACCACTCTGGAGTGCAAACAAGATTGAGACGACTAAAATCCCATACATGAACCTTGCACAGACCCATGTAAGACTCTATCATACCGTTCATTGCGATTATGGAATTCTTTTGAACGAAGAGCATGTGTTACACCCTCGGCTTGCTCCGGTTAGGCTTCAGAGCTGGCTACTGCAAGCTCATCCACATGTGATTGACCATTAAAATCACAAAAAAAAAAGAAAACCCTTACAAAATTCTCACTAAATAAACGCATGCCTTGACCTGCTTGTAATATTTACTAATCTAAAGGCAGCTTGGCCATTCCATGTGCCAACGTCCCACGCAAGTTGATGTTTGGGCGTGAGAGAAGCGAGTAATGAGAAAAGCCAAGGTGGATAACGAGGCCTCGCGTTCTCCTCATGCACCTACATGCATTCTTGGGAAACGTCGATGTAGACACCCATTGTGCCTTCCTTTGTCAAATTCGTTCCATTTTCTGCAACATAAAATTCCTTCAGTATTCACACAAAGAACAGCTATGAAATCTGAGACAAATTTGAGAATGCATGGACAATGATAGATGAATTGTGTTTCTACAGAGGACCGTGCCTACTCTCCATCCGTGTTTGGCAATAATTGTCTATCGTGTTTGTCCCACGATCACTTCTAGCAATCAAAGATAGCTTCCCAACTAGTCTACTTCCCATTTGACTCTTCTCCTTCACCATGCTTCTTAATTTCAAGCTGCAAGGTAGCATGAGACCTGGATGACTCTTCATTAGCTCTAGTTTAACTAGTGCTTTAGGGTCCATTCCCTTTCTCAGTATACTCCTTTACACGTTGTATGTCTAAGACTTCATATTCTTGCAAGCCACAATGCAAACTTGTTGTCAGGCATCCTCCTGTCACCAAGAAGATCATATAATTTTCCCCCATATATCCGAAAGAAAATAAGCCACAAGAGAAACCCTTACTCTCGATGGAAAGACATGTTCATCAAATTAATTATATCCTCTGAGGCTCTTAGTGGAAAAGGCTGCATTTTAAATGTCTTTCCACTGCCCGTTTGACCATATGCAAGCATGTAGCTTTTGTACGATATAAGATGGTTGGAAAAAATCAATAAAATCAAAACCATAGAGTTTGAGATTATACAACAATATTTTTGAGGTTGTATGCTTCAGATGATCAATCAGTAATGCATCATCCTTAGGTGCTTGAGATGAAGGAATAATTTTCCTCCTCCCCAGACTTGTACAAACCATTAATGAGAATACTATAATTATCCATTTTCCTTCAATGCTTCAAACAACTCAGCTGCCTTCATTACTTTCTCTTCTTTGCAAAAGAACTTGAAAACATCTTATGGCTTCTCTTTGAAAGGTTTGATGACCAGTTTCTTGACGGGCTGAACTGTTGGTCCAGGAATTTGAGCTAATGGAACAAGAACTGTACACATGTTGTCATGTTTCAGGTAACTCCTTGTCTCATTATCAACCGCTTCACTTTCTAATTAATCCATAATCAAACGCATTTCAGGAAGCATTCTCACACTGCTGGTGCTAGACTTATTCACCTGCCACTAAGAAAAATTTTATTAATGGAATTTACACAAGAATACTCTTCAAATTAACTAATAAGAAGAATTCATAAATTAATATCTATTGTCTCTAAATGCCTCTAATCATAAACTTAAAAGGAAAAAAGCACCAAGTATAAGCATATAATTATGTGATAAATATCGTGAAAATTTAGGCAAAAATGCAGCTCAACAACAGTCACAACTTTTGTATCTTAATTTTGAATTGGTAGAAATGGTGCTATTTTGGATACACTTGGTTGAAGTAATGGACCTCAGGGTAGTATTTTTGGAGCATGGAACATGAAATGATATCAATGTAATATATTATCTTATTAATGGAAACCAGTTGCAGAAGCTTACAAAAAAAAAGAGTGTTTGATACATTCATAAGTGATTCTAAACACAACCAATGGAAGGTCTTCCTATTTATTTGTTAAATGTCTATGATTTTTTTCAAAATGCATTCATTCTGTATTTATTATTCCTTAAAATGATAGAGTCCTCCAAAATTCCTATTTGAAAGTAGATTCAAACTTTTTTTATTACTTAGAATTCCTCCTTTAGTGTAAGACCTATTATGGGGTCTTCAAATAATATATAAAATTCTTGCATAATTTCAAAGAAAAAACAATAGCATATTTACAACACAAATTTCTTTATAAAAATATGTAACATAATTGATTTTACAACATTCTACATAATTTAAATAACATTAAGAAGAGTACCTGGTTATGGTGGCTCGATTGTGGTGCTCATTCTGGAACCACCAACTGAAATTTGCCACCTTGCCAACTAGGAAAGTTTATTTTACTTCTTAGCCTAGGAAACCTCGAAAGGTTCCCTATCCCTTCGAGCCTAAGTCCAACCACAACTTTAGGGTGTCCAAAATATATCCAACACCCTCCCAATTACAAAATCCATTATCCAAGTGTAATTTCTTACTCTCCTCTCCGAGTTTTCTCCCTCTTCTCGATTCTCTCTCTCACCCTTTTGCTTGCATGAACTAAAAGAACAACCAAAATTGTGATCTCCTTGACCTCCCCAACCCCCAAGAATTATGCCTCCCCTCCCTAAGAATGCCAACAACTCCTTTCAAAGTAAATGTCACCCACTCCCTTTGAAATAAATGTCATTAACTCCCACCCCTCTCTCCACCATACCTCTCCTCGAGCCCCTCCCACTCTCCCTTATTCAAGGGAACAACTTTGTCAACTTGAGAAAAAGTAAAATAGCAAAATAGCAATATTAAATAAAATAATAGTATTTAATCATGTCACTCAACCTTATCCCAATAATTGAATCAATTAAATCTTAAATAATCATGTTTTAATGTAATTTAATAATTGTAAGTCAAGATAAAAAACTAAATAAGCAATAAGCAAAATTAAGACTAACCATACATATAATCATTAATCAGGCTTAAGGTTAATCAAACTAATTAGCTAATCAAGCTTAATTGTTAATTAATTATGTAGCATAATAGGCTACATGATACTAGCATATTTGTGAGAAGTGTGGGTATGTAGCTTACATACTTGGTACTTATACTAATAATACTTATTAGAATCAAACACATGGAACAATCATTCAACTGGTTGGTTATCAATACAATGTAAGAAACTAGAATACGTAGGGGCATTACATTCATTTTATGGAAAGTTGAAATTGTTTGCTCCTCTTCAAAATATATTATAGTTAACAACTTTGATAAAAAATAATTCAACATGATTTGCAAAATCTAGAAAATTACATGAATAGTAATCATACATCATTAAACCAAATAAAAAAACAAAAACATATAACTTATTTTAAAGAAAAATATTTTTATATTCATAACAAAATAATTGCAAAACGCATATGATTTTTAAACCCTATTAAATAACTTTTTTGTAAATATAAAAATTAAAAATATATTAATTTTTTTTTCCAATTTTAGAGCTTTTGGAACAATACACCAAATTTTAATATTTACTAAAGATGAGAATATTCACACATTAAACAGTCTGAATATCGTACAAATCAAACTCCATACCATAGCATTTGTGATGTGCGTACACTTACTGAATTTAAGCTATTGATCAATTAAGTAAACATTATGATGCGGCAGGAGAAACAGAAGTCCAGTCCAAACATATAGACCCACTCTGTGTGAGTTTAAGTTAAAACCCAAACTTCGCCATATGATCTAATTTCAATTATATAATGGTTGTTAGCCATCAAATGGAGCCCCAGTAATGGAAACCAGGACGCCATAGTAAGAAAATTCCACAAACTTCACAATTTGCAGCCAAAAAGACATGTGATTGGAATTCCAACTGAGTAAGACAGCGGTAAAGGTTGGGCAATAGATACTTCTCCTTATGCAAACTCGTACAACATAACTCTAGTTTTATGACAAGTCATAGAAAACTGCATTCTAATGACACTGTCAGGGCCCTGCAGGTTCATGATTAATGAGGTCCAGAAGACCAGAAGAGAATCCATGATTAACGAGGTCACAAATTTGTGAATAAGATGTAGCTTTTGTAAAACATCTTGGCCAAACGAGGAATAAAGAATATATTTACACCGAAGGTGTTATATTGGAAGAATTCCACCAAACCATCGTCAACATTTTCATTTTCTACCGTTCATTCTGGTTAGGTTGTCATTGTTTTAAGCCGTTGATCTTATGTTACCGTTGCCGCGGATGCCGGATGGATGTTTCCATTTTGCAGCCGGATGGATGTTTCCATTTTGCAGGAGTGGCTTCTCTATTATTAGCTCGCCGCGGCCATGTTCTGGTGGAATTCTTTGGGGACGCAACCTTTGGTTGGTTCACAGAATCAAATTTGGTACCTTTCGAGCCCACTTTTGCCCATAAATCAAAGCAGACGATGTCTAGGAGCTTCTGTGATGCCGTCGACGATGCCATCGACGAACTGGGCAGGCATGGTGCGTTGGGTTTGATGTGTGGTTGCACAAATTCCTTCAGTTCTACAGCAAGGGAGGGGCATATTGAGGTTAGTGTGCCCGGTTATGAAGCTCCAGTGATATATATGGATAGGCAGGTCAAGGAAGCCAAGGAGGGGTTTCAACAAGCGCAGATGCTTGCTTTTATGCAGAGGATGGTTGTGGCTCCTAAGTGTGGGGAGAACAGGATGATCTCAGGGATTAAGTATGCAGCCCAAGTCCGAGCATATTGAGCTGCTACTGCTGTTCCTGTGACTGATGAGTATCGACAAGCCTGGAGGCTTTCACAAAGAAGCTGTTTGCAAGATGTTGCTGGTTCCGAGGATGTTTCGGATCCACATGTGGCCTTCGCAAACAAAGGTGAGGTGCACAGCAGGTTTTTTCCCTTTTTTGGGAAGATGTTTCACTGGTTGTCTATGATCATCTCCTCAAGGATTTCATTCCATAGGATCATTATCCCCTTGTATTAATTTCTTTTATGTAAAAAACTGATTAAAAATATTAGTGCTATTTTGTGTATTAATCCCGCATTGGCAACAATTGTGGGAAAAGGGATGGTTTACAGAGTCTTACACACATTAAAAGCCTTGCCGATCTGGAACTTGGCTTTGGAGTGAAAGTCCACGAGTTAATGTAATGGCATCCTCTGTCACTCTAGTAATAGCATTGCTTAGGGGTGTTTGTGTGCTTTGTGGGTCCCTCTTACTTTGCAATTGTTGCCTTGGTGATGCCGTTTTAATTGCAAACATGCTAAAAATCAATGTGGATTTTATTCCATGTCAAAATGACTTGCGTTATGGTAAAATTTTCTTATGTAATACTGACTATATAGTGGAATATTTCACCTGTTTGTAATGCAAACAGAAAAATTGGATTCACCACTTGTTTCATTTTTGAATTGATTCTTCTGGGCAGATGTTCTGTATAAATAATTGGGTGTCTTTCATCTGGAGTGTAAACTTTTCTTTATATCTGGGTCCTGTTTCCTGCACATTCATAGAAGACGTCAAGTGAATGGCATAACTTGCCCATAGGGATTTGACCATGGCACCTATCCATTTATCTTAACTAGTGTATTTCCCTGGCATCAGTTACTTTTATGCTTTTTTCCATATTTGGGAGTCGGTTTGCAAACATCTTTTGATTATTTTAATGATCTTAATGGTTGTGTCCGATTCGCTTAATGGATTAGAATGTACGACATACACATGTTTATGTGTATTTTCTTGAATATCCTTTGCCTTGGCCTGTAACCACAGATCGAAAATAGATGCAATTGTAATGATTAATTGATACTGTTGGACCTATTTGTGTAAATGGTACATGTTTTTTTATAATAACCTGGAGAATGATTCCTAGGTGATGAAATTGTTTTATGAAGTAAAATTGACTTAATCAAAACCCATTTATCTTTGATCACATGCCATGCATATTAGCCCTAAAACCATTACGATCTTATTTAATTGAGCACATTTGTCTTATCTTTGGTAATGTGTGCATATGTCCCGTGGCCCCCTAAGGCATATAAATTGTATTTTAGCGAGTACATATATGTGGCACCTACAAAGGACGGATAGAGCATTAGAACCATGGATCAAGGAAGGGAAATCGGTAAGGGAAGGTGAGACGATGTGGGAAGATATATTCTTGTTCAAAAGTGCAGTGGAATGTCGCTTTGATATAATTAATAGCAATAAAACATTATCTCTGATATATTTAATTGCACCACCGATAGAAATCATCACGGCAGTATCAGTTTATCTAAGCATTATGTTTTGCCATTGATTTAATTGAAAATGTAGCGAGACTCGTGATTTACATACCAGAATTTATAATCGACTTTTAGAGATCTAGGCTTCGGTTCTGTAATCGATTATCTTGAGCACCGCATGTTTGATACATTCTCCTCATTTTGTCCTTCACTGCCTTCTGAAGCCTCAAGAGGGTTGGCAAGCCCAAGGTATCTGGAAGTATCTAAAAAAACTGGAGGTGGAGGTATCTGATACAAAGTTTCTGTGTTTGTAGTTTTCTCATGCTTTTAATTATGGAGAATTATGGAGTTTTCTCATGCTTTTAATTATGGACAATTATGGGACTTCACTCTGCGTTATCTTTATTCAAAAGAATATATTTACACCGAAGGTGTTATATTGAAAGAATTCCACCAAACCATCGTCAACATTTTCATTTTCTACCGTTCGTTCTGGGCACAGTTGTCATTGTTTTAAGCCGTTGATCTTCTGTTACCGTTGCCGCAGATGCCGGATGGATGTTTCCATTTTGCAGGAGTGGCTTCTCTATTATTAGCTCGCCGCGACCATGTTCTGGTGGCATTCTTTGGGGACGCAACCTTTGGTTGGTTCACAGAATCAAATTTGGTACCTTTCGAGCCCACTTTTGCCCATAAATCAAAGCAGACGATGTCTAGGAGCTTCTGTGATGCCGTCGACGAGCTGGGTAGGCGTGCTGCGTTGGGTTTGATGTGTGGTTGCACAAATTCCTTCAGTTCTACAGCGAGGGAGGGGCATATTGAGGTTAGTGTGTCCGATTATGAAGCTCCAGTGATATATATGGATAGGCAGGTCAAGGAAGCCAAGGAGGGGTTTCAACAAGCGCAGATGCTTGCTTTTATGCAGAGGATGGCTGTGGCTCCTAAGTGTGGGGAGGACAGGATGATCTCAGGGATTAAGTATGTAGCCCAAGTCCGAGCATACCGAGCTGCTACTGCTGTTCCTGTGACTGATGAGTATCGACAAGCCTAGAGGCTTTCACAAAGAAGCTGTTTGCAAGATGTTGCTGGTTCCGAGGATGTTTCGGATCCACATGTGGCCTTCGCAGACAAAGGTGAGGTGCACAACAGGTTTTTGCCCTTTTTTGGGAAGATGTTTTACTGGTTGTCTATGAGCATCTCCTCAAGGATTTCATTCCATAGGATCATTATCCCCTTGTATTAATTTCTTTTATGTAAAAAACTGATTAAAAATATTAGTGCTATTTTGTGTATTAATCCCGCATTGGAAACAATTGTGGGAAAAGGGATGGTTTACAGAGTCTTACACACATTAAAAGCCTTGCCGATCTGGAACTTGGCTTTGGAGTGAAAGTCCACGAGTTAATGTAATGGCATCCTCTGTCACTCTAGTAATAACATTTCTTAGAGGTGTTTGTGTGCTTTGTGGGTCCCTCTTGCTTTGCAATTGTTGCCTTGGTGATGCCGTTTTAATTGCAAACATGCTAAAAATCAATGTGGATTTTATTCCATGTCAAAATGACTTGCGTTATGGTAAAATTTTCTTATGTAATATTGACTATATAGTGGAATATTTCACTTGTTTGTAATGCAAACAGAAAAATTGGATTCACCACTTGTCTCATTTTTGAATTGATTCTTCTGGGCAGATGTTCTGTATAAATAATTGGGTGTCTTTCATCTAGAGTGTAAACTTTTCTTTATATCTGGGTCCTGTTTCCCGCACATTCATAGAAGACGTCAAGTGAATGGCATAACTTGCCCATAGGGATTTGACCATGGCACCTATCCATTTATCTTAACTAGTGTATTTCCCTAGCATCAGTTACTTTTATGCTTTTTCCATATTTAGGGTCTGATTTGCAAAAGCATACTGATTATTTTAATGATCTTAATGGTTGTGTCCGATTCGCTTAATGGATTAGAATGTACGACATACACAAGTTTATGTGTATTTTCTTGAATATCCTCTGCCTTGGCCTGTAACCACAGATCGAAAATAGATGCAATTGTAATGATTAATTGATACTGTTGGACCTATTTGTGTAAATGGTACATGTTTTTTTATAATAACCTGGAGAATGATTCCTAGGTGATGAAATTGTTTTATGAAGTAAAATTGACTTAATCAAAGCCCATTTATCTTTGATCACATGCGTGCATGTTAGCCCTAAGGCAATTGCAGTCTTATTTAATTGAGCACATTTATCTTATGCTGGTAATGTGTGCATCGTGGCCCTAAGGCATATAAATTGTAAATATTTTAGCAGGTACATATAGGGAGGCACCTACAAAGGACGAGGATGGGCATTCTGAAACCATGGATCAAGGAAGGAAGTCAGCTGGGGAAGGTGAAACCAGTAATAAGGAAGATATATTCTTGTTCACAAGTGCAGTGGAATGTCGCTTTGATATAATTAATAGCAATAAAACGTTATCTCTGATATATTTAATTGCACCACCGATAGAAATCATCACGGCAGTATCAGTTTATCTAAGCATTATGTTTTGCTATTGATTTAATTGAAAATGTAGCGAGACTCGTGATTTACATACCAGAATTTATAACCGAATTTTAGAGATCTAGGCTTCGGTTCTGTAATCGATTATCTTGAGCATTGCATGTTTGATACATTCTCCTCATTTTGTCCTTCACTGCCTTCTGAAGCCTCAAGAGGGTTGGCAAGCCCAAGGTACTTGGAAGTATCTAAAAAAACTGGAGGTGGAGGTATCTGATACAAAGTTTCTGTGTTTGTAGTTTTCTCATGCTTTTAATTATGGAGAATTATGGAGTTTTCTCATGCTTTTAATTATGGACAATTATGGGACTTCACTCTGCATTATCTTTATTCAAAAGAATATGGTTTTGTGTTTTTAGTTTTCTCATGCTTCTAATTATGAACAATTATGGGATTTCACTCTGCTCTCTTTATTCAAGAGGATACGAAAATTTCATCGGTTTCCAATGGACAATTATAGGGCTTCACTCTCCACTCTCTTTATACAAGAGGATACAAAAATATATTTTTTATTCAGGTTTTTATGGGAAATATTTAAAATGACTCTGGGAAACGAGTGGAGATGAATTGAAATTATTTTATTATTTAGAGTGATTTTTCCATTTGAAATTAGGAACTTGCCTGACATTTTTATTTTTAATTTAGGATTTGATTTCTTCGGTGGAGCAAAGCCATATGCGAATCTATACATTTTAAATTAAGGAGCAGGTTTATGGGATGTTCAATATACTTGAATTTAAAAAATATATATCACCAGAATGTTCAATATCCTTGGTCTGACACAAATATAATCTTTTATAGCTATAAAAATTTAGTGAAAACCATATTAAAATTTTGACTGATACTCTGTAGTGAAAACCATTAAAATTTAGACTTTATTGTGTGAAAAGTGTAACTTCTAATGGAAATGAACAAATTTTATACTTTATGGAATTAATTTTAGGAGTTTAAGAATTTCGAATTAGTCTTATAAATTCCGTTAATGATGGTGATTGGTTTTTTGTAATGGTGTGCAATTCTGGGAAGCATGGAGTACCTTCGAAATAGTTTTAAAAATTCCGTTAACGATGGTGATTGGTTTTTTGTAATGATGAGCTGGAGCTGGAGCTGATTCTTTGGAGTGACGGGCTTTTGAATTGTATGCTTTTCAATTGCATTTTATTTCGTGTGTCTAGATGGATTTGTTTTATCTCTGCCTTTTTTGAATAGCCGAAGTTGTTCAGATTTGTGATGCATTCATATGGATATATGAATATGTGTAACTCCCCACACAGAAGAAAATTATTTAATAGAGTTATCGAAAATATGTATTCACCAAACAAAATCCCTCATTACGTGGCTTAAATTCCACAATTACTTGCTCCTGTTTATCTAAACTCATAAACATATATTGGGGAGAGGATTTTTTCAGTTCTTCTATACCTTCGGTGTATTCTTGCACCTTTAGAGGCAACTTCTAGTATATTGAGTTTTGAAAGAAATGATCTCAATTCAAAGAACCATGGTCAAGATAAACTGAGCACTGGATGTAAGTTGAATTACATAATCAACGAGTTCAATTATGTGAAGACCAACTTGTATCCGCCCAACTGGCTCATTTCATTAGCACCCGGGAAGGTCGGTGAGATAAGAAATATAAGAATCCAATAGAGATGTAGGAGACTCACGGGGAAGGGGAAAATGTTGTTTCAATTTTAATATTTCTTGTGGGAAGAAATTAGTTTCTGTTTTAGTCTGGTTTATTTCAATTTAGCTATTTTGCTGTCATTAGTTGTAAAAACATATGCTGTAAAATTTTATTTGTGAAGATTTAAATATATTTATTTTAATTTTTTTTTAATAATTAGTTATAGAAAATTTTATAGTCTTTTTGTTTAGATTGTTTAAAAAAAACTAATTGAGTTAAACTTTATAATTTGTTTTGAAAATTTTAGTTGAGGTATCTAAACTTTTAGCTATGCAAATTTTCTCTAATTTTTAAATTTTCAAAAACTATTGTTTAATAATAAATTTTACTTAATAATTAATATATTTGAAAATAGCATAACTATATAGGGTAATAATTGACTTTCTTTCACCATTTTAGTTTCAGAGTATTCGTGTGAAGAATGAGCATATTTAATACCTGGAAAATTACAGAAAACATTGTTTTTCTCAACTTATTAATGCTTTTTATTTAATCTTATAACATAATAAATAGTAATGGAAACAAAAGTATGGAATTTTTCTTTAATACTTTAAAGCAAATATAAATCTCTTAGTATATTTATATGGCATGAACAACACAAAATTTAACATGTATAAAGTTTTCCTATGATAAAAATAGAGGATTTACTAATTTTAGAATTTTTTGTAGATCATTTTTATTGCATATGAGACTTTATTTTTTCAGTCACATGAACTTGATAACAAACTTACATAGAAGGGAGATGAGAATAAAGCTCAAAAAAAGAAGCCATTTAGAAAAAGAGAAGGGAATAAGACTCAAACTTGATGAGATTAATGACAATAGAGTCAAACTACATATAAACATTACTTCCCTTACAACAAGCTAGAATGACCCTTACAATAAGCTAGAACGAAGAAGAACTTTGGCCTTCACCAATGTTGTTGTTAACACTACTTGTACTGCCTAGAAAATGTGTTATATTTGATTGAAATTTTGGAATACTTGAAACTCTAAAAAATGTGTCTTTGATGTTTTTCAACATACCCACAATGTTGATCATAGTAGGTTGTCCTTCAGGGGATTATTTTGTGCAGAGAAAACCCATGCTTACAAGGTGATTAAGGCAATTGAGTTCCTGATCTTCGGGAGTGATGGAACTAGTCCTCCTCAAAAGACTCTTATCCACCACTTCACTAATTTGATTTGGAAAACTGCTACTAACCCATTTCTGCAAATCAATTCCTTCCACAAACATGTTGTGGGTTGGTTTCTTTCTAGTGAGCATCTCCAATAGAACTACTCCATAACTATAAACATCACCTTTTGATGTGACACGTCCACCCAACCCATATTCTGCATTCAAACAACATCATCAAAAAATTTCTAATTCAGAATTTTTAATAAAAATAGAAAACACGTGACATCTCTAAGATGTTATATATCTCAAATAATACCTGGAGGAATCTATAACATGTTATCTATCTAAAATAATACCTGGAGGAATGTAGCCTATAGATCCCTTAAGTGCATGTGTGGATGTAAGAGCTAAATTCTCAGAGTCTGCAAAACATATGGTAGAAATGGCAAAGTCTATTAAATATGCTGTCATATCTTTACCCAAAAGCACATTGTTTGGTTTCAGATCACAATGGATCACTTGTATGAAACAATGGTGATGGAGATAAGCCATTCCCGGTGCAATGTCTATTGCTATATTCAATGTTTGAATCAAAGTCAAACTACGTTCTACTTCATCATTAGGATATAACCACTTATCTAGGCTTCTTTTTGGCATGAATGAAAATATCAAAGCTTTAAGTTATGATTCTAATCAAATTTCGATGCCTAACTCTCACCAATACTTTGCACTCCTTGTCAAAACTCCTTTGAGCCCCTTCATTTTCGAAATTGAGAAACTTCACTGCAATCATTGTGCCATCATTCAAAACCCCTTTGTAGACTTTCCCAAAACTACCCACTCCTAACATGTTGGCATCATTGAATTCCTCTGTTGCAATGACAAGCTCTCCATAGGAAATTCTTCGGTGCCCCACATTTAAGGATGCCCCAACCTCTATAGAAGGATGGCGCTTATGGTTTCGTCTTCATAGGAATCCCAAAAACAAACATGATACAACGACGATTACAACTGCACCAATAGGTATGATAACTCTTTTCAGATGTGAAATACTTTTATGATCGTGAGCATGACATGGTGCTAGACTTACCCAAGGGCCACAAAGATTAAGATTCCCATAAATGATGTGGCACCAAATTTTCTGAAAACTCCACTTTTTAGGAAAAAAATGAAAAGTGAGAAATTTGTATTTAAAAAAAAATCATGACAAATTAACCCACCTGCAAATAATAACCCTTAAATTATTCCATAAGAAAAAAATATTAGAAAATATTAATAAATAAAAAAATTAATCATACATTGAGATAAGATACAACTTAGTACCAAACTTAAGCTAAAAGAAATCCACAAAAATCAATTAATAATTTAACCAACAAAGAAAAAGAGATATTGAAAAATCGTTAGGCTGGCTAGCTTTCCAAAACGATGTACGGCAGTTTCATTAAATTAATCAAAAGAATGCCGCTCTTCCATTAGATTAATCGAAAGAATACGCACTTCGATTAAACAAATCAGAAAAATACCGCCTTTCCATATGTTTAACCAAAAGCATTGATATGCATATGACTTGAACACCCTACATTCAAATGTGACACACTGGTTTATTATTACTTTCCAACAATATTCAACCCACTACTCTTGCAGCGATATCGTTCGTTATTACCTGATTCTCGCGGTGATCACGGACGTTTTACTTTATCCCATTACAATCATGGTTGATCACGCACATTATTACCTTATCACTCATGATCCCTGGGATTTATCCTGCTGTAAATCATAGCTGATTCGATGTGACTTCCAAACTAATTGAATTGTTTTCCATATATATAGAAACTAATCTTATTAAAAATTTTTATAATTTTTGGAGATAAATTCTAAATAAATTTTACAATCACAAATATAAAATGTAAAAAATTAAAAAAATACATAATAATAAGTTAAAACTTAATAAATTTTTTCATATAAATATGGAATTTTATACTTTATCATTGTATATTGTTTATAATATTTTAGATGATCCTACATGTTGTAGGATTTACAAGCTAAATGTTGTGATCATTCTCAATTTGATTGTAAAATGTTAAGATAATCGTATGTCATCCTTATTTCCATATTCCGTAGAGACAAATAGTGGAAACAACAACATTATATTTTTTTTTATTAAAAAATATTTGTTAAATAATATGGCAAAAAACTCCTCTTTAAGTGGTTGAAATTCACCTTTTAATAAGTTTTAGATAAAGAAAATAGTAACATTACCTATCATAAATAACCATACAAACGCATTCTAACAAATAAATTTTTTACCATCTATCTCCACAAAACAACCATAATTTAATGAAAGATTCACATCAAATTAGCTCCATTATAAAGGCCTCTTTTAATGATAACATTTGCATCTCATTTTCATAAGCTAAAAATTGAACCTAAGACAATTGTAATTTTAGTTCAAATAATGAAGGATGATTGCAAAAGCTTACCTTCTTCATGTACAAAGACCATATGTTCAAAAAACAATGTTTCTTGTATTTGTAATTCATATATCATTTGAATAAACAATGTAAAGATGTTGATTATTAGCATGAGGCTCTAGGTTTCCCATGTGGCTATAATAATAACTTTACATAAAGCAATTTCCTGTGAACCATTATTTATTATTTAAGAAAAACAACTATATCAAAATCTAGAACATTCTCATTAAAATAATTTTTTTATTGAGTAAGGTCAAAGTTCAGAAAGAAAATGCCTATAATTTCTTAAGCACTTAATGATATTTATGATTTATCTCCTCTTGGCTTGCATTTCTTTCGATTGTACATAAATAATCAATTTTACTCTAATGGGTAGTTGTTTGTGCTATTTGGCATTTTTCTTTATATTTCAAGGCCCTTTTCATTTCTTCATCCCAGACCTTTTAAATCTCTTTTCCATTTTTATGCCCAAAAATCTACAAACAATTTTTTTGTTGAAATTATCAATACAAGTTTCTGCATAGCTTCATTAGTCTTCATTCTTCAAATTGAATAGTTAAAACAAATTCTTATGCTACACCTTATAATGGCAAAGGCTTGTGTTTTATAGTAACCATCAATAAATGAATATAATAGCTACACACATGACATGACATGTTATAATATAGCAATAATTTTAATTAAAAAAATATCATAATTAATATGAAAAATAATCTCTATGATAAGAAATGTAGTATAATAATTTGTTATCTCATACAAAACCCATACCCTACTAACTTTTAGAAACTTATATTGAGTCTTTAGAAACTTATTTTAGAAATATGTCAAAAGATAAGCATATTGAAAATGGAGATAGTTTCTAAAAATATGGAATATAGGATTTTATTGGGAAATGCATTACCTTTAACCTAGGAAAAAAATACCCTTTTAACTCACTCAAACTTGATTAACAACAATTTTTTACCTTGAAGTTGGAAATCTAACTATATAAATATATAAGGAATGATGTAAGGAGCATTTATCAACATGAAAATTAAAATATGGAGTTTTAATGAGACCCAATTGTGCATTTTTATCAAAACATGTAAAATTGGCATTTTTGTAATGATGATATATTATCATGGGAATTGTTAAAATATGAAAGTTCTATGCAGAAAATTAAATGGAACTAAATGTACTTTGCATAAAGTTGTTCTGGTTATATTTTGTTACAATTAATTAGAATTTATATTTCTTCAAAACATTTTAGATAAAAAATTGTAGATAACATAAACTTAAGGATCATATGAAGACAACCAAATACAAATATGAGACACTGAGATTTTGGCCCAATGACCAGGGGAAAACCCCTCAAGGGAGAAAACCCAAATGATTCGTCTTCTATTATATTTATTCAATTGTCCATTAGAGTACAGCGAGAGAGAGAGAGAGAGAGAGAGAGAGAGAGAATAAAGTCACCAATGTCTAATCAACTTGCAGTTAAAGTGCAGTTGCTATTTTCTTGAAGACCTCCTGCTTTTGTGGATCAAATCATGTTCATTGGCTCTCACACTTCTCTTCCACACACTCAATACTTATTCTCCTTCTTCACAATGAACATGCAACACTTAACTCTCACTTGGTCTTGCTTAAATAGATGAGAAAGGATAGGAGTTACAAAATGAATTCATGCCTTGAGCCAATAATAAGAGAATCAAATTCCATGAGGGAGGAGCTACTTGAGTAGAAGTGTAACTAATCCCAATAATAGAGAGAGAGGTACATTTGTCTTAAGGAGTTATAATTCGAATTAGTGAGAGAGAGAGAGTTACACCTAGACATGAGAGAATATTTGGTGAGAGTTACAAATCGAATTGAATGAGGGAGTTACAAGTGCTTTTAATGAAGAGGAGTTACACTTTTGCCATACATTAAATTAGTGAGGGAGAGTTACATTTTCTTAAGTGTGGAGTTACTATTTTATTCCAAGAGAGAGGTTCAATTTCCAAGTAGGAGATTCTCATTTTAATTTACTTATTCCATGAGAAAATTAATTTTCATTGATTCATTAAAGGTGAATCACTTTACACTATTTTATAAATAATAGTATAATAATAATAATAATAATAATACTAAGGATAAAATTATTATTTATTGACTTGTATAATCATGATTGATTCGATTTTAAAGTGGATTTCATATGTCAAGATCATCTTTGATCATTTAGACATTATTTTTTATTTTTAGAAAGTCACTTCCAAATTGAGATGTGACTTACTATTTTTGGAAATTCATATTATAATTGTTAGAATGAAATTTTATTATAGGTGGTTCAAAAAAAACTGAAAGATATGATTTCTTCTAGGAGAAATTCATCCTGAGCTACCAAATTTTAACACTCTCTCTCAGCTAGGGAGGAATTCTTTTAGCATCAAAGATCTTTGTTTCCTCTGATCTCTTTCATTCATATTAGTTTAACTCTGCTCTGTAACATATGTAACAACGAAGTCACAATATAAATAATAATCATTCACTTGACACAAATTTTGAAAGGAAAGGATCATCACATGGAAAAAAATCAATTCACGCACGCAAGAATCAAAATAACCAAGTTTCATTAAACATCAAGTGGTGGAACACTTGCATCCTAGACAAGTCACATAGAGAAGTCTCACTACACCTATTGACCAGATAGGAGGCTCTCCCCACGTCCCAGATAGTGGGTCGAATGGATACTAAGGCCTACTCGTGTGGCATACACTACACAAGAGGCCCCTCTTCCTCAGGAGCTTACCAACATCATTCTCTTATCCCTTGAGCTCTGATGGGGAGGGATGAAACTCAATCTTCTCAATCAACGTTGACCACTTCTTGGAAGGGTCACATGCATAAGTCCAAGCTACTCTCTAAAAACCATGAACTTTACTTTCCGTGAAGGCTTGGTAAGAATGCCATCTATCTGATCATCAAAGGAGATGTGATGGAGTCTCACTGCTCCTCTTTGCACCATATCCCAGATATAGTGATACTTGATCTCAATATGCTTGGACTTATCATGAAACAAAGGATTTTCTACAAGATAAATCCCACTCTCATTGTTAGAATATATTATTGTTGTGTTTGGAACTTGCTCAAATAGTTCCCCAAAAAGCTTTCTTATCCAAACTTCCTCACAGCTATCCATGCTAGCAACAATGTACTCAACTTCAACTTTACTCAGTGCAATAGACTTCTTATTTCTTCTCATCAAAGAGATCATGACAGATCCCAAGCTAAAGAAGCACCTAGAAGTGTTATTTCGATCAATATACTTACCAACCCAATCAACATTAGTATATTCATAAAGTCTTAAATTTTTAACAGTGTATTTCAATCCTAGATTGGTATTTCCATGGAAGTATTTGAGTACATGTTTTGCAATTTTATAATCCAGTGGACATGAAAGGGATCAATCATATGTTGACTTAAATTGTTTACAACAAAGCATATGTGAGGCCTAGTGTTTACCAAAAACATCAAAGCACTAATGAGCTATCTATACACTATGGGATTTTACAAACTAGGTCCTGCAGCTTTGCCACATAACTTTTTAAAGTTCATTTCCATAGGAGTATGCATGGACTTACATTCTACCATAAAAAATCTTTCAAGGAGCTTAAAGACATATTCTCCTTGAGAAAGATAAATTTAATCATGTATTTTCCAGACCTATAGACCCATAAAGTAATGCATCAAACCAAGGTATTTCATTTCAAATTCATAAGCTAACTCCATATTACACTGGAGGGTAAGAGCTTATCCTCTTATCAAGAATAAATCATGAGCATACAATACCAAAATCAATGGTATACCTTGGATTGTCTTGAAGTAGATTTTTGGGTTTCTAATAATCCTTATGAAACAAAACTTTATCAGGTAGCTATCAACGCGAGCATACCAAGTCCTAGGAGCTTGATTTATCCCATATACGGCTTTCTTTAGTATGCATACATGAATTTCCCTGTCATGCTCTTCAAAGCCTTTTAGTTGTTCCACAAATACCTCTTCCTTGAGGAAGCTATTCAAGAAAGCAATTTTCACATCCATTTGGTGAAGAGTCCATCTCTGACTAGCAGTTAAGAAAGCAAAATATTGAATAGTAATATATCGAGCTATGAGTGTGTTGTAGGGAAAACCCAACAACCCCTTCCCCCACACACCCCTCCCTCCCCCCCCCCCCCCAACATTTTTGAATTTTTACTTCGAATAATGGGGACCCTTTATATTAATTTTTGGCTAAACACCTTTTATGAATTTCATTAAGTTAATTGTCCTGATGTTTTGTCATTTTTTTGTTTTTATCAAATTTCTATTTTGATTGTTTCATTGAATCATATTTTTCACAAGATTTCCAACGATACTTGTTTCGCTTCATTTGGTCAACCGGTTTGTAAATAGCACTCCTTTGAAGTTTGATCATTTTCTCGCTTAGCTATAGGTTAAAAAATGTATAAAGTGTATGATATTTCAATTTTTCACAATTAAAATAGTCTTCATTGCAAATATTAATTTTTAGTTAATTTTTGCTATTTATTTCATTTTTCACTAACGGTCCTACAAATGACTCAGCTAAATTGTACAATAAACGAAAATACATTTCGGGATATTGGTAATTTACTTCAACTTGTTATTTTAAAAAAAAATTGCCAAACCCAAAAATTTGAAAAAAGTTGTAGTCTAAATTGCAGGATGGTTAATCCCACGTGGACCTCACTTAACAACACATCTTTTATTCTAAAAATCTCGAAATTGAAAAAACTGATTTAAAAAGGCTAAAATAATTTGTGATTGCGAAATTGTGATATCGAAATATCACATATCACATTTCGTAAAGCACTTCAAAAAAACGACTTCGCAAAAAATTGCGATTGCAAATTGCGATTTGGAAAACATGTAAAGAGTTAAAAAATTTTAATATAAAGTTTCATTTCTTCTTATAACATGTACCTCCACCTCACTCTCCCTCATGTCATACTCACCTCATCCTCCACTTATTCCTCCACCTAACTCCCTCACTCCATTAACACTCCTTATCTATTAACACTCCCTTATCTCTCGTTACTCTCACTCCGCTCCTGCTATCTCTCTCACGTGGTGTGAATTATATATGTATTTTAAATTATTAATTAAAATATATATTATATTATATTATAATTATAATATTTTAATTAAAATTTTAATATAATTTAAATTATAATATTAATATAATATTTTAATATTTTAATTAATCATTAAATTAATTTTTTAAATTAGTTTAATTCTGTTTACGATTAATTTTTCTTAAGTAAGATTAATAATATAATTACAATTAATTAGTATTAATTAATTAAAAAACTGTAATCTAATTTAAGATTAGAATTTAATTAAAAATTCTGTTTTTTAGCCTAAGTAATAGAAATTCCAGAATTCTGGAAATTTTAATATACCAACTTTGGAAACTCATAAATAGAGTTTTACTTGGCCAAATGAGGCCCATAATGGCTCATTGAAAATATAAAATCATGGAGAACATTTATGAAGTGGTTTCATTTCCATATTTGATCATTTATTTGGTCCAAAATTCAGTAAGAGATCAAGCTCTCAATTTTTAAAACAAAATCAATTTTTTGCATTTTAATTTTCCCACAACTTCTTCTAAGTGCAGATCCATTCGTCAATGATATCATTGACGAATTAGATCATCACATACATCAATAGAAAGCTTATATTTTATTTTCAATTATTTATTTAATTAAGTTTTGATTGGATTTGTTTTAATTCCAGATTTGACATTTTGATTTTATTTTTACATTTTAATTTTGTTTTTGATTTGTTTTTTGCATGAAAACAATTGAAGAGATGAGAAAAAGAAGATCTCAATCAATGATAAGGTTGCAACAATTGAAGAATATGATTTTGAACCAATGAAGATGGATGGAGAAAAACCACTCTTCAACAAACTTTCCCATGAATAAATTATTTCATAAGCATTATAAATAACAGATTGTAGAATGTAATAGGGGCTCCTATTCTCTGTAATTCAGAGATTCTTGAAGGCATTATTGTATGGAGGATTTAGAGTTGTAGGGTAGAGGAGAGAAAACTTAGATCTGGGAATTATTGAAGATTTTTCTTCTGCATTCTGAATTAGGTATGGAGAACAGAGTTTGCACTCTTGTAGCTCTAGTTTAAAATCAAAAGTTCAAGCATTGTAAAGGATTGTTGGAGACCAAAGTTAGAGAAATGGTTTCAATAAATTGTTATTTATAATAGTATTTTTATAAATACTAGTTTTTTTTTTTCCTGAATAATGCTAATTCTATTTATATATAAAACATATTAGTACATGGCCACCACAACTTAAACTGAACGAGCCTGAGGCTGGGTTTGAAACTAAAAAAGCATGTTTTTGGACTGCCCCAGTAGGGGAAACCAGTCCCATAGACATAGATTGTGCCACCCTCGCCCGGGAAATCGACATTACATGATGACAGAGTAACAGATAGAACCATGAAATCAAAACTTGACAAAACTGAGAAATTAAACAAAAACCATAAGATCTCCCAATGAACCTGGGCAAAAATGTCGTGTTCCATATGTGATGTCTGAATTCACTTGATATCTGTCGGCGGTGGAGGTTCTTCCACGACCCTGTAGTGGTATTCATCACTGCTACTTTCATCCTTGTTGGTGGTGGCAGACGCATCCAATTCCTTTTCCTTGGCTTTGCCTTCCCCATGCTGTTCCAGTGCAACATTCTCACTAACAGACCTGTCAAGAGCCAAAGGGGGTTGAGGGGCGGGCTTATCAGGAGGCTTGGAGCTGGCTGCTTCTTCTTGGAGGGAGATAGTGATATATGCAGTGAGAACAGGGCGTTCCATGAAGCATACGAATTGGAATTCGGCTCGTTGAGAAGTGTGGCGGAAAGCAACAAGAGGATCGGTGGAATGGGGGATAGGCTGCGAGGTTGAAGCGAAGCCATGGGTGGAAAGCCCCAACACCGCTCGCCCTCTTTTGCTTATGGTTTCAGGGGTATGGCCACAAACAACATCCTCAGGTTGGGTATCAGCATCAGAAGAGGACTGGGGTCGAGAAGCTCGGCCACGAGAGCTCCCTCTGCAGCTGCACATTCTGTGCCGAATGCGAGGCATGCTAACAGTTGGGTGGAGGTTGGCAAGACGGATGGGCAAGCAATGGAGATTCGAATTGGAAAACAGAGTAATGTCACCCCTGTGACTCGAGTGACACGCTCAAAGATAAAGAGCACGCTGAGGGAGGTGATAATTTGGCAGAGTTCCCAGGCAACCCAGAAGCAGGCAGTGCCTCCCAAGGCAGCAACAGCGCTGAGGAGCCAAAGAACAATGAGCAAGGTGAACATGAGCAGAGGCCGAATAAGCCATCGACGTATTAAACCAGGGACGCCGGAGAAGATGGCGGTGGCGTGAACTCTACGTTCGAGGGAGATGATCAGTGCATGGGCTGGCATCTTTAATGCGATGGCTGGTCTCATAAATGGTGAAGTAATTGCGCAGGTGGGTGGCCATGTGGCCACACCACGTTGCCGCGTATGGAACGTACGTTCCATCAATCGCCGAAATCATCCGCATCTGAAGAATACTAGTTTTATTTTATGATAGCAAGAATGTCTCATTTTATTCATACTTGTGCACTATTGTTGATCTCAATAATTTGTTTCAATTATATGTTATTAATTATATCTATTCTTATGGGTTGAATTCTGATTTTTGAGTAACTATTTACTTAGAAATCTGTCTCTTAATACTGATTTAACAATCAATATCATTTTTGTAAACTACTTCCTAAATGTTTTTTGGTTTATTATCTTAGTTAAGAGGTCTCTAAATAGAATGTGTTTTGGTATTCATAATGTCAGTTAATTGAAATATTTTTTTTAATTTGATATTCATTATAAGCCAAACATATTTAAATCTCAATCATTTAAATATCTTGCTCTCGGTTGGGTTATATCTATATCTTCCTAATTGAGATAGGATTAGGATAAATTTCCTTTTGCTTGCATCTTAGAATAATTTTTCATTTAAATTTAATTCTAAATTTCTAGAAGACCTCTTCCCAAAGAGAAAAAACTTTAGTTGTGGTTTGGCTGAGCCTCAAATTAGCTTAAGGATCGCTCTTTCACCTGATCAGCAAGAGAGGAATGATCTGATGTCTCTTTCCCATTTGTAGAAAAAAGTTATATTATAAACCATTAGAGATTGAGAGAAGTTAATTGGACCTACTTAAACAGTCGGAGCCACCATTCCAAATGGAAAAGGAACTGCCTTAAGGTCCCGACTAGTATCCCTGTGTTATTGCAGTGAATTTCGAGGCTTCAACATTTTGGCGTTAGAAGGAGGGCTTGAGATTTTTCCATTTTTGTGTTCTAACATTTCATTTTTATTACAATGGCTCCTATAAAACTTCCAATTTGGAGTTGTATTTCTGGACGTGCATCTTCCAATACTCCACTAGAAATAGTAAGACACTTATCTCATGTAAATTTTAATGGTAAGAGGAATACTTCTGCACTTAATCATGCTTTAAAATTCATTCAAAAATTTTCAAAATATACTTATCATGATATTGATGAAGGTATTTTATGCAAGATTTTTACTCTTACATTCTTGGTAAAAGCCAGAAGCTAGTGTCAATCACTTCCAGTTGCATCAATTCACAGTTGGGAATAATTTATTACAATTTTCCTTTGTAAATTTGATGGCTATGACTACGAACAAATATGTAACAAAATTGAATATCTACGAAAGTTTAAAAGTGAATCTTTTATTGATTTTAATATTTGGTTTCGTTTAAATTGTTTAAGATTTAAAATTGAAGATAAACCTTTGAAAAAGGAATTATTAGATTGGTTTGAACATATTTTCTCTCTTCCTTCCATTCATAATCCATGTGAAATTATTTCAATTTTTGCTCAATCTACTTCCAATTTCATTGACATAATTGAGAATTCCAATATGGAGGTGCAAACAAATAATGATGAAGTTCCCTCTATTATGTATGATCAATTCATTAATTTAGTTCACACTTCGTACAACATTGATAATGATCAAGCTTCTCCTTCACATGTTAATCAATCTCAATCACAAAGCTTGGAAAATTTCATTATTCAAATACAATAAGATATTAGCAATACTCTTGAAGAAGATACCACTTTGAAATCTGAAAATCAATATGCATTATAATCAGAAAATCAGAGCATAATTCCGTAAGTACCAGCAACAATTAATGTTTCCAATAATACACGATCTATTGTACATATTTCTAAATTCTCTTACGATGAGAAAATGACAAATTTATGACAATAAAGAAACATTCTTAAAAAAAGCTCAAGTAGCCTAGTAATTGATCTTAAATCTGAAATTTGCAATAAAGAAAATGCACAAGAGTTTCCAAATAGAGACATTTTCAAATGCATTGTTTCAGATTCATATTTTTCTCTTTATCCTGATAATGTTTCTAATAGCAAATTATATTCTCTTCACATTAAAGATATTTCAGAAAACAGAGAGGCTGATATGAATGAATTATCAATTAGTTTTTATCAAGATAGATAATTAATTATTTATCATTATTTTGGCATTAATGATCATGAGCTTACTATTCCTTCTCATTTTGATACATTAGGTGAAAACGAACGGAACTCTAAAGAATGTTGTGAGGTCATTTATGATAGCTACTTTGACATTGAGGATATTGATTTATATTCTTTACAATTAAATTCTCATGATCAAAGTTTAATTACATGTGAAAATGAAGATTAATCTAATTCAGAAATTATATCAAATAATTCTCATTTTCAAATTATTAATCATACTCTTGATTTCAACATTCAAGAAACCATTCCAATATATGCTTTATATGATGATCAACCTTGCATTCCTATTCATAGTCATAACCCTTTCTCCAATTCATAAGTTGGTATCATCAATCACTCTAATTTCATTATTCTGCCCAATTCTTGTGAAGAGGAAATTGCTTTAAGTCAATCCCAATTGTGTTGTACCAATAAGTAACACTAGTGTAAATTATGATTCAATTTTATTATTATTCCATCACGCATTCTTAACTTCAGATTTATTTTCTGTTTTTAGTCTTATATTTTTAGATATTTTATGCTGGCATATTGAGAAGCTCAATATTGAACTCTCAATTGATGCATTACCTCAATGGAAAAATGAAGTTTCAAATTATAATTGTGAACAACAAGAGATATTAAATTTTTGATTTCAATTGATGTTCATTCCTTATCAATTACTTCTTACTTCTTGGAAGCAGTGCCAACAAGAGAGTGTATTTTCACTATATGACCAGCAATCTAATTCAATTAATAATCTTTTGTTGGATCTATCACACTTCCATCTAATTTTCATTGATCCATTTGAAATACATTTGAAAAGTTTTTCTTCATGGAATATTGTTAATAATTTAACACTTGAACATAACACTAACAAAATCATACATGCCATTGTTTCTAAAAGATCATTTCTACAACTTGGCCTGTCATCCCCTCTTTTGAACCTCTCCCAATCAATAATGGAAATCCATCTAGATTTATATGATCCAATTGAAATTTAGTTGGAAAGGGTATTTCAAGAGAAAGTGATGATAATTAAGTTGCTAACAATGAATGTACATTCAACTTCAAAATTTTGTTTCCTTAGTTTAATTATATTTATGCTCCTATTACTAACATTTGACATGTACATAAATGCAAGAATTAAAATTCTTACATGGTTACATTAGAAGTATGACTATACCTAGTCATGTTTCTTTCATTGAGTTAGAAATATGAATAGATTATTTTTCTTTTCTACTTGCATTTATGTCATTATTTCATATTTTCAATAAAGAAAGTAATGAATTCGATTTATTTTGGCCATCCCATTTAAAATATAGGAAAAAACTTAGAGCATTTTAGAAGCTCTTGAATTATCAGATCATACATATTTCTAAAGCCTGTAATTGTCTTGTTATGCAAAAAATTCATCACATTAATCATACATGAATAAATTACAAGAATTTTCTACAACTTGAAAATTTTTGATTCAAAAGTAATTCTAAAGAACTCATTTTTACCACTCTTGTCTTTTGATGTAACTTTGAAAAGGATGCAATTAAAAAAACTCATTACTTAGCATTTTAGATTAGATAGGTAGGTGATGTTGAACTTATGCAAATTTTGCGAAAATTTGGGGGAACTTGAAGCTTCGAGAGGTAAAAGTTACAGTCAGTTTTCTTCGAGGTATGTGTTTACATGTTCATCGTCATCTATTGTTAGTTTTACTTTTCAAAGGTTATTTCTTATTTCTATTTTGTTTTGTTTGTAGGTTTTCATTGACTTGATTATGAAGACTCAAGATAAGCAAGCAACCAGATCTTTTCAAAATTCGCAACATGTTCAGGGAAGTCTTTATGATTTCGTCTAAATTTGAGGATTATCTAATTTTTCTTCTATTAGTTGAAATCTTGATAAGTCTTGATAAATTGTCAGAAGAATCATATCAGATCATTATATTTCACAATTCTCCGCATAAGAAAATTCTGATAAAATTACTTCCGATCAGATATTATGTCAGTTAATTAAATTATTCAAGGGTTATTTATTTAAAAGCAAAGTTAAAACAATCGCTTCTTTTTAAATTGAATACTTTAAGAAATCATCGGCCTTGCATATGCATGTCACTTATTGCAATTTGCAAATCAGAGGTTCTGAAATGAGCATACTCAAAATATCTCGGATCCCCCGATTTTCCCATTCTCTCCAAACTTCGATAAACCTTTCCGTCAGATATCGTATCATTCATATCACAAAATTTAATTGGAGGCTGCTCTTACCATTTCCTGATAATAAACCTCCGATGCACATCTTCTGATATTTCTTCTCGCTCATTTTCTGATAAAATGACTTCGTCAAAAATTGCGATGTTCAGATAACCCTGGACTCGATACACCATTTAAATTTAGCTCTATAAGATATCATATCCGTTCATAAATCACAAGTTTTCTAGGGACATATATTTAAAGGTTCTGATGTGCTAGATCCGATATGAAATTAAATCCATATAATAAAATATCGGGTTTGTTTTCTTCATCACACATCGATGTATTAATGATGTTACATCATGTACTTAAATCTTCGGATCACCGATTTCTTATAAAATCAAACTGGTCGCACCAAAGTGCCATGTCATCTATCACATTTTTCATTATCAAAAATTAATATCGGCATTTCATTTCGTTCACAGCTCCGATCTCCAATATGATTATTCTCAGCTGATATCACCATCGTTCCATTGCAATTTCCTGTCACATATGCTCATCACAACTTTTCCATTTCTACACTTATATCGCATGGAAAAACTCAAATGAGGCATTGTCCTAAGATATTCTGATGTGACAGATATCAATATATGTCTCTCCACCATTGTAGTTTAATTATTATAGAAAAATCTCAATTGCATATCGGCAAAGGAGGAAGTCACAACTTTTAAAATTATGCATGGCCAAGAATCTCACAATGCGAAACATTAGGATTTTGAATCAACTTCAATATTTTGGTGTTGATATGGATTTAGAATGGAAGAAGCAAAGAGAAAATTCATCGTTTCAATTCATAAATAATCATGTATCCATCCTCACTTCTGATGGACTCGATTTATTCCCGATTCCTTAAACATGAAACATTGTTTTCTTTTAGTTTACTGCTTGTTTTACTTTAGATTTAATAAATAACTATTTTGGGTCAATAAAATTTCGTCATGCTTTTAATTATAATTAAAGGAAGAAGTTATATTTTTTTGGAGAAAATTATACCCTTCAGGTAAGATTAAATGCAGTTCTCCAATGGTAAGTTTCATGTGCCCACTTTCATTTAGTTTCGTTTCTTCACTTTTTGTTTTAGTTTTGCTGATTGTTAAATCTTTTTTCCAGGTCTTCATAAACCTTTCGTACCTCTACCAGATTAGTCTTCGAAGTTCATTTTCTTTTACTCTTTGAGATGATTGAAAGAAACGGTAATGATCCTCATCGAATCCGCTAATTTGGGGAGTTTCTAGACCTCTAGTTTGTATCTTTAAAGCATTATTTTTATTAGAAAATAGTTAAGATGATTTTATGCAGGTTTTGTCTTGAAGAAGAAAAATTTTCAAAAGACAATTTCTTATCGTTCAACATATTATATATCATCATTGTTATTCACATTCTACATTTTAAGAGTCTCATTTCTTATAACTCTGCAAGATAAAATTTTAAAATCTCAACATAGGAAGGGAAATACATATGCTTATTTTATTTTATAATCCTTTGTTGAGAAATTTATATAAGAAGTCTTGTTGGAGTTTAT
The DNA here is from genome assembly GCA_034641835.2 of Pinus albicaulis. NCBI lineage: Eukaryota > Viridiplantae > Streptophyta > Pinopsida > Pinales > Pinaceae > Pinus > Pinus albicaulis. Next base: position 1,468,448,243 of record CM076579.1, on the reverse strand, counting down.
CCTTCAAATTTTATTTTTCTTTTTACTTTTTACTATCTTCATTTTTATTTTTATTCGTTGATTTATTTTCTTACTTTAGTTTAGGAATTATTTTCCTTTTGCTTTCAGTTTTGATTTGATTTTGATTATTTTGTCATGATTTATGTAAAAGGTCTTTTTCTTACCTTACAGTTGTTGGCATACATGAGAAATCTTTTACTCTATCCATTTAAGTGAATTTCATTTATCATTAAATGCATATCTTTATGGAATCATAAAACTGTCTTGCTTTAAATATTTTTCATGGAGGAACAAACATCCTTTCTAAGTGATTGAGTTTAATTTTTCAAGGAAAGAATTGATTTGAGTTTAATACAATGAATTCCTCCCATCCCTCCACATAAAAACCTCTAATTTATAGTTGGAGGGAAAGAATTTGGAGTCAACATTATGAAAGTATTATGTCCATTAAACATAAATCCCTATTACCTGTAGAAATTTGAATAATAGCTGATTTATTCACCGAGATTATCCTGATTACACACTATTTAAGCTTCATGCATAATACATAACCTCTTCTACAATTGATCATCAATTTGCGGAAATAGAAGCAGTCGCATGCGCACATTAAAACATAATCAAGCACACATAGAACACAGTATGTAATGGGGAAAGCTTACAGCTGAAAACCCCCAACTATCTGTATATTATAATGATAGAGAACATGTAACAATACATAGCACAAAGCTCCTCATAGCTCTCAGCACTATCTCACATGCTACACACAAAACTAGCTCTGAGATGAGCAAGTCACAAGTTCAAATCTCCTCCACAAGTCTGCCTGCCTCTACTGCGCAATCCAAGATGAATAATGATGAGATCCAAGTTCGAATCCCACTAGCTTCAACTGCGCAATCCTCATTGGAAATCTCAATCAATGTGTGTGCAAATCTCATGCACAACCATAGTCACAACTGATAGTAGACTCACCCTTTCACCCACCTCTAACACTGGTCTCCACTGAACTGTCCATGCATTGTAGTTAACTGATGTGTTCTTTAGTTGATTTATGAGTTAATAATTAGTGAATTAATTGATAATTAATTCACACCACTCATCACTAGTGTATTTGTCAGTTAGACTAAATACAACTAGTTCAACTAAGTTAAACCGAACACAACTCCACCAACTGTCTCATCAACTCCACCAAACTCTGCCACATGAGTTCTAGCTGAAGTCAACCATGCAATAGCTCAACTAACCCCTAGGAATAGCGTAGTTCCTTCTGTCAGCTGCATGTGCCACATCCAAGCATCAAACTGAAGTGCTCCAAGAGGATAAGATAATGTTTATAGTCTAAATATTATTAAGGGTTAATAATATTTGACTGTTCTATTTTTAGCTCGGTAGTCTAAAAATAGATTCCGCCCAATGTCTAAAAATAGAGGTCCATCTATTTTTACCAACATGACCAATCATCCATAAATAGCATCCTGCAACTCATAGACCATGATCCATATGTCTAAAAATAGACTTTGCGCCAAAAATAGCCTGCGGGCCCACTTAGTGAAGGCGACTTCTTTTCACTAAGCTCCATCATCTTGTTGTATTTTCAACACTCCCTCTCAACAAGATATGGATTATCTGCAACCCCTATCCTGCCTCTGTAGTATTCGAATTTGGTCTTGGTGAGCGCCTTCGTCAAGATATCAGCATCCTGATCCTCCGTGGGAATATATGAAAGTAACATGATTCTCCGCTGCACACAATCTCTGATATGATGGTACCTGATGTCGATGTGTTTGGATCTATCATGAAATACTGGATTAGCCGAGAGTTTAATGCAATGCTGGTTATCACAATAAATCATAGTAGGCTCCAAGTGTGACCCGAACAACCTGACCAGGATCTTCCTCATCCATATGGCCTCGCATGCAGCCAAGCTTGTTGCCATATAATCAGCGTCTGCTGAACTAAGTGCCACGGATCTCTGCTTCCTGTTGTACCAAGAAACTGTTGTCGACCCGATACTGAAGATCCCTCCAGATGTGCTATTTCTGTCCGTTGGGCTCCCTGCCCAATCTGCATCCGCGAAGCCACATAGCTTCACCTCATCCTCCTGTCTGTACCACAATCCATATCCCGATGTGCCGATGAGATAACGCAATACATGCTTGCCTGCCTTCCAGAAGAGATTGGTAGGCTTAACCATAGCTTGTGAAAGCTGGTTAACAACATAGCATATATCGGGTCGTGTATTGACCAGATACATAAGCGACCCCACCAACTGTCGATAAACATTGGCATCCACTACCTCCGTTGAAGTAGCATCCTCCTTCCTCCAACCTCCAGGAAGAGGAGTATCAACAGGCTTGCAGCCATGCATGTTGAACTTCTCCAGTATCTCCCAGGCATACTTACCCTGAGAAATAAACAGTACATCACTGCGCTGCCAAATTTCCAATCCCAGGAAATAATGAAGGAGGCCCAAGTCCTTCATCTCAAACTCTCTAGCAAGATCCTGCTTGCATGAAAGTATCAACAGCTCATCTCCCGTCAAAATCAAATCATCTACATAAAGTACAATGATCAACAACTTACCCTCCACCACAATCTGGTACAGGTTAGGATCCGCCTCACTCTTGGAGAATCCAAGTTCGGTGAAATAACTATCTATCCATGTGTACTAAGCACGAGGTGCTTGTTTCAACCCATACAGTGCTCTCTTGAGTCTGCACACATGCGACTCACTGCTGAAGATCTCAAAACCTTCGGGCTGCTCTATGTACACCTCCTCCTCAATGACTCCGTTGAGGAATGCAATATTCACATCCATCTGATGAATGTGCCACCCCATCTGCGCTGAGAGAGCTAGGATCGTCCGTATGGAAGAATACCTTGCGACAGGTGCAAAGGTCTCCTCATAATCGATCCCCTCTATCTGTGAGAAGCCTCGGGCAACAAATCTTGCCTTGTACTTCTCCACACTCCCGTCAGCCGCCTTCTTCACTTTGTAGATCCATCTCAAACCCACCACTGATTTCCCTTCCGGTCTTGGGACAATCTCCCATGCACTGTTTCTGACAATCGAATCATACTCTTCCACCATGGCATCTACCCATGCGGGGTCCTCCACAGCTTCCTCGAAAGAGGATGGCTCTGTCACGACACATTTGCTCACAAGAGCCATGTATCCGGTGTACCGGTCCGGTGGCCCCATCTCTCGCCGACGTGCGCCAGGTGGTCCTACAACCTTCTCTACATCTTCGACCGGTCGCTCGACTTCTTTAGTGCCCTTCGCCCTGCGATGGTTGGCGAGTGGTCTCTTCCACTCCCGCCATGAACTTCCTCTTGTGGTGATCCACATCGAAAACTCATCCTTAGGAAATAATAGCTTCTCATCTGCATGCGAGTGTGGCTCCCTCTCAAGCGAACACTTCATGGCTTTATCCTCATGAAATTTGATATCCCGTTGCACAACAGTCCTGCGACTGTCTGGAAAATACACACGATAGTTATGGGGTGTATCAGTGTACCCCACAAATATCCCAACCTCCACAATCGGCTCCAGCTTCTTCCTGGCATCCTTCATTACATGAATGTAAACGGGTGAACCAAAAATCCTCAAATGGGAAATATCAGGCTTCTTACCAGAAAACGCCTCCTCGGGTGTACTCATGCCAAGTATCCTGTGAGGACAATGGTTCTGCACATATACTGCAGTATTGCATGCCTCCGCCTGATGAAGGGGTAGGCACGTGCGTACAACATCGCCGTGCGGCACCCGATCGTTCTGTTCTTCCGCTCAGCAACCCCGTTCTGCTGTGGGTTATGAGGTGCTATGAGCTCTCTTCGAATTCCTTCTGCGTTGCAAAAGTCCTTGAATTCGCCAGAGATGAATTCACCACCATTGTCGCTCTAAGAGCCTTCACCTGCTTCCCCGATTCCTTCTCAACCAGCGCCTTGAACTCACAGTGTATGTCTCGCTCTTCTTCTGCATGAAGAAGATCCAGCAGTTCCGAGAAAAATCATCAACAAATATCACATAGTACCTGTGCTTTGCTGTCGAAGCTACTGAGAAAGGTCCACACATGTCTGTGTGAATTCTCTCAAGAATCGTCGTGGCGCGACTATCCTTCTCGTGAAAGGTGGCTTTCACAAATTTTCCCAAGGTACACCCCTTGCACTGATCTGACTGCGCAAGAGTTCCCTTAGGAAGCCCAGTAGAAATCTGCTGCAGTATCTTCAAAGCTCCATGGTAAAGGTGGCGCAATCTCTGGTGCCACAGCTCGCCATCATCCCGGCTCACCACTCCTTCTGCCTTGCATGCCATTGCTGCGCAGCCATCTACTTGCAATTGATAAAGGTTGTTGATTCAAACCCCTATCTTCCAGGTTTCTCCAGTTGTCTTACTGCGCAGGAAAGCCTTTCCCTCGATGAAGACAACATCATACCCCTTGTCTTCTAACATCGCCACAGAGATAAGATTCTTCTTCAATCCTGGAACATGCATCACTTCCTTCAATACGAAGGGTTTACCAGACTCCCTCTTAAAGGAAATGGTACCGATACTAGTCGCACTGTATCTACCATCATCGCCCATCTCAATGTGCACTCCAAGATCTTTCTCATCCAGATCTGAAAACAAATCTCGATCTCCAGTCATGTGAAAAGACGCACCACTGTCCAAGAACCAAAATGATCCCATCACACTTGAGACCAAGCATCCGATCAGCGAAAAATCTAGCTCAAACTGCGAGGCTAAGGCCTCTCCCGCTGCAGATCCAGCAGCATTCTTATTTTTCTTCTTCTGCAGAAAATTTGTGGCATAATGTCCGTTCTGGTGACAGTGAAAGCACTTCACCTTGGACATGTATTGCTTCTTGCCTTTCGCACCAGAATGAGAAGCTTTCTTGCTCTTCCCCTTCTTTGCTTTGGCAGCCAAAGCGCAATTTTCATCATCATGTGCCTTTGATGAATATTCGTCCCTGGTACTCCGCCTTATCTCCTCTTGCATGAGATCCGACCAAAGTCACTCCCATCCTGGCAATTTCTCCCGACCATTGACAGAGTCCTGATAGGAATGCCAAATCTTCGGAAGACCAAGGAGAGCCAAGTCCACCAAGTCCTCATCAGCTACAGTCGCCCCCACACTTCCCAGCTCATCCCTGCATTGGGTGAACTTCGTGAGGTACTTGGATATACTGTTGCCTTTCTCCATATTTATGTTTCTGAGTTTATCCTTGAGCGCCAACTTCCTTTGGTCGCTCTTGCTTTGGAATAAATCTGTCAACGCTTTCCACATCAAGTATGGAGAAGCTTTTCCATGCAGGCTGGACACAATGTGATCCTTCACGCCCTCCAACAGAATCCTTCGACATTTTGCTGTCTTCTTTTGCCAAGCCTCAACTTGAGCAACATCAGTAGGCTTTGGGACTTCAGCATCTATGAACTCCTTCAGCCCATTGTCTTCTAACACCGCCTCCATCCGGTCCTTCCATGCAACATAATTCGAGCTGCCCTCAAGGGAATACTCCAGTCGCAATCCATTGAAAGACATTTTGACTTCGACACCAAGAAAACTGCTGCAAATTCGAATTCCAAATTCTGCTGCAAATTCGAATTCCACTAGCTCAAAACTCAACCGCTTCCGATCTGTGAGAACAAAGTATTTCTAGAACAGAGATCGACTGTAGGGGAATTTACTGGATATATCACCTTTCAAAGAAAGGATGGATCCAGAGGCTACCTGGCCCGCTTACAGACTCTGTCTACCAAAATAAATTGTAATCACTGTAATAGATCCGATGATCAATTTCGCTCTGATACCATGTAGAAATTTGAATAATAGCTGAATTATTCACCGAGATTATCCTGATTACACACTATTTAAGCTTCATGCATAATACATAACCTCTTCTACAATTGATCATCAATTTGCGGAAATAGAAGTAGTCGCATGCGCACATTAAAACATAATCAAGCACACATAGAACACAGTATGTAATGGGGAAAGCTTACAGCTGAAAACCCCCAAATATCTGTATATTATAATGATAGAGAACCTGTAACAATACATAGCACAAAGCTCCTCACAGCTCTCAGCACTATCTCACATGCTACACACAAAACTAGCTGAGATATAGAAAAAGTCACAAGTTCAAATCTCCTCCACAAGTCTTCCTGCCTCTACTGCGCAATCCAAGATGAGTAATGATGAGATCCAAGTTCGAATCCCACTGGCTTGTACTGTGCAATCCTCATTGGAAATCTCCATCAATGTGTGTGCAAATCTCATGCACAGCCATAGTCACAACTGATAGTCACACTCACCCTTTCACCCACCTCTAACATTGGTCTCCACTGAACTGTCCATGCATTGCAGTTAATTGATGTATTCTTTAGTTGATTTATGAGTTAATAATTAGTGAATTAATTAATAATTAATTCACACCACTCATCACTAGTGTATTTGTCAGTTAGACTAAATACAACTAGTTCAACTAAGTTAAACCGAACACAACTCCACCAACTGTCTCATCAACTCCACCAAACTCTGCCACATGAGTTCTAACTGAAGTCAACCATGCAATAGCTCAACTAACCCTTAGGAAAAGCGTATTTCCTTTTGTCAGCTGCATGTGCCACATCCAAGCATCAAACTGAAGTGCTCCAAGAGGATAAGATAATGTTTATAGTCTAAATATTATTAAGGGTTAATAATATTTGACTGTTCTATTTTTAGCTCGGTAGTCTAAAAATAGAAACCGCCCAATGTCTAAAAATAGAGGTCCATCTATTTTTACCAACTCGACCAATCATCCATAAATAGCATCCTGCAACTCATAGACCATGATCCATATGTCTAAAAATAGACTTTGCGCCAAAAATAGCCTGCGGGCCCACTTAGTGAAGGCGACTTCTTTTCACTAAGCTCCATCATCTTGTTGCATTTTCAACATTACCATCTCACCTCTTTCACTCAAATTCATCACAAACTAAAATTTTGCAAATGCGCTTATCAAAATGGTGATTAAAAGAGGAAACATGGGAAATACAAGTAAACCTGTCGGGGCTATGGACGCTCACTCGCAATGAGACTAGGTTTGTATGGCATAAAAGACAACTTCGCCACGGTACTATTCATGATCATTGGTAATGAAGCAATGTCAGGGACGGTAAAAAAATGGAAATATGCTTTATCAAAAACTCCTATCTGTACTTTTTTCTATTATTTCATATTAGGTAGTTTTAAAAAATAAATTTTCCGAAGTTTAGATTCATCACTTTTACTCGACTCTGTTTTAAGTACTTATCTTTACAAACTCATATTGCTTAATTTATTTATGTGAGACCTATGGAAATGTTTCACTGTTAGATGATTTTGTGATTTCCATTATTTTTAACCTTTGGATAAATTAAATTTCATTATCTTAATAAGACATAACAAGTCCTTCTCCCATGTGTCGCCATTGTTGTTGGGAAAACCCAACAGCCCCCTCCCCCATTTTTGAATTCTCACTTTGAGTAATGGGGACCCTTTTTATTAATTTTTGGCTAAACACCTTTTATGATTTTCACTAAGTTAATTGTCTTATTATTTTGTCAATTTTTCGTTTTTATTAGATTTCTATTTTGATTGTTTCATTGAATCTGATTTTCCACAAGATTTCCAAAGATACATGTTTCGCTTCATTTGGTCAACCAGTTTGTAAATGGCACTCCTTTGAAGTTTGATCATTTTCTCGCCTGGGTTAAAAAATGTATAAAGTGTATGATATTTCAATTTTTCGCAATTAAAATAGTCTTCATTGTAAATATTAATTTTTAGTAAATTTTTACTATTTATTTCATTTTTCACTAATGGTCCTACAAAATGACCCAGCTAAATTGTACAATAAACGAAAATACGTTTTGAGATATTGGTAATTTACTTCAACTTGTTATTTTAAAAAAAATTGCCAAACCAAAAACCCCAAAATTGCTAAAAAGTTGTAGTCTAAATTGAAGGATGGTTAATCCCATGTGGGCCCCACTTAACAACACATTCTTTCTTCTAAAAATCTCGAAATTAAAAAAACCTATTTAAAAAAGGCCAAAATAAAATGCGATTGCGAAATTTCGATATTGCAACATCGAATATCGCATTTCATAAAGCACTTCAAAAAACAACTTCGCAAAAAATTGCGATTGCGATTTGGAAAACATGTGAAGGGTTAAAGAATTTTGATATAAAGTTTCATTTCTCCTTATGAATCCCGTACCTCCACCTCACTCTCCCTCATGTCATACTCAACTCACACTCCACTTATTCCTCCACCTAACTCCCTCCCTCCATTAACACTCTTTATCCATTAACACTCCCTTATCTCTCAATACTCTCACTCCACTCCTCTCTCTCTCTCACATGGTGCGCATTATATATGTATTTTAAATTATTAATTAAATTATATATTATATTAAATTAAATTATAATTAATATTATATTTTAATTATAGTTTTAATATAATTTAAATTTAATATTAATATAATATTTTAATATTTAATTAATTAATAAATTAATTTTTAAATTAGATTAATTTTGTTTACGATTATTTTTTCTTAATTAAGATTAATAATATAATTACAATTAATTAGTATTAATTAATTAAAAATTTTTAATCTAATTTAGGATTAGAATTTAATTAAAAATTCTGATTTTTAGCCCAAGTAACAAAAATTCCAGAATTTTGGAAATTTTAATACACCAACTTTGGAAGCTCATAAATGGAGTTTTACTTGGCCAAATGAAGCCCATAATGGTTCATTGGAAAGATGCAATCATGGAAAACATTTATGAAGTGGTTTCATTTCCAGATTTTATCATTTATTAGGTCTAAAATTCAGCAGAATATCAAGTTCCAAATTTTTAAAACAAAATCAATTTTCTGAGTTTTATTTTCTGCATTTTAATTTGCTCACAGCTTCTTCTAAGTGCAGATTCATTCGTCAATGATATATTTGACCAATTAGATCATCACAGACATCAATAGAAAGCTTATATTTTATTTTCAATTATTTATTTAATTAAGTTTTGATTGGATTTGTTTTAATTCCAGATTTGACATTCTGATTTTATTTTTACATTTTAATTTTTCTTTTGATTTGTTTTTTATACGAAAACAGTTGAAGAAATGAGAAGAAGAAGATCTCAATCAATGAGAAGACTCCAACAATTGAAGAATATGATTTTGAACCAATGAAAATGGATTGAGAAATACCACTCTTCAACAAACTTTCCTATGAAGAAATTCTTTTGTAAATATTATAAATAACAAATTGTAAAATATAATATGGGCTTCTCTTCTCTGCAATTCAGATATTCTTGATGGCACTATCGTATAGAGGATTTAGATTTGTAGAGTAGAGAAGAGAAAACTCATGTCTGGAGATTATTGCGGATTTTTCTTCTGCATTTTGAATTATGTATTGAGAACATAGTTTTCACTATTGAAGCTCTAGTTTAAAAGTAGAATTTCAAGCATTGTAAAGGATTGTTGGAGACTGGTGTCAGAGAAATGGTTTCAATAAATTGGTATTTATAGTACTATTTTTCTAAATACTAGTTTTATTTTATGATATCAAGAATGTCTCATTTTATTCATACTTCTGCACTATTTTCGATACGAGTAATTTGTTTCAATTATATGTTATTAATTATCTCTATTCTTATGGGTTGAACTCTTATTTCTAAGTAACTATTTACTCAAAAATCTATGTTTTAATACTGATTTAAAAATCAATATCATTTTTGTGAACTACTTCCTAAATGTTTTTTTGTTGATTATCTTAGTTAAGAGGTATATAAATAGAATGTGATTTGGTATTCATAATGTCAGTTCATTGTACTATTTCGTTAACTTGATATTCATTATAAGCCAAACATATTTAAATCCCAATCATTTAAATATATTTCTCTCGGTTGGGTTAGATCTATATCTGCCTAATTGAGATAGGATTAGGATAAATTTCCTTTTTCTTGCATCTTACAATAATAATATTTTTCATTTAGATTTAATTCTACATTCCTAGAATTCCTCTTCAAAAAGAAGTAAAAATTTAGTTGTAGTTTGGTTGAGCCCCAAATTAGCTTAAGAATCACTCTTTTTCTTGATCAGCAATAGAGGAATGATATGATATCTCTTTCCCATTGGTAGAAAAAGGTTATATTTTAAACCATTGGAGATTGAGAGAAGGTAACTTGACCTAGTTAAACTGTCGGAGCCGCCATTCCAAATGGAAAAGGAACTGCTTTAAGGTGCTGACTAGGTGGTCATCCCCGTGTTGTTGCAACGAATTTCAAGGCTTCATTGACAGAGTGCAAAAATATCATCATAATATATTCCCTCTTTCTGAGAGAAACCTGTAGCTACAAATATAGCCTTATATTTTTTAATACTACCATCTACATCATGTTTAATCTTAAAAAACCATTTGGAAGTGATAACTAATTTACGAGGAGGTCTAGGAACGACTTTCCATACATCATTCTAGATGATGGACTCATATTATTTAGTCATGGAATCTTTCCATATTTTTTATTTTGTAGCTTTTTCAAAGGTGCAAGGGTTTTCTTGAATGATGTTGCTCATGACAACAACATACCCTTGAAACTAACTCAGATTCTTACTTTCTTTGAACGTTCCTCCTTGGCCAACATGTTTTTCAACATATTGCAAGGTATCTCGCAGCCATAGTGGTCTTTTTCTAGTAGGAGGATCATAAGGTGGATGATATAGAAGATGCATGGAACCCATTGGATAATCAATAAGCTTATTCTGAGGTTCCGATTCAGAGTCAAATGCATGCTCTTTTTCATTAACAGCTTGTATTTTAGGAATGACAAGAGGAGGAGAGTCTCTACTAAACTATATAGTTCTTTTACTAGGCATGTAAATTATATAAGCTTTTGAATTATCACAGTAACCAAAAATGTACCTTTCTTACGTAAAGCTTCCAATTTTTTCATTTTATCTTTTAGCACATGGAATTACACAGGGCAAACACAGATTCTCAAATGAATCAGCTCAGGCCTTTTACTAGTGAATACCTCTTCAAGAGTCTTATTGTCTAAGGTCCGATGAGGAGTTATATTTTGCACATAAACAACAATATTTTCAAATTATCCCCACAAAAAATTTGTTATCTTTTGATCATGCAACATGTCTCTAACTTCTTCCATAATGGTTCTATTCTTCCTCTCAACCACACCATTTTGTTGTGGATTGTATGACAAAATGGTTTCTTTGTTTATTTCGATGTCTTTGCAAAGATCATTAAAATAGTTGGAGGTGAGCTCTCCCCCCAGTATTAGATCTAAAATATTTGATCATCTTTCCAGTTTGATTTTCAATGAGATCCTTGAAATCTATGAACATGACAAATGCTTCCCCCTTCTTTTTAAAAAATAATATCCATGTATTGTGATAAAAATCATCAACAAAAATCATGAAATATAAGTAGACAACAAGAGAAGTAACAATCATATGTCCACATAAATCAGAATGTATGAGCTCAAGTATCTAGCTAGATTTCGTTCTGCTTAAAGGGAATGGTCCTTTTATATGTTTTCCACTTGCATATCCTTGGCAAAATCCTTCATGATTCAATCGGATCTCAGGAATTCCATAAACCATATTCCTTACATGATGTAAGGCTTTGTAGTGTATGTGAGTGAATATTATATGTCATATCTCACATTAAAGATTGGTATCATGGACCAGTGCTGAATGGGTTTACCATTGACTTTGTAAATCCCTTCACATATTGATCCAACAGTGAAGGCGTCTCTCATACTTGAGTTCAAAGGCAAGGTTAGAAATTTTCCATTAATTAAAGAAACTTTTATTCCTTTATCTTGTATAGAATATACAAATACACGATTCTTTTCCAAATGAGGTACATACAAAACTTCTTATAGAAATTAGATTTTTCATCATCTAATTGAAATGAAATTGAACCATAACCTTTAACTTGGTGAGTAAAATTATTTCCACGGATAGCATGTAAATTAGTATCCCTCTCAACTAGATTAGAGAGTTCTTATTTATAACCAGCGAAATGTTTGGAAACACCATTATCACTCAAACAACTATCAAATGAATATACGAAAAAAGAATTGGAAAGATTAGGCAAAATAAAATATTTGATTGAGTTTCTGCTGCATTATTTCTATACCTTGGATTTCTTGTTTTCTTAGGATGATTTTTTCTTTGATTTTAAGAAGTGTCTTTTCTATAATCAATATTTCATTTGAATCTAGGTGTTATTCTTCATTCTTTACAGTCACGAGTAAAGTGACCATGCTTTTGATGGTTAAAGCATCTAAATTTTTACATGTCTAGATTCCCTTTATTTTATTTAAAAGAAAAATTCTTTTTATTACCTTTCTTTCTCTTATCATAGGCTGAAAATGAAGTAGGTTCTCCTTCTTCATGATGTGAAAGAATCTCTATGGAGGTCGTTCCTGGTCTCTCCTTGGATACACTTTCCTAGAAGTTCATCAAAAGTGGGAATAGTGTTGATATTGTTGATGGTTGTGATAAAAGTCTCCAAAATAGGAGAAAGGCCTCCAATCGCAATCAACACCATTTATTTGTTGAGTAAAACTTCACCAACTGTTGATAGTTGATTTATGATTTTAATCATTTTCAGGAAGTATGCTTGAGTTGTCTCTCCTCTGTTCATTTTGATGTCCTTCAGCTGATTCTTCAAGGAAATAATTTGGTTCAAGTTATTATTGCAAACATGTCAATTAGTTTGTCACACATTTCTTTAACTTTCTTCAAACCAGAAACATAAGTAATGAGATGATCACTACAAGAGCCGATGATAGTTTTCTAGATTTTATTTCGCCCATTTTTATGTTTAGATTTGATAGTAGCACATGAATTCTCTGGTGGATCAACTTTTGTTCCTTCAACATACTCCAAAACTTTGTGTTCTTCAAGAGTGATACCTGGCCTTCTTTTCCATGGACCAAATTTTGAACCATCATTTAGATTTTCCTATACCTTGAAGTAGGACGAAGTCATCTTGATAAAAAATAAACTTTGGTAGCAGTTGGGGTCTCTTCAGGTGATCTAGTGTCTTTGGATTGTCTTCACCAACGCTATGATACCATGTTAAAATCTAAAAGTTCTATGAAAAACTTAAATTTTTTTTGTAGAAACTTGAAATTTGTATGTAGAAAAATGAATGTACTTTGTAGAACATTGAATAGAAATAAATGTATTTTGCAGAAACTTGAGTGTAATTTGCAGAAAATTGAATGTAATTTGTAGAAAAATTAATGATTACTTAAAATGAATATTATTAAAAAAATTTTAGATCAACAATTGTATATAGAACATAAACTTAAGGACCATATGAAGATAACCAAGCACAAATATGAGACACTGAGATTTTGGCCCGATGACCAGGGAAAAGCCCCTAAAGAGGGAAAATTCAAACGATTCTTCTTCTATTAGAGTTCTTCAATTGTTCAACAGAGTACAAAGAGAGAGAACAAGAGAATGAGAATGAATAAAGTCACCAATGTTTGATCAAATTGTAGTTGAAGTGCACTTTCTCTTTGATTGAAGATCTCCTCCTTCTCTTGATCAGATCGTGTCCTTCATGCTTAATATAGATCTTCCCTTTCCCTTGCTCTTCACTAGAGCTCACACTTCTCTTACACACACTCAACACTTTCCCTTCTTCTTCAAAATGAACTTGCTACACTTACCTCTCACTTTCTTTTGCTTAAATATATGACAAAGGAGAGGAGTTACAAAATAAATTCATGCCTTGAGCCAAGAATAGGAGAATCCAATTCCATGAGGGAGGAGTTACTTGAGGAGTAGTGTAACTCATCCCAAGAATACAGAGAGAAGTACACTTGTCTTAAGGAGTTACAATTCAAATTAGTGAGAGAGAGAGAGTTGGACTTAGAAATGAGAGAATATTTAGTGATAGTTATAAATCAAATTTAATGAGGGAGTTACAAATGTATTTAATGAGGAGGAGTTACACTTTTTCCATACATTAAATTAGTGGGGGAGAGTTAAATTCTCTTGAGTGTGGAGTTACTATTTTAGTCCAAGAGAGAGGTTCTATTTTCCAAGTAGGATATTCTCAATTTAATTTACTTATTCCATGATAAAATTTATTTTTATTAATCCATTAATGGTGAATGAATTTGTACTATTTTATAAATAATAATAATAATAATAGTAAGGATTAAAATATTAATTCTTGAGATGTATAATCATGATTTATTTTATTTTAAAGTAGATTCCATATGTCGAGATGATATTTTATCATTTAGACATGAATTTCTATTTTTGGAAAGTCACTTCCACATTGATATGTGACTTACTATTTCGGAAAGTCATATTAGAATTGTTAGAAATGAAGTTTTATTATCGGCAGTTCAAACAGAATTGAAAGATATGATTTCTTCTAGGAGAAATGCATCTGTGAGTTGCTAAATTTTAACAAGAATTTAGAGATTAATTTGGACTATATGACAGATGAGTAATGTAGACAAGGTTAGTATTTCAACTAGACACTTTTGTTTTTTCTTCAAAATAATTTTCATAGGCCTAATGTGAATTTTACTAAGCCACCTTGGATTGATGCAACCCTCTACCTCAAACTTTGAATTCAAATTTTATTGCACGGAGAGGTGCTCTACAACCCAATATAGGGTAGATGTGTAGGCGTAATATGTAATGTAAGAAATATTATATGTCAACATTGTTGATGTCAACTATATAATAATAATAATAATAAATTTAACAAAACAACGCAATTGTCGGATTAAACTTCAAAAATAAATATACACCATTAATAATATCTAAATCACTTAATCATTTGTATGTGCACACCAATAAGTAGGAGTAGGTGATAAGAAGTTGCAAGAGCTCATTACTAAGCACACAAACATAGGTAAGTATGTTTGGATAAGTATTAATATTATATCTATCATTTGGATACTTTTTGTTATTATATCTTAAAGCCTTTTCATCATTTCCTTGCACCTAAATATTATGATATTTTAGCTTGATTCCTTTGTCATTGGATTAAACTAATGCAATATATAATAATAACTTTAAAAAAAAACAACACAGTTTAATCTAGCCTTCAAGGTTAGGTCCCTATAATGCTAGTGTATCCCCTTATTGCTATTATTAGTGTAGCCCCCCTTATTGTTATTTTTGTGCCCATGTAGCCCCCATATATCTATTTTTGTGCCCCATATAAGCCCACTATTGTTATTGTTGTGCCCTTACATTATTATTGTTATGTCGACTCTGATTATATTGAGACCCCTTAGACTCTTATATATAGAAAGGAGGTTTTGTCATTTGAATCATCCAAGAATTCATTTATGTAATGTAAAGGAGGCTCCCCCCTCGAAGTGGATAATTTTCAATTCATTGATCTATATTTTCTTCTATTTTGTGAGCTGGTTGCATAAAATTTGGTATAAGAGCTTTGGATTCTAGGGTTTCTCTTCGTAAAACATGCATCTTGGCATTTTCTTTGTAACGTTTTTTATACGAAGTGTAAAAAGTTGAAATTGAAACCATGTGGAGTTTAAATCTTGGTGAACTTTGTGTCAGAATTTAAGATCTTCATTCGCTTTATTTTTGGAGATATGATTGAGAAAGCTAGGGTTTTTGGAGGCTCTAGAATTCAATCTCAAACAGATGGCCGAGGGAAAATAGTCATAAATTTCATTTCAGACATCGGATTTGAATTCTATAAAAGGTGGTTGAAAGTGCACAGAATGTAGTTTTTTCTATATCAATTTTAGAGTCGAGGGTTTAAACCATGACGTGTGGAACCTCTTAAAACTTCTCTCTAATGAATCAGTGCATAATTGGGTCATCGTGGGATATTTGGCACAACGTTATCTTGAAGAATCCAAAAAGGGTCTGACCCATGGCATTGGAAATAAGACTTAGAGGGCTACTACAAGACCATATTTCATATCCTGGAGATTCTAAATCACAAAGATACAATAATTTCAATATAGAGCTCCTAAAAAGCAAGAAAAATGTGTTTATTTTTTAAATTGTTCATAACGTTTGTTTGAAAATTAAGTTTGAAGTGATTCCAAGGGAATATTGAAGCATATATATCAGTATTGGGTTCTAAAATACCTCCCCCAAAAAATAAATCCACACCCATTAAGCCCTCAGAATGCTCTACTATGATGCATGAAAAGGAAGAATTGCAACATGATATATCAAAATTACGGGACCAAGTCCAACAAATTTCGCTCTCACAAAGAGAAACCAAAGATGAATGAAAATGTCGCATGGATGGTTTAAAAGTAAACATAGAAGCTAATACGAATGGTTTGAAGAATGGCATGGAACCTAAAATCGACGGTATATAAGCAAAACTTGAAGGTTGGAAGGAAGGTTTGACAAAGTTGCTACAAGAAAATATTCCTAATGGCGAAAAGGTAGTAGAGGAAACTCATGAAGAGAACAAAATAAATTTTATTCATGATTTCATAGACTCTATCATTGGATTGAAGAACCACTATATTCCAAAGATCGATATGGGTAATTTTTATGGCAATGATCACGTAACATGGATACTATAGATGGAGCAATATTTTGATCTCCATAATGTGAAAAACACACAAAAGGTTTGAATTGCAACTTTATATTTATAACCCAATCAGTTTGTATGGTATCGATGACTTTTCTCTTGTAAAATATTTGTCACCTGGTCAATTTTTATGGAGGAAATGATAGCACATTATGAGGATACAAAGAGCAACACCTTCTTTATCCAATTGATAAATCTCAAACAAAAGGGTTTAATGGTGGAGCACATTAAGGACTTCCAAAATTTGAATATAAGGGTAAAATATATTCAAGAGGAGCATATGATTGATGTATTCATAGGGAATTTAGAGGATAACATCCAACATGAGGTTCGCCTTTGGGAACCTGATTCATTGGAGAAGGCATTCAGGTTGGGAAGAAAAATTATGGTGACAAGGAATCCTATCACTAAAAACTATAAAGATGGAAGCGTTACTACTCCTAGCCTTCCACAACCTACAAGGTTGAAACCACAACAATTGGAATAAAAAAGATAAAAATGGTTTTGTTATAGTTGTGATAGAGAATAGACTGAAGGTCATAAGTGTTCTAAGAAGAAATTATTTTACATAGATTGTGAAGAGGAGGAATAAAAGGAACAAGAAAATTCAAAAGAAGAGGATATAAATCAGGAAGTAACCCTAGATAAAGAATAAATGAATCTGACCATATCTTGTAATGCATTGGTAGGAATTACCACTCCTAAAACACTCAATAGAGAAGTACATATCAAGAAGAAAAAGGTAATAGTGTTGATTGATTCAGGTAGTACTTGTTAGTTTCAGCCTTTGCATCCTATCACCAGTGATTAAATGGACCTTATCATGGATTTTTAGGGTCCCAAAGTCAAATTTTTGTCATTTCAATAAGTCTTCAAGCAAAAATTTTGTCACTGGGCATTAGGTCTAGGATTGTTTCCACTCTTTCAAAAAAACGTAAATTTTTGGTCCATGTCATCAAATAAGCTGAGTGTATAGTCATTCAAAGATTTTCATAATCATTTCAGTCATATCCATCATGATTCCATTCAATTAAGCTTCTCCATTAGGTCATTAGGGTTTCAAAGTCACCAAACTTCCATTTCATGCATAAAATCCGACAATTAGAAGAGTGGTAATAAATGCAAGTTTCTTCAAGATTTTTTATTTTTTAAAATGTAATTTTAATGCTTCTATATGTAATAAGTGATATAAATTTCCAAAGCTACAGTTCAATGTTCCAATAAAAAATAAAAAAATTCAGATTACAAAAGGTTATGAAGTCAAGGAGAAGAAAGGAAGTCATCCTCCAAAGAGATATGTGGGGCCCATTATCACTCAAACAAAGCTATTCGTTGCTTATAAAAGGGCCAAAAAGTCACAAACACATTTAATTTGTAATCCTCTATCCCTTTATTACTGTGCTCATCCTTCATTTAGTGAGAAAAACATGTTTTTACAGCTCAAGGAGGAAAAAAAATTGAAGGCGTTGTGCATCCTTGAACTACGCTGTGCAACCCTGAACCATGCTGCGCATGGGGCAGAGTTGCCCAATTTTTCTCAAAAAACACCAAATTTCAAATTTTCAGCCTCCACTTCACATTTTTCACTCTCCAAAGCATTGCAACAAGTAATTACACTCATCCTCATGCTCTCTCTTCCATAGAAAATCAAGTAATTATACTAGCTTATTTCCCTAGGGTTTCATAAAAATTTCATGCCTTTGGTTATAAAATGATCAAATAATTCTATGAAACATTAGTAATACCATCCCTACACCTTTTTTGGTTAGTTACAGACCATTTCCACCCCTCAAAAAACATTTCCCACCATTTTTGAAATATTTCCTTACAAACCTTAGACCTATTCCACCAAATTAGGCCATTTTCCTAGCTAGGACTATGTTTTAATTTCATAGCACACTCCCCTCACTTATTAAACTTAATTTCACTCCCTAAACATTTCTAAGATCCATGCCCCTCTCCCTAATTTTTTTTTCCCCCATCTCCCTTTCGAAACTCCCTCATTTCATTCCCTTCACTCGCTTTTCCTTGTTTTTCCCTTCCCCATCATCTAGGTGTTTCAACCATGGAAGGAGATTCCTCACCATCAGAAAATAGAAGACAACACAAATGAGAAAAAATAATGAGTTATGAACCCTCAAACTGCAATGAAATCATCTCCTCACCCTTCATCAGAAAATGCTTTGAAGATGTCAACTACCTAGGTTTTTGCCAAAGGGTGGAGGAGGTAGGTTACCATGAGAAGCTGACAAATTTATTTTCCACCAACATGAAGGTAGAAAAAGCCACCATTGCAGGGATTGAGTTTACATTTTCAGTTGATGCCATCTCTTGCCATATGGATACCTAATCACGGGGAATTTTGGTTCAACGACATGAACCATTACCTTTAGCAGTACAAATCCTTCATCAAATCACAGTAAAAAGAGAATCATACCTGCATTCTTCCATTTATATACTTTATGAAGAGGTATGCATCATTGATGACAGTCATGATGAAATTCTTCACATGTGAGGGTAGGTTTTCCACATTGTACCGATATCATATTAGATTGCTAATGCACTTCACAGGAATGAAGTCCTTAAACTTATGAAATTTCTTATATAGAAGTATGAGCAAGATGATAGAAAAAGTGCAAGATTTGACTACAAATCATTACCCTAGCCTCTTTCACCATAGCTTGGTGAAATTAATAGTTCTCCATCAATTGGAAGAGAGAAACATGATATGGGTTGCCTTCATTGATTCAGACTTGTAGATGCACTCAACCACTACAACTCAGTAGCAAAACATATCACCTGCCATGTCCGCACAACCCATGGAGGTGGGATCATCAAGAAAGCCTATTGAGGTTTTGAAGAGGCCTAGGCCTGAGGTTACTCTCACCTATAAGAGAGGAAGGAGGCTAGTGTTTTCTCCTCGGAAAGAGGAAGGAACCAAGCCTATTTCACTACAAGGGTCACCATCAGCACTGCATGATACATCCATGCATGATGAGGAGGAACATGATTTTGATTTGGTTGACTTGGAGGACAATGATTACCATGAAAAAATTGTAGAGGGAAATCAAAGACAATGATTCTCAGCTAATTTCATGAGCAGGAGAACAGTCAATTGAAGACAAATCAATTTATTTTGGAAAAGAGGTTGTTTGAGGCAAAAAAATATGAGAAGGGAAAAAAAAAAGGCTAAACATGATGAGCATGAACATCAAGTGAAGAGGAATAGGCAAAGAACTATGGGTCTCAAGAAGGCACTGCAGAAAAAGAAAGAACAAAACCCTATAGATGAATGGCTCACTTTCGAGGAGAGGATGGCTAAAGAGATCAATGAGGTCAAGGAGTTTTGGCTTGAGAAGGTCAACACTCACTTGGAAAAGCTCATGGAGAATGCAAACAAGGATAAAAATATACACAAAACTATGGTTTCCTGCTACCAAATAAGAAATCATATTGTACACATAAAACTAAAACAATTGCAAGACAAACTCAAGCAAACTCAAGACAAGCTTAAACAAAAAATAATTAGCCAAGAGGAGAAGGGAAAGCTTGATTTGCTTGTTGATGCCTCCTTGGTTGCATATTACATCTCATCCAATAGTTATGGACAATTTTTGGTTTTTTTTGGTCAAAATTGGTGAAAAAAGGCAGAATTCAGAAAATTGACTAAGGTTGGATGCGCAGCACCTTGGTGTTGCGCTTTTCCCTCAGGGATCCAAATGAGAAGTGGCTTAATTTTTTGAAATCTTATGCCCTCCTCTCAAAACCCATTTCCTCAGATTTTCCAAAAAGGGCACAAATTTTGAGAAAAATGATAAAAAGGAGTAAAAAATGAGCATTCTACCCCTCTTTTTGACAGGTGTTGCACATCAAGAGACACATTGGGAGAATGAGTTTTTGAAGGCCTTCCCATGGGTCAATTTTAAAAAATTCAAAGCATTCTAGAAACTAGACAGTAAAGGCTATTTTAATGTTCTCTTACATTTAAATTTTGACTTCAGGAAGGTGTCTAAAAGTGGCCTCCAAGGTGGCATTGTGCATCTGCAAATTTCTGAGTTTTAATTACAAATTTCACCATGTAATTTTTGGCAATTCCTAGTTTGACTTTTGTAAAAGTGAAAAGATGAATATGAATCAATGTAAAAGTCAAAATGTAAATTTAAATGGTAAATATAGAGGTAAATAGGTGTCTTATCCTCCATTTATTGCTTTGAGGATATGTTTATAGTGGTTAGGAAAAGGAAGAATTTGTTGTGCAACCTCCATAGGGTGTAGCTGACTTCAGATAGATGCATGTATTTGACTTTCTTGTTGGAAAATTCGACCTCCAAGGGAGGTTTTCGACCTTAGTAGCTATATGAGGCCTTTTTAATCATTTCCAAGGGTTGGAACATTGGAAATTAAACTAGTGTATTCTATTTTGATCAAGTAACACGGTGAATACAAAGAAAAGTTGCAGCTAAAATTTAGGGATTCATGTGGTGATCTTGTATGGCTATGTTTCTCTTTAGTAAGTCACTCCATTGAAATAATTTATTTTTCCATTACATATATATTTCTTTCACCCATTGTCTTTACATTTCTTTAATTAGGATTCATGAGGAATACATGCCCTGTTTTGATGAGATGATGATGTTGTGTTTAATTTCTTCTTAAGGAATGAATTCATATTTATATGCTTGTTCCTGATCTTTCTTTCATCCTACACCATAATCATACAACTTATTTGATCATTTGAGCTTGCCTACCTTGCCCCTTCATTCCCATGCAATTTTTTCTCTTGTAACCCTAAAATAGTTTTCAAGCCTAGCTTCTAAAGGTCTAATTTCATCCAGCACAAAAACCCAAAACAACCAAACCCTAATCTGCATATCTAGCCTAAATTCTCCATGATCCAGTCAATTTGGCTATGAATTTCATTGAGAGAGCCCTCTCAGCCTAGTAGGGCTAGCTACTAGGTTAAAGTGGTATGTCATTACCTTTACTGGTTTCCTTCTCAGCCTTCAGAGATCCGGTGGAGTGATAACAATACCCATAATTTTATTTATTGTAAGATAGCCAAGGAAATGAATTTCTTCCTATATCCAGCACCATAATGTCAAGTGATAGTTGCAAATGGAGGAACTATAAATTTCTCTGGAAAGTGCCATAATATCAAGCTAACCATGAGGGAATATGTATTGAATAGTCCAATTCTTTCCATTCAAATGGGTGGTGTTGATGTTGTACTAGGAGTCCAATGATTACAATATTTGGATATGATAGCTTTTAATTTTCAAGAAATTTTATTGATCTGAAAGGAGTGTATTAGTTTTGTTGTGGTAAGTGTCTTTTTAGTAATATAATCATATACAAGTTGTCTCCTTTTGTTTGCTTAAGGAATGAGTGTTTTAACCATGATACATAGATGAATTAGTGAACTTTAAGCATGAAAATAAGCCTTAAAAACACTAAACAATAATGTATAAAAGAGAAATACAATCACACATAAGTTTTACACAGTAGGCATGATGAAGCAGTTCACCCCTCCTGGGCTACATTTGTTGGTCCAGCTCCCAATGGCATGCCCCTCTTTGTCATTATGATCAAAATTGTAAATTACATGTGTTTACAGGCCTCTAATGGTTATTTTATCTGCACCAATGACTCCAGAATGCTCAAATTAGTTTAGATAGACTCTTGTTTCACCCAAATTTGTCTAAAACTGACCTCCCTATGCCTTTTTTCCAATGACAGCTAGAAAAACTCCACTAAAAGTGGAGGCAGGCACTTTAATGGAGATAAATTTAATTAAAACCCTAAATTTAGGGTCGGTGTTATAATCTCTGCTGGATAAACCGTTAAGTTTAATGTAAAGTGGGCGGGATGGTCACATGTTGACCCCCTACCGTTTGTGTTGTTATTGTTTGAAGAACTGCGCATGGTGGCAAGGAACTCAGAGTGTTAAGGTTCCGTTAACCATCGCATTTAAAACCCACCAGACTACACATGTGATTGGCTTGAATAACTCCACCAGATAAACCGCCCCCACTAACCATCACTGCAACCTTAAATGTTAATGCTTGGCCTGTGAACATGCTTACCCACCGTTGG
This sequence comes from Pinus albicaulis, assembly GCA_034641835.2. Classification (NCBI taxonomy): domain Eukaryota; kingdom Viridiplantae; phylum Streptophyta; class Pinopsida; order Pinales; family Pinaceae; genus Pinus; species Pinus albicaulis. The sequence continues at coordinate 1,468,425,521 of CM076579.1, read as the reverse complement.
ATGTTACAGGTTATAAACTGTCACATTGTAGTTTTAATATCACCGCGCCATGTGATCTCGTCCCTCGAAACCGGAGTTAAGTTTAATGTAACCGCCAGTTTAAACGATAATGCTACAGGTTAATATGTCATGGTTCATGTGAACGCTATTTTGGGGCCGCCAACGGGTTGGGACCGCTGGCAATCCCCCCCCCCCCCCCCCCCATATACAAAACATTAACACCATATAACGATGCCGAATACTATATGGTTAAGTCTTATGTGGTAGGCAGATTGGTTGAAGACTCTTGCGGGCAGGTTGAAGGTCGTGGGGTCAACCCTCGCCCCCCCGACTCCATAAAATTTTACAACAGACTCCTAAGGACACGTGGCGGCAGGCTTGCCACATGGCTCATCCACTTGGCCCAAAAACTCATCTCAGTACCACTAAATCAACGGTCCACATCATGCCATGTGGTGCGATGCGGGTTGGTTGAAGAAAAGGGAATATTCCTTAAAGATATGCAACTTGCTGTACTGCATGCGGCGGGCATCGAGTCACAAAATTTTTGTTGTTTGAAATAGACAAAATGCAATATCTTCTTCCTCCTGTACCATTGCTTTTTTGAACCGTTCACGGCGCGAAGCGCAACGACGAGACCTTTTTCGGTTGCTCGGTTCGGCTTGTTTCGAGCACTTTCGGTGGTATAACACATGATCTCCTTTGATCATTTATTGAATTTTTTTGGGAAGGAAAGGAGAAGTTGATTTAAGGGTATCCTGAAACCAACTCATGTGTCGAATCCTAATGTCATGACAAAGCTTCTAAAGAAAGAACAACGTGGCGTAATTTCACAATTATGCTCTCTAGAAGTTCCGACATCAAAATCATCTATTTCTGCAGATCTCCAACAAGTCTTGGACAATCATTCCAAGGTGTTTGAAACTCCCAAAGGACTCCCACCTATTCGTGATCATGATCATGCTATTCATTTGATTCGAGGAAGTGTTCCTCCAAACATCAGGCCTTATAGATATCCTTACTTCCAAAAGAGCGAAATTGAACGTATGATTGCAGAAATGTTAGAGGCGGGTATAATTCAACCTATTCAAAGTTATTTCTCTGCTCCTGTAGTATTGGTACACAAGAAGGATGGATCATGGCGAATGTGTCCGGATTATAGGGAGCTCAATAAGCTCACCATTAAAGATAAATTTCCCATTCCTATTATTGATGAATTATTGGATGAATTACATGGAGCAATTTATTTTACCAAGTTGGATCTTCGTTCAGGATATCATCAAATTAGAATGAAGACTGAAGATATTCCAAAAACAACATTTCGAACTCATGAGGGTCATTATGAATTTTTGGTCATGCCTTTTGGCCTTACCATTGCACCTTCTATATTTCAAGGGTTGATGAATTCCATTTTCAAACCCTTCCTTAGAAAATTTGTGCTAGTATTTTTTGATGATATACTAATCTACAGCAGGTCTTGGAAGGATCATGTTCAAAATGTTGACAGGGTGCTCAAACTATTGTAGGAGAAACAATTATATGAAAAAACATCCAAATGTTTCTTTGGAGTACAAGAGGTGGAATATCTGGGTCATATTGTATCTCACGAGGGTGTTATGGTAGACCCTAACAAAATTAAAGCCATTAAGGAATGGAAAGTCCCCACAACCATAAAGCAGTTGCGAGGATTTCTCAGGTTAACAGGGTATTATCGCAAGTTTGTTAAAAATTATGGGAGAATAGCAGCACCTCTAACAACATTATTGAAGAAAGATGCATTTTCATGGACTCCTGAAGCAACTAAGGCCTTTGAACGTCTTAAAGAGGCAATGTGCCTAGCACCGGTCTTAGCTACACCAGACTTCACAAAAACCTTTATTGTGGAAAGTGATGCCTCAAGAAATGGAATTGGTGCAGTTTTAATGCAGGAAGGAAGACCCATTGCTTTTGAAAGTCGTCCAATCAAAGGAAAGTATTTACAGAAACCTATTTATGAGAAGGAAATGTTAGCAATAGTACATGCACTAAAGAAATGGCGAACTTACCTAATGGGAAGACACTTCAAGGTAAAAACTGATCATGATAGTCTTAAACACTTTTTGGAACAAAGACTATCGTCAGAAGAACAACAGAAATGGGTCACAAAGATGTTGGGTTATGACTTTGAAATAATCTACAAAAAAGGAAAGCTTAATGTTGTTGCAGATGCACTCTCAAGAAAGAATGAAGAGGTGGAATCATTTCTTTGTGCCATTTCTATTATCCAACCAGATTGGATAACCGAAGCAAGAGATGAATGGAAGAAGGAAAAAGATGTATGGACACTCATTCAAAAGTTGCAGCAAGATCCTAGTACATCTGATACATTTAGATGGAAAAATGATTCCTTATGGTACAAAGATCGCTTATATCTTTGCAAGAATTCCCAACTAAAACAAAAGATTCTTCTGGAATTGCACACTTCTCCTTTAGGAGGACACTCAGGATTTTTAAAAACTTACCAGAGGGTGAAGAAAGAATTTTTTTGGGATGGCCTTAAATCTGATATTAAAAAGTTTGTGGCGGAATGTTTGGTTTGCCAGCAGAATAAAGTGGAAACAATTAAGACCCCGGGACTTCTACAACCTTTATCCATTCCAAGTCAACGTTGGGAGGAGATTTCAATGGATTTTATCACAGGTTTACCTAAGTCTGAAGGAAAGAGTGTCATCATGGTGATAGTTGATAGACTTACCAAGTATGCACACTTTTGTGCATTATCTCATCCATTTAAAGCAAGTACAGTTGCTACTACATTTATGGACAAAATTCAAAAGCTACATGGAAGCCCAAGGGTTATTGTGAGTGACAGAGATCCCATTTTTATAGGAAATTTTTGGACGGAGTTATTTTCTTGTTTGGGTACTCAATTAGCTCATAGCTCATCTTATCATCCTCAATCTGATGGTCAAACAGAGATAGTAAATAAATTTTTAGAAGGATATCTTCGTTGTTTTGTATCTGATAAACAAACACAATGGGTCAAGTGGTTACCTCTCGCTGAATGGTGGTATAACACTTCCTTCCATACTGCAGCAAAAATGACCCCATTTATGGCACTTTATGGATATCATCCACCATCCATCACATCATATTTAATAGAAAATTCGAAGGTTCAAGCAGTGGAAGATCACATCGAGCATCAGCAAGAAGTTCTCCAACTCTTAAAGGATAACCTGACTTTGGCACAAAATCGAATGAAACAACAGGCAGATCAACATCATAGCGAGAGAAGTTTTGATGTAGGAGATTGGGTATTTTTACAGCTACAACCATACAAACAAATGTCCCTCAAGCAAGCTAAGAAGGATAATAAATTATCACCAAAGTACTACGGTCCTTACAAGGTGTTGCAAAAGATTGGTACTATGGCATACAAATTGGAGCTTCCTGCTTCTTCGCGAGTGCATCCAGTTTTCCATGTGCGTGGCGGCCTGCGGGCTTGCCACATGTCGCTCATCCAACGGCCCAAAAACTCATCTCCGTACCACTAAATCAACGGTCCACATCATGCCATGTGGTGCAATCTGGTTGGTTGGAGAAAAGGGAATATTCCTTAGAATATGCCTGCTCACTGTACCTGCATGCTGACTGGGCATCCAGTCACAAAATTTTTGTTGTTTGGGGAAATAGACAGAATGCAATATCTTCCTCATATGCCATTTCTTTTTTGAACCGTTCACGACGCCGGAATCGCAACGACGAGACCTTTTCGGTAGCTCAGGTTCAGACCTGTTTCGAGCACTTTCAATTGAGTATAACACATGTTCTCCTGATCATTTATTGAATTTTTTTTGGGAAGGAAAGGAAGTTGAATTAAGGGGTATCACAAGGAAACCATGAAATGTAATCAACTCTAATGGAATGACAAATATTCTAAAGAAACAACAATGTGGGCGTAATTACACAATTATGCTCACTAGAGGTTCAAACATCGAAATCATCTATTTCTCTAGATTTCCAAAAAGTATTAGATAATCATTCCAAGGTATTTGAGACTTCCAAAGGCCTCACACCTATTCATGATCATGATCATGCTATTCATTTGATTCCAGGGATTTTTCCTCCAAACATTAGGCCTTACAGATATCCCTATGCCCAAAAGAGTGAAATTGAACGTATGGTTATAGAAATGCTAGAGATCGGTCTAATTCAACCTATTCAAAGTTATTTCTCTGCTCCAGTAGTATTTATGCACAAGAAGAATGGATCATAGCGCACGTGTATGGATTATAGGGAGCTCAAAAAACTCACTATCTACAACTATATAAAATGGATACTTATGCTATCATGGAATTTTACTAATAAGAAGAGCCAAAGTTTTAATCTACACTGATAAGAATGAGGAAATAGACACCCAAAAAAAAAAATTCATGCAACCATTACACTCATTAAACTCGTAATATTTTATTAGAAAAATATATTATTCCATGGTTCTATATCAACTCCCATTATCCACCTTACACTTGGAGTATAAGTTGTCACATAATCTGCAATAGACTAATTGGAATACACGGTGTACGATCAATGTTCCTGCTGATGTTTATATTTATTTGTTTTTATTGATCCAAAAAGATAGTAGTGGAATATTTGTAACAACCAACAAACACTACATTTAGGGTTTTTAAAAGTTATTTTATGGATGAAATGACAAATATAAATTTAAATAATAAGAAAACAGTGGAACAATAATAAAGCAATGGAGGGCGAGTCTGTTAAAATAAATACCCAAACAAAGAATCTATAAACTCATTTAATGTGATAAGTTAACCTCGAAAAGCATTAAAAACTTTTAAATAACACAAGGAAAAATTTAACTTGTGAAAGTTGTGCTAAAATTGCTATATAATATTGAATTAATGTTATTTTCCATTGACAATAATTATTTTTAGTCGATAGAGAATGGTAAAGCCTTGAGAAACCAAGCAAGAATGTACCAATTTTTTTCTAGGTAGATTACCTGTATACTCATCGAAATTAATAGTGCATTTTGGTAGGTGGAATACTTAAAATTTCCAGTCTATAGGAAAAGGATAACACGAGTTTGTGTGATTTACTTATACTCTTTCCCAAATGAAAATTAATGTTTAATATAATATGAAAAAATAATGTGAATTTGTTTGCTGTTTTTCATGAGTCGATTTTAGTATTATATATATATATAATAGGAACTCAACAGTCACTACTAGTAAACCTCTAAAAATTTATGATCTGTCTTTTTCTTTGTAAATTAGGCTATAAACAAAGGAATTTGAACTTTGGATATCTGAATTTTTATATATTTCACATTACTTATATTTATATAATATTAAAAATTAATGTGAAATTATTTTATGTTCACTCAATAAATTGATTTATTAGTATCTAATGTAATTAATTCAAAAAAACATATTTTGATTGCCTAGTTTATTTATATATTATAATTAAAAAAATAAAACGTCTTAAAAATAATAAAATGCAAAAGGGAAGATTACTAAAATGGCAAATTTGTAACAACAAACAAAATCTAAATTTAAACAATAATTAAAGAGTGGAACAATAATGAAGAAATGGATAATAAGATGCAAAGGAGAAGATTACTAAAACGGAAAATTTGTTACAACAAACAAACCTTAAATTTAGAGTTTTTAAAAGTTATTTTATCCACGAAATAACAAATCTAAATTTAAACAATAATTAAACAGTGGAACAATAATAAAGAAATGGATAGTGGGTCAGTTGAAATAAATACACTAACAAAGAATCTATAAACTCATTTGATGCCATAAGTTAACTTTGAAAAACACTGAAAACTTTTAAATAGCACATAAAACAATTTAGCTTGCGAAAATGGTTGTGCTAAAAGTACTCGCTAATATTGAATTAAAGTTATTTTCCATTAACAATGATTATTTTCCGTTATATTGGTAAAGCCTTGAGAAACCAAGCAAGAACGTACCAATTTTTTTCTAGGTTGATTACCTAAATACTCATAGAAATTAATAGTGCATTTTAGAAGGTGAAATGCTCAAAATTTTCCACTCCATAGGAGCAGGAGAAGAGAGGATTCTACATGATTTACCTACACTCTTTTTGAAATGATACATTATGTTTAATATAATATGAAAAAACAATGGGAATTTTCCAGTCCATAGGAGCAGGATATGAGAGCGGTCTACATGATTTACCTACACTATTTTTGAAATGAAAAATAATGTTTAATATAATATGAAAAAATAGTGTGAATTTGTTTTGTGGTTTCTAATGAGCAAATTTCAGCATAACGTTTATATAATATTAAAAAGATAGCATGAAATTATTTTGTGTTCACCAACTAAGTCGATTTATAAATGTGCAGTTCAATTAATTTCACAAGATAAGATTGTTTGCATAATTGATTTGTATAAATAAATAAATAAATAAATAATGTTAAAAAAATAAAAATAACAAAAACAATAAAATGTAAATGAGATTACTATATTATAATTTTTGTTAAATTATTTATTAATAAAAATATTACATATGTAATATTAAAATGAAATAAAAATAACAAAACAATAAAATCCAAATGAAGATATAGGAAATAATAATTTTGGTAAAAATTTTATTAATAAAAAGAATACATGACATTTTAGATCTATCTTAACTTTGGATCTACCAAGAGAGGAGATGGATCAAATCTTATTTCACTCTAAAAGAGGTCTACAATTCAAGGGATTTGATCTCTCTAGGAGTTTGGTAGATCTGGAGTTTAAATGGATATAGACATTTACTATATTCTTATTATTTGCATTTACTATCATTCAACATTATAACTTTGTATTCAACATTTTTATTCTCATAATATATAATCTTTACATGTATTCTCATAATGTATAATCTTAGACATGTTAAATATATTTAAAATAAGCACATTAATTATATGTTCAACATATTTTTTGTGGCCACACATGATTTTAACCATACTAGATCCATTTTAACCTTAGATTTGTCAAGCGTCAAGATGGATCAAATCTCTCAAGGTGAAAACCTTTCCTCTATTTTGCACTCAAACAAGATCATTCAAGCATAAACTAGACACAAGATCATTCAAACAATAAGAAAACTATTTTTTTTTGTGATATAAAAAAGACTAACCTCACTATTCTGAGAAGAATGGATCCCACTTTATGCAATCTTCTAAGTGTTCTCTCCTCTTGTGTTATACATAAAATCCCTTAATTTGGAACTTGTACTTTGTAATGGAAAAAGTTGAAAATGTAATGCTCCCAAATACAAAGGTAGAATCCAAAACCTTATTGCTCTAAAATCCCTTAATTTGGCGCTTGTACTTTGGAATGGAAAAAATTGAAAATGTAATGCTCCCAAATGCAATAGTTGAATCCAAAACCATATTGCTCCAAATGTTAGTTTTAATGATGGATATGGTAGCATCATACAGGTGTTATAGTATTAGATGATTCTAAGAGGATAAGGTACAATAGATCTCCAAAACCCAAAATGTTTTTCGCTAAATAAGCTTGGAAACTCCTTAATTAAATTAATTTTCCATAATTAAAATATTTCCTAAGTATAACTTAGGAAAAGTGGTAAATTAAAGATAATTAATTAAGTTTGTTTGATATTCCTTTGGAGACTTCTATTGATGAAGTATAATTGATCTTAGTCATCAATGGAGATTAATTCATTGTCATTGATACTCCAACGAAAAATTATAAGAGCGGGTTGAAGGGTTTGGAGATAACATGAGTGTGATCATTGTGAGAAAGGAAGGTCAAGCTACCCAGATTTAGTTTTCAATGATGGCACAACTCTAGCTAGAGGAAGAGCATCAGAGAGAGGGAGCAACAAAAATTGAGAGCAGAGATCAGGAGGAGATATTCCCAATATAATTATAGTGACACAATAATAGGAATAGGGAGGTCGAATAAATCTATAGAGGAGGTTGTACAAGCATTGCGAATAGCTAGAAACCCGATTGGAAGTTTCCAGAAGAGCCAAATACCAGTGACTAATGGTCAAGTCTATTTCCTAAAGACAGAGAGAGTGGTTTCCAATGACAGAGGGAGGCAGGACTACTCAATTAGAGCCAGTTTCTAGGCAATGAGAGTGGATCCAAATCCACCAATGTGCATTTTGGGAAGAGGTGTGAGTATCCAACAACGAATGTGAGTAGCTCGATAGAGGTTGAGTCGGTTTCCAGAGGAGATTTGAGATATCCAAAAAAATTTCCCAAGTGTGATCTATATTTATCATAGGATTTCCAGTTGGGAATTTATGTGTAATAATTTCTCAAATTGTTGTATAATAAAATAAACCCTCATCAAATACATTGGTTTTCCCTTTGTGGTTTTTCCAAGGATGTTTTTTCTGAAACAAGAATGAGTTCTTTTTCATTAAATTCACTTCCAGTCATGGAAAATACCTAAGAGATGGACATTGAAAGTGGGTCCATGGACATTTTGGCTGTCATATGAAATTTATCTACCTATGCCCAAACAACAAAAAAATATACAAAATCCAATATTACTTGTATTTTTCGAGTTATATAGACACAAAAAAATTGAGACAAGAGAAGAATGCATTGGAAACCAGTCATCAAAAAATATGCTTAGTCTAAAGGATCAACTGGGTGATTCATATCTATATCACTATGAATATTATTTAAAAGGTTGTCTATCTCGGCATTCTGCAGTTGCAGATCCGAAATTATGCTTCGAAGAGCCTCCACTTCATCCTCTAAACGATAAATTTTATACCCTTGATCTTTAACGGTGTCCAAAGTGTTGCATTATGAGGTTCTATATTGATGAAGCATCACATGTTGGTCATATATTTCTAACTTAAATTACACATGTTCCTTTATTTATTTCTCGTAGATAGTTGAGGTCAAATTATTAGTATTGTGAGAGCTCCCCTCCATGTTGAATTTATTGTAGTCATGTCTCGCCACATGAGCATGGCATTGTTGTCTACGTCCTAGAGGATTGCTGCCATTTTGAAGGGATCATGCCAAAAAAAAGGACGGTAAATTAGAAAGAAAAGAAAGATTGCTCTGTCTTTTTCAACATTGTTCTTTTATGCTCTAGGAAAAAATATGTTATCCCTAATTCGCCCAACATAATAGAGAAGGATAGTTAAAATAGTTATCGTCGAGTTTACAGTTGAGCCAAGCATACCATGGGCAAGAGCATTGCTAAAAAACTGACGGGTCCCTATGGAATCTGACTTATGCCACCCAAAGTGTTCCATAGTTATTTTCTTGACTGACCAACACCAAATTCCCTCCTACCTAATTCTAGGCTCATTCAGAGTGGCAAGAATGAATATTGATATGTTTTCCTTACCACTTTATTCATTTCACCTCTCATATTTCTCATGTGAGGTTGTATTATTATTTCAAATCTATAGGGTCTCGTGGTAGCACAATCAATATCTCGTTACATGAGAAGACTCCTTCCTCATTTGGCATGATCGTCATATGAATTAACAGTCTAATCCTTGTTGGAGCTAGTAAATGTGACACATTACTTAACGAGATTCACAGGAGATTAATTTGATTTTGCCTAAGGTAAACCTTGTTCTAAGTGGGAGTCATTAAATTCGACATGCTTGCATGCATACTATGCCAATTGCTCACCATTTTGAGCTGGTGTTTTTTCTTCAACAGAATCATGAGGTGAGGATCCATAATGGTAAAATGGATGACTTTAGTATGAGGATTAATAGATGAGAGGGAGAGCAAAAAATTGGGGATGAAGCATCAAAGAATAAGCAAGGATAAGGAGGAAATATACTTGGGCACCACTTTAGGATAGATACAAAAATAACAAAGGGGGACATGGGCACTATTCATGATCATCATTAAGAGATAGTGGCATATCCTTCAACATCTATTATTTCAATTTTTCATTCTTCCAATAGGAAAGCCTTATTGGCCTATAGATTAGTGTGAGTGTTGAGGTTCCTAAGGAAATGAAAGGAAGAGGAATTGGTAAAGGAATGGAGAATACCTTTGATGTGTTGACGTATCAAGCTTAACACATTATCCTTAGGAGAAATGCTTGTTCTTAACACTATAAGGAAAATACCTTCTAGTGGAGGTTATAAAGAAGGTTTTTAGTGTTATAAAATTGGTAAAAATTGTCAAAAATTTTTTTTGCTAAAACATCCATTTTTGATGATGGGTGTTTTAGTGGAGGTTATAGTGGAACTTCATCACAACTGGAAAAATCTAGGTGGACGAAGGTTTTAGCAGATGTTTTTGTTTTTTTTTTGTTTTGTTTTTTTTTGTTTTTTGTTGTGGTGTACTTCATGGAACAAGTAGCATCGTTGTGCTACATATATAAATGCACCAGGTTGCATACATAACTAAAATAACCAAGGCGTTGAATGCAAAGAACATCGGTGCCTGAAATGTATAATGCCCCAATGCTTATATGTTAAAAAAATCCTTGGGTCATTGTTTGAAGGAACAAAACTCAAGCACGTAAAAAATAATTGCAACCTCGATAATTGTTGTTTAAAATCATAGTGTCGATGTGTATGGTTTGTATAAATGCACTGATGCATTTTTTGTTGATCAACGGTTGTCATTGATGTCAACCCAAGCAGCACCAGGGGCTAACCCAATATTGCATGGGAATTTTGACCTACCAAATTAATATACTCTGGGTCAATAATGCTTTTTATGGTTTCTACTTGTCAAGATGTTTCCGTTGATATATGGCACACCATGTAATTCTTCACGGTTTGAGAGATATTCATGTTTGAAGTTTGTATCCCAAGTTAGTGGGCTAAAACCCCATGGGGTTGGGGCATGGGTCATTGAAAAGTCATAAATAAATTTTTTTTAAGCTCCTAAAATCCCTTTCACGTTCACTTGTTGAAGCTCCTCTCAACCTAAGCATTTATATAAATTGTGATCCTCATTTCCTCCTTATGCAAGGTATTTCACCATCCGAAACAGGTCATCGTGGCATTGTCGCTCTAATGTTTTTTCTACGAAGGTTCAGAAGCTGAAATTTTTCTGAGGCAAAGCCAAAATCCCGAGGAAGCTACTGTAAAAATTTTAGATCAAGGTGCACAATACTTTTGGAGATATGATCTGTGGAAGTAAGGGTTTTTGCAGGCTCCTGAAATTCATCTTAAAGAAGTGACCGTGGTAAAATCATCATAAATCTCTCTCTGAGTATCAGATTGGAATTCTGTAAAAAGTGATAGATAGTGAACAGAATGTAGTTTTGTCTCTATTAATTTCAGATCCGAATGAAGAAACAGTGACACGTGGCACACCATACAAGTGCGCTCTACTGAAACAGTCCATAATTAGGGAATTGTGAGAGATTGGGTATAACTCTCGCTTGAAGAATCAAAATTGGGTTAGACCTATGGCATTGGAAAGACGACTCAGAGGACTACTACAAGACCAAAAATCAGATTTTGAGGATTTGAAATAACAGAGATACACTAGATTCAATATCAAGCTCCTAGAAGGAAAAGGAAAAGCTAGATCATGTGTTGTCAAGGGTTGCAAAGGACCATACTTTCTAGGGCAGCAAAGAAAAGCAAGGTGCAACAGAGGGCAGCATGAAAAGAGCATCAACCAAGGTGCATAACAGCAGCAATAAGTTCATCCTATGAAGTCTTCAAGTGGGCAGCACTGCATACAATCATTGTAAAGGTATCATTGTACTAAGTCATTGTAAATACATTATTGTAAAAATTGTACTAGTGTCTATCTGCCAAGGGTTGAAGAGGCAGTGTTGGGAGGTCTAGGATCATCATTAGGTGGTTGTATCAAAGTTGGGGTTATGGTCTAGTATATATTCTTCTTCTACATCATTCTATATCATTGTAAAGTGGACCATTTTCCCTGGTACAAGAGTCCATTCTTATTTTATTCTTCTATAGGGTGGTAGGGTGGTGCTAGGGTGATTTGTAGCTCATTAGGTGTTGGGCATCTGTTTAGTTGACTACTGAAGAATCTTGGGCATTGGAGCGTCCATCCAGTGGGAGCTGGAGAAGAATGCTTTTCTAGATTCTAGGAACTTAGTTGGAGCTTTATTTTCAATTGGAGTTGAATATTAAAGAATTATTAGAAAAGCATTAGGTGGTTTTTGTCCCGGAGTGGGTTTCCACCTTAAAAACTGTGTGCATTTGTGTTCCTCTTGTTTGTTGCTATCATTGTACAAACAATTAAGAGACAATTGAAGATTAACTAATGCTCTAATTGAAAGGAACATCATCGTCTCCCTCTCACAGATTTCCATCAATTGGTATCAGAGGTTGGTTCCGTCAATAACAGTTTAACAGTTGGAAGGAGGCCATGGAGCATACCACGGATGGTGTACCTCTGTCCAATGAAAATAATTATGCACTCTGGAAAGGAAGAATGGAGGTCTATCTCTTGGCGTAAGGTTACGAAGTATGGGACACTGTTAAAAATGGATTTACATCAACCACGGATGAACAAGGTAAGAAGAATTTGGTAAATGATGAAAAAGAAAAGAATATTATTATCAGTGGACCTATTGAATCTGCTTATCATAAGGTGTTGGGTTGTAAAACCACCAAAAATGTATGGGACAAGCTTTAGAATATATATGCAGGTGACTCAAATGTCAAAGAAGAAAAGCCTCAAATCTATAGAGAAAAATTTGAGCAACTCAAAATGAAAGAAGATTGCAACATTGCTACATACTTCCAATACAAAGGATGCAGAAATAACCAATACTCTGGAAGGATTGGGAGATCCAGTTGACGAGAAGACTATTATAAGAAATATTCTTAGAACGTTACCAGGGAGATTCAACCCAAAGGTACTGGTCTTAGAATACAGTGAAAATATGGAAAAACCAAGAAAAGAGGAATTACATGGAGTTCTCATAGCATATGAAATGGGACTTGATGAAGAAGAGGGTACGTCACATCTAGAAACTACGTTCGTTGCATCTAAGAAAACCAATAAGGATAAACAAACTTCAATTGAAAATACATGCACCTGAAAGTGTGAAGAAAAGGGAGATGATGAAGAAGGTCTTTCAAGTGAAGAATATGCTTACTTCACAAGAAAACTAAAAATTGGTAAGGGAAAATTCAAAGGTAACCTACTGAGCATGCTCTTTCAGTCAGACGAGGTTGGGAATTTTACAGCAAAATGTCCAAACATAATTAATGGCAACTCAAAAGGAAAGAAAGGCTTTAAGAAATTTAACAAGCAAGGATCCAAAAGGAACTTTCTCTCTAAATAATATAGCTCATCATCCGATGAAGACAATGACAGTGAAGAAGAAGCCAGTGAGAGAGTATTGTTTATGGCCAAGCACAATAAACCCAAGCAAAATAAACAAGAGGTATCAAACAACGAAGAAGAAGGATGGACCATAGAATAATTTTATGAGGAGCACAAAGCTTATAAAAGATCTCAAGGCAGTAGAAATTATGCTCCTAATAATCTTGAAGAAAAAGTCAAGGTCTCAAAATTGAAGTTGAAGGAACACAAATGCATCAAGAGTCACTTCAAAAGAAGTTGGAAGAAAGAAACCAAAGTATGGAAGAATTAGAAGTGAAGTAGTCTCACCACAGAGGAAGTGAAAAAAGGAAAAACTATCCAAAACTATGCCAACAGATCAATGGCATTGGAATAACTCATCAACAATCAATGATATTACAATGACAAAACTGGAATCAGTTACAAAGAAGAAGAAGTAGGACCTTCTACAACAAAATACAATGAACCTATGAGATCTGATATGCATGTAGACTTCATTGGATAATATTCGCAAGAATAGCCTTGGAAGACAATTCCTCGATGAAAATTTCCATCCAGGTACCAACATATTTTTTATGGCTACTGTTATTCATGTAGAAAATTTGGTCATAAAGTCGTAGAATGCTGCATACTCCTAGGAATGAATTCCAGAGATCTGGCTAAATATTAACTCTCCCAAAGGTCAAAAATATCATTAGATTGAATATTTAAGAAATAATATTGAATGTTACAAATGTTGAAACTTTGGACACATAGCCAAAGACTGCAGACTTGAAAATCCTCTAGAAGAATCTTCGAAGCCACAGAACGAACGAACATGGAAGAAGAAGAAGAATAATAATTGTACTCTCGCTTTCAAGGCTCAAAGCAACAAAGATGTGTGGTATGTTGATAACTATTGCTCAACGTGTATGACTGGAGATAGAAATAAATTTGTATCTCTGAAAGAGAAGAAGGATGGAACCATGTCCTTTGGAAATGATGGATCTTCAAATGTTATAGGATCAGGCACTGTCACTCTCGGAAGCAAAGATGCTCTAGCCAAGAATGTTCTATTGGTTGAAAACATGAATCACAATCTGCTCAATGTTGGAAAAATGTGTGATCAAGGACACACAATACTATTCAACTCCACAAAATGTGAAATCAGGAAAGGCATGTATGGTGAAATTGTGGCTACAAAAAGTCGAGCTCCAAACGACATATATGTTTTGGATGAAGCAACTAAAGCATGTCTAATAGCTAAAGAGGATGATACAATAATTGGTAGCAATGATGATCGACTAAGTAAGAAGTTTTCTACAAAGGTGCAAAGTGATTTCGAGATGTCTTTACTTGGTGAGCTGACATACTTCTTAGGGCTTCAAATATCTCAGCAAGAGAAAGGAATATTTATATGTCAAGCCAAGTACATCAAGGAAATGTTCAAGAAATTTAAAATGGAAGATTGCAAACCCATCCTTACTCCAATGGTAACAGGTTGCAAATTGAGCATAGACGACTCATCTAAGGATGTGGATCAAAGGTTGTACAGATCTATGATTAGTAGCCTTATATATGTAACAGCCTCCCGACTAGATGATATGCAAGTAGTTGGACAAGTAGAAAGATTCCAAGCTGCACCAAAAGAATCACATATTAAATATTCACTAGCATTGGAATATCTTCGCCAGAAGCTTGGGATTCTCCCAAGTTCTCATTAGATTTTCTTATTCGTAATATAAAGGTGGAGTGAAAGTAGATTACGTCTATGAGGTGTTGTGTGTCGTGGGGAGGAAGTGTGTACAGCTCCAGAGATGTTGTGTTTGCGGCTACCTTTGCTGTCATGATGTCAAAGGGGAGAGAATGTTGTAGGAAGAGGTGCTGATCTGAAAGGGGGGAGTACTCGTGTTGCCATCAATGCCAAAGGAGGATTAATACCTAACTGTCGCTACCATGTCGTCCTACAAAGACCAGGCTAAACCAATATTGCATGGGAATTTGAAAGAACAAATTAAGGATACTGGATCACATGGGTGTTGATGTTTCATGACATAGTGGCATCGCCATGTAATTCTTCACTGCTTGAGAGATATTCATAACAAGTTCACCCCAAATAAGGCTAAAACCCCATGGTTGGGACATAATAATAGCAGCCATGATTAATTTCTTTTTAAGCTCCTAAAATCCCTCCTATGTTCACTTGTTGAAGCTCCTCTCAACCTAAGCATTTATATAAATTGTGATCCTCATTTCCCCCTTATGCAAGGGATTTCGCCATCCAAAACAGGTCATGGTGGAATTTTCACTCTAACGTTTTTTCTACGAAGGTTCAGAAGCTAAAAATTTTAGGAGGTGAAGCTGAAATCCTAAGGAAGCTACTGTAAAAATTTCAGATCAAGGTGCACAATAATTTTGGAGATATGATCTGTGGAAGTAAGGGTTTTTGCAGGCTCCTGAAATTCATCTTAAAGAAGTGACCATGGTAAAATCATCATAATTATCTCTCTGAGTATCGGATTGGAATTATGTAAAAAGTGATAGATAGTGAACAAACAATAGTTTTTTCTTGATCAATTTCAGAGCCAAATGAAGAAACAGTGACACGTGGCACACCGTACAAGTGCACTCTCCTGAAACAATCCATAATTAGGGCATTGTGAGAGATTGGGTATAACTCTCGCTTGAAGAATCCAAATTGGGTCAAACCTATGGCATTGGAAAGAAGACTCAGAGGAATACTATAGGACCAAAAATTCGATATTGAGGATCTGAAATAACAGAGATACACCAGATTCAATATCGAGCTCCTAGAAGGAAAAGAAAAAGCTAGATCATGTGTTGTCAAGGGTTGCAAAGGACCAGAATTTCTAGGGCAGCAAAGAAAAGAAAGGTGTAGCAAATGGTAGCATGAAAAGAGTATCAACCAAGGTGCATAACAGCAGCAATAATTTCATCCTATGAAGTCTTCAAGTGGGCAACACTACATACAATCATTGTAAAGGTATCATTGTACTAAGTCCATTAGGGGAATTTTGAGGTCTAAAATGGGCCTCCTAAGAAAAATGTACAACCAAAATAAACTTTATAAGAACCAATAGGATTCAAGATGATGATGTCATCCATAATGGATGATTCACCATTTTTGGAGTAAAAAAGTCAAAATAATAAAAAATAATAAAATAATAAAACTACTTTTTCAACTCGTATTTTAAACTTATCTCCCAAAATTTTTACTCAAATTTAAGTTTCGGGTACTTTTTTGGATGCGGAATTTAATTCCTCATCCAAGGAGTACCCATATTTACATACTTTCGATGAACTCTACTACACCAAAAATGAGAAATACATAAAAAACGTGATTGTAATCACGTTTTTTTATGTATTTCTCATTTTTCGTGTAGTAGGACCTATCGAAAGTATGCAACATGAGTACTCCTTGGATGAGGAATTAAATTCCGCATCCAACGAGTACTCCTACTTGAAATTTGAGTAAAAACTTTGGGAGATAAGTTGAAAATATGAATTGAAAAAGTAGTTTTTTCATTTTTCCCTCTAAAATTTGATGATGTCATCAAATCTTATTTGATTTTTTCCACTATTATTTAATAATTTCCTTAGGAGGCCCATTTCAGACCTCAAAATTCCCCTAATGATTGTAAATACATTATTGTAAAAATTGTACTAGTGTCTATCTGCCAAGCGTTGAAGAGGTAGTGTTGGGAGGTCTAGGATCATCATTAGGTGGTTGTGTCAAAGTTGGGGTTATGGTTTAGTATATATTCTTCTTCTACATCATTCTATATCATTGTAAAGTGGATCATTTTCCCTGGTACGGGAGTCAATTCTTATTTTATTCTTCTATAGGGTGGTAGGGTGGTGCTAGGGTGAGTTGTAGCTCATTGGGTGTTGGGGCATCCATTCAGTTGACTACTGAATAATCTCGGGCGTTGGAGTGTCCATCCATTGGGAGCTGGAGAAGAATTCTTTTCTAGATTCTAGGAAGTTGGAGCTTTATTTTCAATTGGAGTTGAATATTAAATAATTATTAGAAAAGCATTAGGTGGTTTTTGTCTCGGAGTGGGTTTCCACCTTAAACACTGTGTGCATTTGTGTTCCTCTTGTTTGCTGCTATCATTGTACAAACACTGATAATAATTGAAGATTAACTAATGCTCTAATTGAAAGGAATACTGATTCACCCCCCCCCCCCTCTCAGTATTTCCAACATTTGTTATATAAAATGATCGATATTGTTAATTTTAATAATGCACCAGGGCATTAATTGCAAACAATATCTATGCTTGAAGAACTAAATGTCCCGACGTTATCGTTTAATGAAAAGACACTGGTCATGCAAAAAAGATGTCGTCGCAGTGATTTTATATGACATAATGCACCACTATGTTTTTATGTCGTGGACTCACCAATTTTTTGTGTGATATTTTCTCTTTTTTCTAAACATCGACGTGTGATAGTACAATTATTGTAAAATTTTAAATACGTTATTCATTGAAAAATCGACATATATATTATAAAAATATTTGTATAAATTGAAAAGTGATTCGTGCATTTTTATATGATGTTTGGATTAATTTGTTGTATTATCATATTTCATGTCTCTTCATTATAATATTTAATCATCCATATATTTAATCAGTGGTGTAACATTTCACAGTGACATTGGATAACACAATAGAATAAATTAAAATGTATTTTATTATATATCAATAAGAGACTATTTTTCATACAAAATGGGATTGTTATTGATAACCCCTTGTCTTTCAATTGGAACACTATTTCCATTACACTAAACAAAATGTCTGATTTTCATAGACAATTATTTAAAAAAATACAATAGTTTGCATTGATATCCAAATAGGTCATCATTCTTCGTTGGAATTGTTGTCAATGCTCAAGATATTTACATGAATTATGTTATTTGGATGAATGTTTTGTTGATTGCATCGATATTTTTTCGTCTTCTTATCTTGTTCCATCTACAAACATAAAAATGAAGTGTAATGAGTGTATCTACATTGGTGATAATATTATGAAAATTGAAATAGATAATACACATCAATGTAAATTGAATAGAAATGTACCATATCAATAAGTGACTCATAAAATGTGCACATGGTTTCAAAACCAAGTCTCATGCCTTGTTGCATCAATTCATCTACTAGCGTAGTTTTGTACTTTGTTTCCTGCATGTTTTAAACCCCATTATAAATCATAGATTTAATATACAATATTTTTTTGTTATATTAGTTGTAAACTCAGAGAAGCAAAAGAACATAGATACTTACAAATTCTACACTTAATTTTTGATACGTCAAAATATACTCACAACCCATATTTAACCCAATTTCAATCAATTCTTCTAATAACTCTTCTTTGTATGTTAGCACCTATAATTTTGAATAAATTCAAGGATGGTTGTTGTAAAACAACTAAGATATACAAAATTGAAACCTTGAGTTGTTATAAGGAAATATTAAAGAGTACTCGCAAACTTTGATATCAACCCTTTTCTTCCTTTTCGTCCTATTTTATGTGTTGAATGAGTTCCATTTTGTTTTATTTTTTGCAAGAAAATACTTGAAAATTAATATTTAATGCGAAATTATTATTTTTATATTTATAAATTCAATCATGATTACATACATTTCAAGCATGTTGTTGTTGAGATGACTCCTCCTGTGATGCAATTATTTCCATTTATTTGACCATCACCTTGTACACTTTTTTGGACATTCCTACTAACGTGTTTCACATATTAGTGTGTTGATCATTTGGGATTTTAATAATATTCCTGAAAGCGATTTGTTTTTATATTGATATATGAAAACTAAATATAACAAAATTGATATTAATAAATGAATGGTTTGTAGTTATATATACATATAATTCTAGAAAATCAGTTTAATTAGGAATATTACCATATGAATTATTCTCTTTTTTGTTGTATGTTTTTTATTGCAAGTATGACATGTATCATTGACCATTTCTATGGAAACACTTCCTATAGTTAGATATAATTTAGTTCTTAGAATCATTTGATTGGTTTTTTATTGTAAGTTGAAAGTACGTATATACGTTCATTCCACTAGATCCCTCATAGTTTTGTAAAAAAATATTCCCATTTCCATTAACTTGCAGCACCACTTCAAATGAGCTAAGCACCAATTCATCGTCATTTACATGTTCTATATTTTTTCCTTTCTTAGAAAGACATTGATATTTTCCTTCATTGTTGCTCCCTGTAGAACATTAAACATATACGAATTGATAGACTGTTTGAAACATGTTATCTAATATTCTTAAGTATATTATTAATGAAAATTTTAAAAAAAGTCATGTTGAATGCTAATTTTTCATTCACCTAATTCAACCTTATGTATTTTTTATATTAGGATTTTACGCTCGTATGCACTTATATTAGACTCATAATATTATTGACCTGCTTCATTGTGTGGTTGTACATGACCCAGTAAACAGTACATATTAGTTAAACTTACATATAGTTCAAACATATTTGTTTTGTAAATAATTTACAAAGAACTTTCTTTCTCTGTTTTTTTCGATGTCCTATCATTGTGTCGATCAATATCTTTGTTACTTGACACCGAAGACATTTTTTATCAATGTAAAACCCATACCATTCAATAAACAAGCCATTGAATATATTTTATACATAAATAAAATAATTTTCAGCCAAAAAGAGCTCCGATAACTAGTGCAGTTATTTGAACCAAACGCCCCGGTGCATTTAATCTACTAAATGTACCGAGCGTTTAATTGTTGAAAACCAACAACAAAAATAAAATTTCTAAAATAAATTTAAATTATGATGCAATTTATGACAATAAAAGCACCTCCATTACAGTGAAAAACAAACACATAAAAAATCAAATACAAGTCACTTAACAATGTTATTTCGCAGAGGTGAGTCAATGTTTTATATTACACTTGGCACATCGATAACTAGACCATGTTTTGTAAAAAAATATAGAGATGATAGGATTCAATGTGATAGAAGCGCCAATTTGACCGATGCATTCGATTACACATGGCACACTACAAAATAGATTCCATTTAAAAAAAATAGATCAAGTATTTAATTGTTTCGCACCGTGAGAAAAAATTAAATCTTTAAAATAATTTTAAATTATAACGATGTTATTTGGCATAGGCACACTAG
The DNA here is from genome assembly GCA_034641835.2 of Pinus albicaulis. Classification (NCBI taxonomy): domain Eukaryota; kingdom Viridiplantae; phylum Streptophyta; class Pinopsida; order Pinales; family Pinaceae; genus Pinus; species Pinus albicaulis. The sequence continues at coordinate 1,468,405,047 of CM076579.1, read as the reverse complement.
TGCATTATATTACAATCAAAGCAATGATGAATAGATTGGACATTACCAACAATGTTATAATATATTGTTGTGTTCAATTACACAAAGCACACAAGTGTGTTATATTACATAGGGTGCATCACATAATATACATACTTGCTTAAAAAAAATAGACAACACTGATAGGGTTTGGATCTAATTCAAAAAGTGATCCCCTATTTTACATGTCAAACACCTTATATGTAGTAAGTACAAACCCTAAGGTGAAATTTTTCAGTAGTGTAAGTAAGAAGAATCAATGGTTTAAGGTAAGCATTGAATTGTTTTATTTATTTTCTGAATTTTAACTAAATTTAAATAGGAACAGAGATCATAAAATGTTATACTAGTAAAATCAATAGTAAAATTTTTATTATACAATGTTTTTATTTTTTTTTGTTTTTTGAATTGTGAACAAATCTAACAGAATTTGTAAAAAAAATTAACGGTAAAATTTAATTTTGCTATCTAGGGTTTTTAGTGAATCACCATATCTTTGAAATTCTAATAGTTACGTGGGTCAAAATATTTTTTTGCTCCATATTGCTCCCAGTATGTCTCTCTTACAAATGATCTCTCTTTTAATTAAACCCTAACAAAAATTGTAAAAAATTGTAAAAAAAACTATTACTAAAATAAACAATCAAATTTAAAAGTTTTACTATGCATGGTTTTGAGTGAATCATCATACCTTTCAACTTATGATCTTCTGAATAGTTCTGATGCTCCAAAGTATTATGTTGTTGCACAGTGTTCTTGGTATGCTTCTCTTGTAAATCGCTCCCTTGGAGTTTTAGGAAAAATAATGAAATAGTAAATAACTTTTTACTATTTAAAAAACAGTATGAAATTAGATTTCGAAAAATAAATGGCCGCTCGTTTTTTAATTTAAAATAAAAAATAATTTTTTTTTTTTTTTTTTTTCACGTTATCTGAACATTGTTGCATTTGATAGTAAAGTGCACGAGTTCATTTATAAGAAAAATACACTAACATCTCCAGGGCACCTAATTGTTACAACACATCGACAAATACATTTTTTTTTTCAAAATACCGAAACAATACGATTAATTTTTTTAATGCAACAATGCAGTTTATATTTAAGTGCATCAGTGTTGTAATTGTTATAAGAGCACTGAGATGGTTGAATTCATTTTTGTTTTCTAAATTCCAGAAACAGGTGCATACTAGTGTTTTTTTATTGATTGAAACACATAGGTGCATTTTGGTACAAGAGAACTGATATGATAACATATTTTATATTTTTTGGAATGACATAAACCAGTTTGGGTATTATTTTAACACTCAGGTGTTGTTATGATTTAAACGCATTGGTGCAGTTTGTTCTAATAAGTGCACCGATAGGGTTTAAAAGAAATCTGAATTTTTAACTTCACATAAAATGGCATATTAATCTAAAATTATCCTTTAGGATGCATCCACATGAACAAAATAGTTCATATTATACATTTTCCGCTTAAAGTAGCCTTATTCTTGAAAAATGGTTTGAAAACTATATTGAAATTCATATTGTGATTGTATGGTTCTCGAGATTAATTTTAGATATGAATACAAAATTTTATTTATGATTTTTCTCAATTGCAGGGAAAAAATATCAATAATATCAAATAGTCAATTCTTAAAATTCTAGGTTGTTCCATATTACTAATCAAAATCCTTATTGGAGTTATCCCTTTCCATCTCCAGTAGGTTCATATTTTATTTATATTTCGATTATCTAATTGATTTTTTTTAATCCATCATAATTTTAATAAAAATGTATTCAAATTTGTAGGATCCTAATTTAGAATCGAGTTCAGATGCAGAAAATATTCCTCCATTTCAAAAACGTTGAAGCTCTTATCAAGAGAAAAATATTGTAAGAAGTTGGTAGATGAAAATGGACAACCTCTTCACCCTGCCAATTGGAACATGGCATCTTCCAACTGCAATCCTAGATCAATTATGGTAATAATTGTTTGATATAATGTAATTTCAACAAACTAATTGCATTGACGTGCTTAGTAATATCATTGATATTCTACTAATGATGTTCAATATTTTTTTAAATTAGTATTCTAGTGATGATGAGAGATCCACCTACCATCTTCCGGTGCACCCCACTACAATGTCAACTCGAGAGAAGGTTGCATTAAGAGAAAGACTCAAAGAGGAAGCATATAAAGAATGGTTGAATCAACCACCTATTCAATTCCCACTGCATCCAAATTCACCAATTAGGAATGAATACAACAATAGTAGTTCTTCATCACAAGTTGGTAATGGAGGCAACCAAATAGAGGTTGTTGTGGATAATTACTTCTAGGATACGATTGTCATGGATGCAATGTTGTTAGATGCATTATAGAATGATGAGATAGGGGATGATGTTCATATAACTGATACCTTATTCGAAAGTCTAAAATCCACTTCCACCATCCCTCTCTTTGGACCTGGCGGTATGTCAAAGTATACTCAGCTAGGGATAATGATGTTGTTGTACAACTTGAAATAAAATTTTGGAATGTCGAATGCATGTTTCTCGGAAATATTGAGGTAATTCACCAACATGATCAATTAATTCCCTTACATTTGTAGAAATATTGTCACATAATCAACATTAAAAATTGTTGATTTTACAAATGCTAAATATTGAAATTGTACAATTATATTCCCCAAAAACTACAAGTTATTCAAAGATAAGGTTCTTCTGAGTGATAATTCCTTGTCGAGTAGTTGCGAAAAGGAAAATTAGTTGTTGAAAATGTTAGGTGTTGAGTACATATCATATCATGCATGTCTGAATGATTGTATCATATATAGAGAATAATATTCAGATAAAGTGCTATGTATGAAATGTGGGAATGCCAAGTATTGTAATTCAAAAAAATGAGTAAATCACATCGTCCTCCTCATAATATATTGAGGCACATGTCTATAATCCCAAGGATTCAAAAACTATTTCATTGCAAAGAATTAGCTATGTTGCAAGGATGACATGACTCACACAGATGTAAGTCAAGAGCTATGCAAATCCTAACAGATTCAATAGTCATAAATCATATAGAGGATACATGTCCTGAAAAATTCAAGGATGACGTATGAAGTCTACGACTCAGCATAGCCATGGATGGAATCAACGATATTCCCTCTAAAACACCAACTATTATATTTGGCCTGTAGTAGTGATCAATAACAATATCCCCCCATGGTTGTCCATGAAGAATGAACATCTTATGTTGGCTCTCATAGTCCATGGTAGAGGACAAGTGAATAATATGGATGTCTACTTACAATAATTGGTAGATGAATTGAAGGAATTATGGGAAGGAATTTTCACATAAAATGGCACATTAATCTTAATTTATCCTTTAGGATGAATCCACATGAATTCCAATAGTTCATAGTATACATTTTGTGCTTAAAGTAGCCTTATTCTTGAAAAATGGTTTTAAAACTATATTGAAATTCATTTTTATGGTTGTATGCTTCTCGAGATTAATTTTAAATATGCAGACACAATTTTATTTCTGATTTTTCTCAAATCCAGGGAAAAAATATCAATAATATCTAATGGTCAATTCTTTAAATTCTAGCTTGTTCCATATTGCTAATCAAAGTCCTTCTTGGAGTTCTCCCTTTCCATCTCCAATAATTTCATATTTTATTTATATTTCGATTATCTAATTGATTTTTTTTTAATCCATGTTAATTTTAATAAAAATGTATCCAAATTTGTAGGATTCTGATTTAGAATCGAGTTCAGATGCAGAAAGTATTCCTCCATTGCAAAAACGTTGAAGCTCTTATCAAGGGAAACATATTTCAAGAAGTTGGTAGATGAAAATGGACAACCTCTTCACCCTGCTAATTGGAACATGGCATCTTCCAACTGTAATCCTAGATCAATGATGGTAATAATTGTTTGATATAATGTAATTTCAACAAACCTATTAGTCATCAGTAATTTTTTCCATTTTCTAGATGACTAAATGCTTGTCCTAGATTTCTAAAAAAAAATATTCATGAATATTGTGAGTTTTAGAAATTTCATTGCCTTCATTATCCTTAGGATAATTTTTTCACTATTTCACTACTCTGCGATTCCCTGGTTAGCCTACCACTCCTAGAAGATCCATATGGACTTATGACACTCATCTCTATCCCATTTTCACACCCATAACCTCAATACTCTGTTTTTCCTATGCTTAACCCTTCCACCTTCCATCTAGGATTGCTAAACAACCTACCCTTTCCCATGTTCATCAAATGCCTCAAGCATTGATGGTATTAAAACTATCTCTGTAGGCTCTTTATATAAATCAAGTACATTGGATTTTGGATCTTTAATACATAAAAATTGTCAAAAAACTCTGTTTTTCCATACTTGAATACCCTAAGCCAAGCTTTTAGTCAAAAACCATGTCAAAGGTCCTCTCACTAGGTCACTAGGGTTTCATAGGTTGTAGGGTTGTCTTTGGTGTTCTAAATAATTGTTTTTCATGTGCTAAGAAGTTGAATCAAATGGGAAAGAAGGTCAACACCTGTTTGTCCAATTTGGATCAGAAAAACCTTCAAGGAAAGACCTCCTTATCAAGTTCAAAATCTACAAAGGACAGTTGTCCATTTTGACATTTTTGCAGGAATGCCAAGGTAGCTATCAATAGGAAAAATTAGGTAAGGTAAGAGGCCTGCTCCTCATTAAGAAATATACTCAAGAAATTGGAAGGAGATGCAGCCTATTTTCAAGGAAAATAAGGGTTTCTAGGATTGATTAGACCAGCAGTTTTCCAAGCAAGGAATCAAAGCAACAAACCACAAGGACAGAGGCACACTAGCACAATCAAGCATGAATTGAAGATTTTTAGAAGTTATAAATGAAGAAGGGAAAAAGGTGAGGTGAACTGAACAGAAATGAATGAACTTGAAATGGATATAGAGAAATTAGAAGACAACACTAATAAAACTTCTTAGACAACCCTAAAAAACTAGGGTTTTGGTAAGATAATCAAAGAAGGTAAAAGGAAAGTTTGAACTCCATGATAGCAGCAAACGCTTCCTGAGGATATCACTGCTTGCAAAAATTCCAAACTCATTTCAAGGGGTCTGTCATGATGAAGATGGTCAAAACAGGGTGAAATACAGATGATAGACCTCCAGCATAATAGCAACATGAGATTTGAAGAGGCTCTTAAAGATGACTTCTAGGGTTTTCCAAGGTAAAGTTTTTCACTGCCTCAAAGGGAAAGCATGAAGGGATATCAGTGTAAGGAAAGTCAAAGCCTTCATTTTCAATCATTTTCCCTCAAAATGATTAGAGGAATCAAAGCACAAGGTTGAGATTCAAGACAGAATGCCAAACTGATCATGAGGTCAATGCTATGAAAGTGTCAAACTCCAAGAAGCATCAGACAGAGCTAAATCATTATGTCATGGCACCTGAAACAAATTAGAAGTGGCCAAGAGGAGACAACCTACATGAGTGTGAAGACTATGGCACTTGTCAAAGGTGGATTTATTATACCTCTAGAAAATCAGTGAGAGGGGAAGAAACCATATTTTCAAATCACCCACACTCAGAAATCTCAAAGGGAGTAAAAAACATGATTACCAAACTCCACAATGCAAGCAAGAAATATTTTGACAGTGTTAGGGTAAGGACAGGTCCCTCAAAAATGTTTTAAAGAGCTTACCCTTACTAAATGAGCTAAAAGGATGTGTTAGATTTCAAATAACAGAGAAGCCAAAATTTAGGGTTTTGATATGACAAAATGGATAAGAAAAGAGTGATAAAGACATAAAAAGGTCAAAGGACGTCAAATTCCACCATGTCAGCTACCTGAAAAGAAATAAAGAAAATGGTTAGAAAGGAAAAGGGTCACTTTAATGCTTTTTAGCCACCTGTTGAAAAAGCTCAAAGGGGTAAATCAGTAAAAGTGAAACAAAGCACTGAAACCTTAGAAAAGTGGGTTTTTGAGTTTAATTTATTTTTATAAAAAGGTATAAAAGGCCTTCTTTGTTTTCCTCCCATCTCATATTACCGTTGAAAAGAGAAAAAAAGCATCCAAGGAGAATTTTTCTGAGTGTTTGTGAGAATTCGGGCAAAGTCACCCGGCGCTGCGCTTAGGAGTAGGCGCTACGCGTAGGGCACCTAGCACTGCGCATAGAGGAGAAATCACAGTGTGAATTTACACTACGTTGTGCCTAGAGTAGGGCACACTGTGCTTAGAGGTAGGCGCTACGCATTCACCCAGTTTCGCTCGACAGAAACGATCCGGCGAGCTTGCATGCGGGTAGCGCTACGCCCAGAAGGAGTTTGACTTGCCTAGTGCTGCGCCTAAGGGACTTGACATGCCTATCTATGCTCAGCTCTATGCCCAGGGAATATCAGGCCTGTACGACTCATGCAGCACTACACCTAGGCACCGGCAGGCTTGCACGCGGGCAGCGCTGCGCCCAGGAGCACTCGACTCGCCCAAAAATCTGCTCGACACTGCACTTAGGGAAAAGAAGGCCTCTTTTGCTTGCAAAGTTGCCTAAAATGATGAAATAGACCCCTCCAATCTATTTCCAAGAACCTGCAAGAATGAAAAAATTTGTAAGTGGACATTTTCCCCTCCTTCAAGTGGTTTTTTTGTTTTAATGGTTAAAGAAATTGGTCACAAAACTAAAGAATAGAAGCCCTTTTTCCTCTTGGAGAAGCCCTGTTTTGACCTCCCAACAAACAGTTATCAGTCAAAGAGTGTGAGTTAGGGTAATTACAAATCAGTTCAAGTTAAGACCTCATCAAGCTCAAAGCAACTCAGTCATAAACCCACCTCCATCTTACTCATTTGCAAAAGTTTCCCTCACCATCATTTTATTTCACTCCTCCTACCTAAGTTTCACAAGCAAGCCCAAGTTTGTCCAAAAGTAGCCCTAGTCACCATGTCAGGAGAAGAAGGCAGAATCAGCAGTGAAGGAGGTCAAGTGCCCATGAGGCCAAATCACAAGGGTGGGAAGGTTAACAGATTTGAGCCCCAAGACACAGTGGAGATTACTTCCTCCCCCATGATTTTCACATGCTTTCAAAATGTGGGGTGTTTTTGGTTTTGTGAAAGGGTCAAACAAGTGCAAATTCACCCTGAACTCACTAGGTTGTTTTTCCTCAACCTACACAACAAACATTCAAGCCTTGCAGGGATAGAATTTGAGCTATCATCAGATACCATTGCTCAGGCTAATGGACTTCCTGATGTTGGTGAGAAGTGGTTCAAGAGGTCAAATTTGGACATAAGTTACTATGAGCCTTTCCTCAAGCCTAGGTATAAAGAAGGCTACAAGACTATTTTCCCTTTCTCACACTTACTCGAGAGGTATGCACCCCTAATGAAGATCATCATGCAATGCTTTACATGTGAGGGGAGATACTCCAGGCTCTACTCTTACCATGTAAGATTACTCATGCATTTCACTAGGGTCAAGATGCTTCATTTTCCCTATTACTTGTATAGGAGTATATGAAAGATGTCTTCTGTTGTCCGAAGGAGGATTTAAACCCAAAAAATGCATAGTTTTTTCCACCACTCCTTGATCAAGATGGTGGTATTACATGAGCTGGAGAAAAAGGGCATACCTTGGGATGTGTTCATTTCTAATGAAATATTCACAAGCCCACAACCTCATCATCAACCTAGTTTACCCTCTTCATATCATCCTCCTCCCTCCACTCCTCCATCTCCTCCTACAGATCATGCCTCATCATCTACACAAGTAGCATCTCCCCAACAAAACCTCCCTTCCTCACCTTCTCTTGATGCATCAGAACAAGAAGAAAGTGGAAGTGAGCAAGACAATGACAATGAGGGTGAAGGTGATAATGAATCAGTCCAAAGTGAAGATGAGGGTGATGATGAGTTGAGAAATGAAGAGGCAGATGATGAGGAAGAGGAAAATGATGAGGAAAATAATAGTGACAAAGAGGTCAACAATGAAGAGAAAGAAAAGGGTAGTGATGAAGAGACAGATAAAGAGGTTGAGAAGGATGATGAAGAAGAAATAGAAAATGAAGAGATAGAGACAGATAATGAAGAAAAAGGCAGTGAGCAAGCCAGTGATGAAGAGAAAGATAATGAAGAAAAGGGCAGTGAGCAAGCCAGTGATGAAGAAAATAGTGACAAAGAGTTCAACAGTGACAGAGAGGCAGATAATAAAGAAGATAGTGAGGGACAAGACAACAAGGAAGAAAACCATCATGACAATCATGACTACAATTAGCTCCATAGTGATAATGTGGATGATGACAGTGCAGAAGATAAAGAGGCAAGCAGCTTCAATGATGAACAAAATGAAAATGAAGAAAGTGCAGAGGGTGATAATGAAAATGATGATCATAGCAGTGAAAAGGCAAGCAACTACAATGAAGGAAAAAATGAAGATTTTGATGATAGCAGCAAGGATCACAGCCATGAGGAAGAAACCAAAAATATCACAATCACACCTCTTTCATTGACATATCGAAGAGGGCCAAGTCTTGTGTTTGCTGCCTCCAAAAGGCAAGGGACCATGCGATCCACCTCAGCTCAAAAGCTTGCCAAGGGAAAACAAGGGGTAAAGGAAGAAGAAGAAGATCATGAGGTTGAAAGGGAGTTTGAAATCATTCAGGTGGACAGTGATGAAGAGAATGAAGCAAGGATCTCAAACTTGCTCATCCAGAACAAAAATGCCCTAATTGAAGACCTCCAAGCAAATCTAGATAGGGCCAAAGTGTAAATGATTCCCTTGACATGGAGGAAAGGAAACTAGGAACACAAATTTCTATTTATGAGGCTAGATCCATCAAGGCTCAGAAATAATCCCAAAAGGCATAGGTAAATCTAGAAGAGTTCATGGGCGCCTATGAGGAGAGTGAAGATGAAGAGGGGTAGACTAGGAGGAGACCTAGAACCATGGGATTGAAGAAGGCATTGGAAAAAAAAAGGGAACAAGAATCAGCCTTAGCATAGAAACTCCCTCTAGATGAGTTGTTGGCCATGGAGATAGCACATGATCAGGAGCCTTGGATAGAAAGAGCCAACATACACTTGGAGGCTAAATTGGAGAAAGCTGATAAGAATCTTGACCTCCAAAGAAGGATGACTAAGCATTATGCCCGGAGAAACCAAGTTGCAAGGGCTAAACTAAAAAAGGCCCAAACCAAGATCCAAGCACTAAAAGAGGAAAAATGTCAAGCTAACCTTGGAATTTTTTCACAAGCTTCTCTACAGGTCTCTCAAATCCCATGAGGCACACATCCACCAAATTTGAGAGAATTTTGACAATTTTTGGTTTTTTTGTGAATTTGGAGGCCTCTAAGTGCAACACCCCTAGCTTTCAACTCAGGCATATTTAGAGGGAAAACTCAGATTTTTTTGAATCCTCATGTCTAGTACAGTCTGCTCACCAAATTTCAGAGCATTTGGAGCATTTTTGACCCCTCAAAAGGCCAAAAAATACCTCATTTTTCACCTTTCTGCCTCATTTTCAGAATTGGTGTTGCGCCTAGAGCAGTGTTGGGAAAATTTCCTTTTGGACAGGTACATGAAGCTCATTCAGAAAAACAAGGATAGATTTCAGAATTAGACTCAACCAAATTTCCAACGGGCCATCACGGGGCAAATTCCGACATTGGGAAGATCACCAAAACTTGGCTGCAAGTGGACCTATTTTCTGCCCAGGAAGGTGCTATGTTTTCAGACTTCACTGTGTGTTTTTGGCCAAAAGTCAACAAAAGAAACTCATTTAATGCAAAATGATATTTTAATGTTTTTTGAGGCAAATCACTCTAAAATTAGGTGCTAGGAGTTATTTTGGCATTTATTTCAAGGGATATTTTGTGCCTTGGCCTTGCATGGTCTCTTAGGCACAAATGACATTTATGACTAGTTTTGACATTTTCAAACCCTAGTTAGGGTTTTTTCCCTCCTTTGCTAGATAAATAGAGCATGAGGGACTCATTTTAAAACATTGGCATTTGATGACTCTTTGGAGCAATACATAGTTTTTATTTGGAGATTGGAGAAGAAATTGGTGTTGTGGAATTTGTGAATGGCTTGTCTTGATTGATGATGGAGAAGGCCGCTTGTAGGATCCCTGAGATTGGTTAATGGTGATGTGCTTCTATTCAGTTATTGTTTTCTCATGTATAATTGTGTTTCATCCTTATAAATTGCAGTAGGACAAAGGTTTTAGACTAAGAAATGTTTTCAAAGGCACCTTATCTCTGTTTGTTCTTCATTGTCTCTATGTTTTCCTCTGCTGGGCCTTTTTAGAGAATTCTTAGGTTCTCTCTAGAACCCCCAAGCTTGTTTGTTTCATGAATGGTTTAATACAATAGGTATAAAGGGTGATTTATGGTTAGCCCTTCTTGTTTGATGTCTCTAAACACTTTTCTTGAGGTCTCTCTCCAAAGTACCATTGATTAGGTTTGCCAAAGAGGCTATGTTTCGATCATACCATTTTTCCATGCTTGAATAATTATTTCGGAGATCTTGATAACTATGATCAATGATGTTTAGGAGTTCCCTCTTCTTTGATTAAAGTTATATGTGTATCTTGAATGTTTTCTAACCTTGAAGGTGAAACCACTAGAAGTTAAATGAGTTTCTCGCCTTCTATATTTCATTGGATTGTATGTCTGAAATGCTTATTTTCTTAAGTTGAATCAAAGAGTTATTGGTGTGCCCTGTCTATTGATTTCTTCTTCATGCTAAATAGTGTTGAGGTCTTTCCTTGTTTTTAAGTACATGATAAAGGATTCTTAATTTCCCTTTGTCCTACTTTATTCACAAAATTGATGTTCATTTCATTTCGCAAAAACCTTGAGAATCCATCTGACCAATGCTAGATTTTCCCTGTGATCCACCCTGATTTACTATTGAAACTTTCTATGACTTTTATTGACTCCATAGCTCAATGAATTGAAGATTTCCTCACTCTATCTATTCTACTTGATCATCTTACCCAACCAAAACAAATAAACAAGCCCTACACTTAACAACTAGCCTAAAATAAAAACCCTAGAAGAAAACAAGTTCACATCCTTTGCACAAATAGAGAGAGCCCTCTCTGAGTCCAGGAAGGCTAGGTCCTAGGACTCCAAAGACTGGTCTGATGTTACCCTGTGCATTTGATCTCACAAATCTAACAAATCAGGGGAACCTAACAATATGAAAAGGCAAGGTTAGTAAAAGGGAAGGGGTATTAGTAAGGGAAATAGGTTTTTTCAAAGGGGAATGAGGGTTTTTTAGGAAGGGAAAAAATGTTTTTTAGGGGGGGAAAGGGTTTTACAAGGGAGAATGATTTCAAAGAGAGGAAAGGGATATCACCAAGGGAAATGTGTTTAGAAATATATTAGTAATAAGAGAAAAACCATTTGATGCTTTCCATGACTTGTAAGGTATTCTACCTACCCATTATTTATCCTAGCATTTTTATTTCCTTTATTGGGCGCATTTGAGCTTTGACCCTTTTATTTTCTTTTAATAAGAAAACTAACCTACTTCTAAACTTATAACTTCCAATGGCTCAGATTAAACTGATGAGCTCATTTTATTCTCTACCTAACTACTGATATGCCAAGATTAAATGGTTTGGCCATATCTTTATTCACTAACTATCATGACACGAAATTAAAAGCATGAATGAATCATGATTAAAATGTATGATCATCATGAATTGGGCTTTTTGAACAAGCCGCACACAATATTATTTGCAAAAGTAAAGTAACTAAAGTAGTGGCATTTGAATGTGCAACACTTTCAGGGTCTATTTTTGTTTCTTTTTGCGGGTTTCATACTTTATATCCTTTTTTAATCTTCTTTCTTTTGGTCCTTTGATTTTTCTTTTAGGGCATACCCTCTTTTCATTTTTAATATGGGAAAACATTTGCAGAGAGAAAATGTATGTACAATATTACAAGATTTAAAAATAGCCAATTCAAAATTATGATCCCTATTATTATAGGACCCTAACAAGATCTATGACCGATGAGGAGTACATTAGCAGATTTTTTGAGTTATTGAGATATGTGCCTTATGTAAAGGAGGAGAAGACCAAGATTCAAAGATTCATCAATGGGTTGCTGGTAGAATTCAAATACATGATTGAGTTTGATGAGCCTAGATCATTGGAGGAGGCCATCAGGAAGCTAAAGCATTGTTATGAGAAATAAAAGCACAGACCTGAGACTAAGCAATATTGGAAATGTAATGATCAAAATAAGGGAAATGAGATAAGAAGCAAGCAAGGACTCAAGACATTGGTAACAAAGAGAATGTAGCACCGCCTAAGAAGTTCAATGCATCTGAAATAGGACATAGATTCCAGTCCGAGGAGAAGAACAAGGGTGCAGGTTGGAAGCCTTTATAGTGTTGGAATTGTGGCAAAGATCATCGCAGTCAATATCCAAAAAATCAGGGTGGTATATCACATATCTACAGTGCTCAAGAGCCACAACCAGTAGGGGATGTTGGACAAAGTAAAACCTTGGATTTATGCAGCATTGGATAACATATAGGTTGATCATCAGACATCTATCATCAAGATGGACAGTAAGCTTTGTGATCAATTTATTTATATTTTGATTGACCCTGGATATAATTACAGTTATGTTAATCCTGCTTTGGTGGATAAGTGTGGTTAAAATAAAGAAGTGCATGAAGAGTCTTGGTTAGTGCAATTTGCTACAAGTACAAATATAATAGTTCATAACTAGGTAAGAGCTTATGCATTTGAATTGAATGGCATGCCTACGTCAGCGCATTTGAATGCACTTCCATTGGGATTGTATAGTATGCTTTTGGGTATGATGTGAATATATCTTCACAGGACCAAGGTGGATTGTTATGACAAGGTTATTGAGTGCTTGGATGAATATGGGGAACAAAGAATCTCGCAAGGTAAGAAGAAGGCAACGTCAGTCAGAATGGTTATAGCTATGCAGGAAAAGCACAGTTACAGGAAATGGTGTGTGTTATTTGTAGTGCATATATCCAGTGATAAAGGTAAGGAAGTTGATGATGCAATTGTTTTGAGTAGGTACCCGATTTTACAAAATTTTCAGGATGCATTTCCAACATATATCTCAGAGTTTCCACCGCACAGGGAAGTGGAATTTTCTATTGAGTTGGTACCAGGGGCGACGCCAACATCAAAGGCACCATACAAGATAATCACACCATATATAGTGGAATTGAAGCTACAATTGAAATAAATTCTTGACAAGGGATATATTAGACCAAATGTTTCACCCCTGGGTGCACCGATATTTTTTGTGAAGAAGAAGGATGGTACTCTCAGGTTTTTCATCGAGTGCAGGCAGTTGAACAAGGTAACAATCAAGAAAAGGTAGTCATTGTCGAGAATTGATGACTTGTTTGATAATTTGAAGGGAGAATCAATGTTCTTGAAGAATGATATGAGATCAGGATACCATCAGTTACGCATTAAGGAAGAGGACATCTACAAGTCTACTTTGAAGACCAAGTATGGGCATTATGAGTTTTTTGTAGTTCCTTCCGGTTTGACTAATTCTCCAACTACTTTTATGTGTTTGGTGAATAGTGTGTTGTGTCCTTATCTGGACAAGTTTGTTATTGTATTCATTGATGATATATTGGTATATTCTAATAACGAGGAAGAACATGACAGACACTTAGCAACAATATTGAGATTGTTGAGACAACATCAATTGTATGCTAAGCTCAGTAAATGCAATTTATTTCATACATAGTTACATTACTTGGGACATGTTGTAGCTCCTAGAGACAACCTAGAGTTGTGATAGACCAGTGCCTAGGACATCTTAGCATAGCAAGGAGCATATAATATAATGTTGAAGTTTTCAGCTTCAGCTCGCATGCTATCTCCTATAAACAGGTAAATGAAATAGTATGGGACCAAACCCTCAGAAACAGACATAGAGAAAGAGATACTGCAGAGGCAAGATGCAGAACTTCTAATACAAAAGCAACAGACAATTCAGAGACATTTTACTACAAAGCGGGCCGATTCAGAAATACTTCACAGGAATAAATTATCAGAAGGTGTATGTAATGAAAGAAATATTGGGAAGATATTAGTTAACATTGAGCTGATACCCAAATATACAATACCACCATGCATAGGCTTACCAATCTAAGAATCCATACATGATAATAGCATTTTAAAAGCACCCTCCCAAAGCAACTAATATAGAAGAAGTATGGTTAACTGAATAATGGAACAGAATATCATGCATGAGCCATATTTAAAGTGCTTGAATGATCCGAGTATGGGCATCAACTAGGATGAATCCTTACTAGAAATCAGTGAGCCCCTCACATTCCAAAACATGATACAGGAAAGATGGATGAGATGAAATGATATATTAAATAACATATAAAAGAGAGTTACAGACTGTGAAATACCAAAGACCAGAATCCTCTTTGACAGACAGAACTCCTCCTCACTGAGACCCTATGGGCTCTGAGCCTTCATACAAGAGTTTTACAAACTGTATACAAAAATTATTTCACTGCATAATTTTCTGATAAAAATCTAGAACCCTTACAATGCATTTCTTCATGGTTTTTATAGGAGAAACCTAAAACCTAGCAAAAGAGGTAGGTGATGAACATTTAATTGTATCATTAAAACAAAATGGTGGAAAAGTGCCCACCCATGCTGCTTGACGGCGCTGTAGTGCTGAATGTACTATGTGGCCTGCTAACTGAAATAAATGCACTGGGTGAAAGCCTCTTCAGGAGCACGGTATTGCGATAAAACCATATGAACATTCTATCCTTTCCTGAAAGGAAAATCAGCTGAAACAAAACCTGGAGGATATTGCTTCTTGTGCAATGTACTCTTTGCCTTCCGAATCCTGAATCATGATTTGAAGACTTCAATGCCGAACACTGAATTCCTTGACCTTTCACTGGTACTCCTCTGCTGCAACATTAATGTCTTCATCAGCAAAAACCTGTGCTTTGAATAACTCCGAAGGGTTTGATAGATTTTAACCTTGTTTCTTTTAATGAAATCCGTGTCGTAACAGCTTTCCAAATCCTGTTTCCATAAATTTTGCCTCTGAAAAATTGTCCTTTGCTGCGGCCTCTATCACAACGATTGAGACTGTGAATCATAATAGTTCTTCTTGGCCGTAACCCTGCAAAATCCACAAACTTGTTAAGAAAACAAATGCACGGGAGGGTGGATGCAGTGGAGATGACCGTGTAGCATAGCGACGTGGTGAAATGGCAGAATATGCAAGGTGGCGATGAAAGCTACAGTGGAACGATGGTGAATAGCCGGGCGGAGAATTTTGACCAGAAACATTAAACTTAGCTTATGGCCGGGACATATAAGGGGCGGAGGTAGAAATGCGAAGCATACGTGGCAAGGGTGACGTGGAGGAAGACTTGGTCGACCGCTGGTCATGCAAGTGATCTGGACCATACAATCTCAAACAAGATCAATGGTTAAAACTATGTTGGAGGGCAATGAGACGGTGGGCCAGGAGTACGGTGGGCTTGGACTAAACATCGTGCAGCTCCGGAGCGCGGTGACCGTCGGATGAAGGCTCCCAGATCTGACGGCGGTGATGAATATCGCTGCGCGTCTCTGTCCGAAATATAATGCGCGATGGAGAGCGGTATTGGGGCCATACGCTGGGACGCGTGGCAGACAACGTATGGAATCGCTGGCCCAACGAGAATTACCGCCCTTCGCCCAAAGGTGGTGCGATGAATACTGGGCAATTTTGGAACAACGTTCTCAGGCGCGGGGATCACCAAGGCGGACGTGCAGCGAACCGTTGATCTATGATTTGATCGGACGGTGAATAGGTAGGCTACGGGCGTGGCAGAGGCGAGCAAACACCGTTCAATCTGCACAGATCAACGGCTCAGGATGTGCCCAATATGCATCAGATAAGCGCCCGTTGGACTAGCGCCTGGTTACATGAAGAAAAAGAGCAGAGGGGATATGGATGAAGGGGCTATGCCTCAAATATTTTCAAATACACATTTACAACCTTTGATAATGTGTTTTTAAGGTGGGAAATGGTAACGATAGGCTTTTGAGGATGGTTCTCCTAGGCTGCAAGGGGAAATTTGAGAGCTATGAGTCATATTTTCTATGAAATTTTATGGGAAAAAGGATTATGATCAACATTGGCTCCACCTGGGGATGACATGTTCATCCTTGGACATGTCGAGAACTCGCAGACCCTCTGATCATCATGTATGCAGACTCTTCTCTCCAGCACCTCCATTTTTCACTTTATCGTTCATCACAACACCAACATTATTTGAACACAAAACAAAAAGGAAACTATCATACAATATAATACATCAGGCTGCCTTTGAAAAATCAGAACTGAAAGTAGGGCTTGAGAAATTGACCATTTACAGGGGCATCCAGCAAGTCGCCCTGTAAATTCTCCAACCTGAAAGTATTATTGCCCCCCTGTTCCACAATTTGAAAGGACCAAACCAGAGGGGGTCGAATTTGCCATGTTTACCTTTCTCAGCTCTCCGGACATCCCACCTGAGCACCAAATCACCAATCTGCAGCTTCCTGTATTTTGCGTGCTGATCAAAATGTGTTTCATTTTCTCTTCATATTCTATTAATCTCCGATTAACCTGGCCCCGTGTTTCTTCTAATTCCACCAATTGATTGATTCTCCTGATCATATCATCAGGTTCCTCTTGGCTTTCTTGCATGGAGCGGGCCACTGGTAAAGCTAGTTGTACAGGAAAAACTGCTGCTCGTCCATATACCAATTCATAGGGAGATTTCCCAGTTGATCTCTTGCTGGTGATTCTATTAACCCACAGAGAAAATTTCAATTGGGAATTTCAATTCTTCTAATTTTCATTGATAGTCTTCTTCAAGGCCCTCACCAGAGTTTTATTTGAAGACTCTGCCAAGCCATTTCCTTGTGGATAGTAAGTTGTAGAGTGACTCAGTATGATATTGTATTGCTAGTAGAAATTCATAAACTTTGTAGACTTGAAGGCCTGTGCATTATCAGTCACTATCCTAGCAGGATAGCCAAACCTAGATATGATATTTTCCTCCATGAAATTTATGATCACAGTACCTGTAGCGTTCCTTGCAGGTATGGCTTCCACCCATTTAGTGAAATAATCTGTGGCTGTTAATATCCATTTATGTTGTCCACTAGATGGAGGATGTATTTCACCTATAAAATCAACACCCCATTGTTTGAATGGTTCGTCCACATGTACTGGAATCAGGGGAAATGGTGCTGATTTCTTTCTCTTAGAAAATTTCTGACATTTGTCACATGCTCTTACCCTGGAAAAAACATCTCCAAAAATCTTTGGCCAATAGAAGCTAGCTTTTAGAATTTTATGAGCTCTATCCCTCCAGTTGTAGTGGCCTCCACAGATCCCTTCATGAAATTCTGCAATAATGCTCTCTATTTCATTTTCTGTGAGACATAGGAGTAAGATACTTGAGGGATCTCGCCAGTATAGTTGGCCATTGGCAACTATGTATTTATGAGATTTCAATCTCAGCGCTCTGTATTTAGTTTTGTCACAACTTGGAGGGTAGCTGAGTGTAAGGAGATATTCTACTATCTATTTGTACCATGGACTGGTGAGGTACTTTATATGTGTTTCTAGAGTAGCTACTCCAATTCCATGTCGTTTTTCTTTCTCCTCAGATTCTTCACGTGCTACACTGGACAAATTTATGCCCAGGGCTTGATAGTTTGATTCAGATAGCATTTTAGCGAGCCCTTGCCCTTTAATTAGCTTGGTAGGGCGGATGTCCAGGTCATATTCCTGTATTTTAGCAATCCACCTTCCTCTTTTTCCTTCACTATCCCCCTGAATAAGGATATCCTTTATAACAGTTGCAGGTACAAATGCAGTAATGTGGGATTGTAAGATATATACGCGGAAAGCTTTGAGGGATTTCACTAGAGCGTATGCTTGCTTCTCCAATATGTTGTATTTTAATTCTGCATCACGGAGCACCTGACTGAAAAAGGCAATAGGCTGCTCGTACCCCTCCTCATTTTTCTGTAATAAAACTCCTGCTATTGTATGAGGTGATGCAAAAGAAAAAATCATGAAAGGTTTATCATAATCTGGTGCAGCTAGCACAGGGGCTTCCGCAAAAGCATTCTTTATCCTGGTAAATGCCTCCCGTGATTCTTGTGACCACTTTACCTCATTATTCTTTTTGAGCATGTATGTTATATGCCTAACTATCTCATCATAGTTAGGTATAAACCTTCTCAAGAAATTTATGCGCCCAAGGAACACTTGTACTTCTTTCTTATTTCTGGGAAAAGCAATACTGTTTATAACTTCTACCCTCTTAGGGTCTATCTTCACCCCATCTTTAGTCACGATATGGCCTAAAAGCTTTACCTCTTCTAATGCAAATAAAGACTTTTGAGGATTCAGAGAGAGACCATACCTTCTGAATTTCTCAAAAGTTCTCTGCAGATGTTCAATGTGCTCAACATCATTCTTGGAAAATACAGTGATATCATCGAGGTAGACCACCAGAAATTTATCCTGCTCCCTAATAAAAGCAATATCCATTTCCCTCTGAAAAGTGGCCCCTGCATTAATCAATCCAAAAGGCATCCTGGCATACATAAATTTACCCCATGGTGTGGTGAAAGCAGTCTTCTTTTGATCTTCTGGAAGTACAGCCACCTGGTTATAACCAGAAAACCCATCCATCATTGACATCCTTGATGCTCCAACCACTTTCTGCAGGATGTGGTCCATTTTAGGTAGTGGATAATTATCTTTTAAAGATGCTCTGTTTAAATTCATAAAATCCACACACATCCTTATTTCTCCATTCTTCTTGCGTACAGGGACAAGGTTTTCCACCCATTCAGAGTACCTTAGTGGTACAATTATTTTGGCTTTCAGTAGCTTTTTAATTTCTTTCTCAATAGAAGGCAGCAGCAGAGGATTGATATGTCTGAGCTTCTGCTTGTGGGACTTTGCATCTGTCTTCAGTGGAATTTTGTGTTGAATAATATTGATATCAAAAGTTTTCAAGTCCTAATAGGACCATGCAAACACATCTTTGGAAGACTGAAATAACTTCTGATATAGCTTTTTATATTCTCCAGGGATCTTCTTGGACAGTTTTATAATTTTGGGGTTAGCCTCAGTACCCAAATTTAGGTCTTCAACCTGATTTTCTTCTGCCACTTGGCTTGGCTGCAGTGGGACATCATTCTTATCAAATAATCTCTCTAGAGGCACTAGCCCTCTAGGTATAATGTTTCCCTTCAACTGCAACACTTTATTTCCTGCCACTTTCTCCTCCCAACCTCTTTTTGGAATATTTTCGGGTTCTGCCTCTTCTTCATCATCAATATCCATATTGGAGAATTCTCCTACCATTTCCAGGAATATCTTCATCCGTTCTTCATCTTCAAACACCTACCAGTGTTTGATGTTATCGGGGATTGAAGGCCGATA